>JAHRHZ010000108.1:4706949-4914412 GCA_024137785.1 Ginglymostoma cirratum
TGTTTTTCCTCTCACCCCAAGCCACACCCCCATCTCCTATCTACTAACATCATCCCGCCCCCTTGACCTGTCCGTCCTCCCTGAACTGACCTATCTCCTCCCTACCCCGCTACCTACACTCACCTTTACTGGCTCCATCCCCGTCTCTTCGACTTGTCTGCCTCCTCGCCACCTATCCTCTCCTCTATCCATCCTCTATCCGCCTCCCCCTCTCTCCCTATTTATTTCAGAACCCTCTTCCCCTCCCCCATTTCTGATGAAGGGTTTAGGCCCGAATCGTCAAGTTTTCCTGCTCCTGTGATGCTGCTTGACCTGCTGTGTTCATTCAGCCCCATGCTTGTTATCTCGTATTCTCCAGCATCTGCAGTACCTTTTATCTCTAGGGTGATAAGTTCTCTGTTTTTACCCAGGACATATGATTTACAATCGTTTACGTGCATTTGCGGAACCCCACTGTCGATTGAGAGCCGTCCAGGCTCAGAATGATGGCTCTCTCTATAAATATTTTGTGACCCTGCACTGAACTTCATGTTGTTCAGAATCCCGACAGTAGCCACAATACTTTCATTCTGAAACAGCTAGCTATTCCCATCAGATTCTGAACTTCATAGAGAACACGAATTTGTCATCTCAGAGATGGAAGGTGTCTTCTTGAGGTTTGAAACAAAACATTTGACTTCTCACTGCTAGAGAATTGCATTAAAGTTTCACGTGTGCACAACAGGCAATGGAGCTGTGAATAACAAAATGGAACAATTTATGCGTGCAGCCTCTTCTCCACTTGTTTGTCATGTTGGAACGTCGGTAACCTGCTCTTACCCCTGTGCAAGTGACTTGAAGGTTTGAAAGGTCTCTTCCTAGTCCATGGAATACCTTGAATGACCTATTTGCGACCTCTGATTGCTGTGTAAAAAACTCGATGTGACTAACCCTCTTCTTGTGCAATACTTCCGATGGGCTGAATGGCTTTATCGTAACCCTGTAGATTTATTTATCTCTGTGTATTTCCCCTGAGCCTGATCATCTCGAGATATCACCTCTTGTGCTGGCTTTATTGATGCAGACATACAGAAAATGATGCAAGAATCTTTTAATTCAAGGACGCTCGCATTAATCCAAAATAAAGAACCAGAGAGGAGGAATGTAATGGAAAAGGAAGTATTGTGATCAACACTGCAAGTTTTACTGACAAAGTATTGGTATGTTGCGTATATATTTAGTCTACTTTGAAAGGAATGATTTCCTTGCCCCGGAGAGAAGACAAAAAGGTTTGACTTGCCTCATCCCTGTACTGACAGTACCATGAGGAGAATGTAAGGAAACTGAATGTTTAATCTGTAGCACTATGAAGAACGAAGATGCGATTGCTTTGAACCTTTCTATGGAATAGGCAGGAATTACCGAATGGGCTAACCCTCTTCTTATCCAATAGCTTTGTTGCGCTGAAGGGTTTCCTCATATTCCTGTGAAACCAGATGAGGTGCTGAATGAGCTCTTCGTTTTAACAGTGGATGTGTGCAGTGTCTAGCAGTACTATTGCCGACAATTTAACAGCACATAATTGAATGCTTTCCAGATCTTGCTGCACATGGATGTAAACAGCTTCAGGAGGTGAGATGTGGCAAATTGTTCTGAACATTGCGTAATCTGCATTGAACATCTCCCCTTCTGACCTCATTATTGCAGAAACGCCATTGATGAGGCAAGTAATGATTGTTATGCTATGGAAGCTACCCTAAGGATCTGCTACAAAGACGTCCCGCGATTGACACGATTGACGTCCACCAAACGTAAACATCTTCCTTTTTGCTATAAATGAATCCAACGAGTGGAGCGTTTACAACCCATTCCCGTTAAGCTCACTTCTGTTCGCGTTCCTTGATGCCATCCTCACTCAAATATTGCCAGTCAATTTAGCCTATGTGTTCCCTTTTTTGTCATTGTTAATAGGTCATGATGTGTGCGTGGGAGTGTTTTCTCAGATGAGTGCAATGAATGCGAAGAATCCTCTATTTGAGAAAGTTAGAGATGATAGAATATTGAAAGTATTCAATGAGGAGTTTCTACCTGTAAATGAAATGAGTTTTATGAATAATTGGCCATGAAACAGGATTTATTGAGTGACACAGGCTTAGCGTCATTTAATATGGAAACAATCGCTATGGCCCAACTTGTGCAGGCCAACTCGTCTTCCTGAACTGAACCAGTCCCATCTGCCTGCCCTTGGCCCGTATCTTTCTAAACACTTTCTATCCATATACTTGTCCAAATGCCACTTTAACTTTGAAACTGTATTCACCTCTATTACTGCCTCTGATCGTTCAATCCAAATATAGAGTACACTCTTGTGTGAAAAAGTTGCCTCTTATGTTCGTTTTGAATTTTTACCCTCTCTCTTTAAACCAATGGAGTCTAGTTCTGCACTCCTCTACTCTTAGACAAATACATAGACTATGCACTTTAACTATGCCCCTCATGTTTTTGTAAACCTTTAAGGTCTATAAGCTCACCCATCAACCTTCTATGAAAGAGGGAAAAAGTCTCAGGCTATCCACCTGAATGGCAGTAAATTGGGAGAGGGAAGTGTGCTCTGGGACGATGGTGTCCTTGTGCACCGTTCGCTGAATGTTAGCATGCAGGTAGAGTAGGTGGTAAATAAGCCAAACGGTATGTTGGCCTTCATTGCGACAGGTTCTGAGTACAGGAGCAGGGATGCATTGCTGCCGTTATACGGGGCCTTGGTGAAGTGACATCAAGAATATTGTTGCAGTTTTAGTCTCCTTCTGTGAGGAAGGATGCTCTTGCTCTCGAGGGAGTACAGCGAAGGTGTACAAGGCTGATTCCGGGACTTACCTATGAGGAGAGATTGACTACGTTAGAATATTTTTCGCTGTAGTTCAAACGAATGGTGGTGATCTCACAGACACTTACAGAATTTTAACAGGATGAGACAACGTAGATGCAGGAAGATGTTCCTGATGGTAGGTGTGTACAGAACCAAGGGTCACAGTCTGAGGATTCTGGATAGATCATTTAGGATGGAGATATGGAGATATTTCTTCACCCAAAGAGAAGTGATCCTGCGGAACTCGCGACCAAAGGAAGTTGTTGATGCCATAACATTGAATGTATTCAAGAGGCAGCTAGATATAGCACTTGGTGCGAACGGGATCAAAAGTTATGGCGCGAAAGCAGGATTAAACTATTGAGTTGGATAATCAGGCATGAATGGCGAAGCAGGCTCAAAGAGCCTAATTGCATCCGAATGCTTCTGTCTTCTATATGTCCAGTTTTCAATGTTTCTAACCATATAACACAAAGGCTTCAGGTTTGGTAACATCATTTGAAACATTTTTGCACCCTTTTCAGTTTAATAACACCTTTCTTAAGGCAAGGCGACAGAATTGCATGCAGTGCTCCAACTGTAGTCTAACCATTGACTTCAACAGCCGTAACCAAACTTCCCAACGCCTGCAGTCAATGCTTTGACGGATGAAGGCAAGCATGCCTAATGTCTTTTTCACTCTCCTGCCTACTTCTGATTCCACTTTCAAAGAAATATGTACTTGCACCCCTAGGTCTATCTGTTTGGCAGCAAACCATTGGGCTCTGCTATTAACTGTGTAACTCGTGATCTGCTTTGCTGTACAAAATGCAACACATCACATTTATTGGCATGAAAATCCATCTGCCATGCCTCAACCCACTTGCCCAGGTGATCAAGAACTCGTTGTCCACTGAGTTAACTTTCTTCATTGTCTAACATATAACCAATTTTTGTGTTATCTGCAAACTTACCAGCCATGCCTCTTATATTCTCATCCAAATCGTTTATATAAGCAATGATCAGCTGTAGATGCACCGCTGATCCATGTGGCACGCTGCTGATTACAGACATCCATCAAATTTCTACCACCCCTTGCTTCTTACCTTCAAGCCAAGTCTGCATCCACTTGGCTAGCTCTTCCTAATCCTATTTGACCTAACCTTATTGACTTGCCTGTCACGAGGAGCCTTATTGAAAGCTTTGCTCAGGCCCACCTAGCAAACATCTATTGCTTTGTCTTAATCTATTTTCTTAGTCAGAACCTCAAAATCTCTATCAAGTTTGTGAGCCACGAATTCCTATGCACAAACGCATACTGACAATACAAAATCATTCGTTGACTTTCCAAATGCATCAAGATGCTGTGTCTCAGAATTCCTACCCACAGCTGAACCACCAATGGAATCAGGTTCACCGGTCTGTAGTTACCCAGCTTTTCTTAAATAATGCAGCAGCTTAAATAATCTTGCAGCCTTTCTTAAATAATGTCACAGCGTTATTCATCGTCTAGTTTTCTGGGATATCACCTATGGCTGTCAATGTTACAAATATCTCTGCTGGGGCCTGACAATTTACGTTCTTCCTTCTTACAATGCCCCGGGTGACACTTCATTAGGGCCCTGAAATAACGGCACAGGGGATGGTATCCCATCACAACGTCTTTAGTTACTCGAGTTACTTGTGCACTGTATGCTAGCTGTGGCCAGCCAGTTTGGATTAAGTCGCCCGAACTGAGGAGATCAAAACTCCTACTTCCATTGGTCAGCCAGGTTTTTGCTGATTGCCCCAGTTTAATAACGCCAATCAATGAACTCGTATTCAACAACATCAACATGGTTCTAATCACTATGTCCCTTCCCCCATGAAGTCCGTGAATGTAGGCGTTATAGCTTTTCCTAAGACATCTTCATTCCGAGTCTGGTTCCTCCAATTCGGACGTTGACAAGGTATAATGTACCGGACCACAGCCCACCTCTTGCATTTGGAGCATCTCAAGAGATTTTCCTCCTCTTCTGCAACCTGTAACGATATCGAGGCTGCATCCATCTCACAATCTTAGGTTTGCTCTACACTAGATGTAGGGGGAGAACATAAGGTTTCCGACAGGACTCCTGGGTGTTTAGAGGAGCCAGAAATATCTTGCTCCTGCCTCGTTTGCAAGATAACAGCTTTCAGGTCATACACATGGTTGATCTGTACTCTTTCACCTACCTGAACATTGTAAGTGGTAGGATTTGACCTCACATCAACCTCACCTCTTATCTGCACAAGGCGATTTCCATGGTTCTGGATCGAAACTTCATCCCTGAATTAAAACGACTCCCTTGCTCAGAGGAGGAAATTGGCTGGCATTGGCATTCCTGCTGCCGTTTCAACCCGCCACACCTCACCTTCCAGTGGAGGAACCACCGGTGGAGAAGTTGCAAGTGGGAGGCGACTCAAGGCATCTGCTTTAGCCACTTGGCTTCCTGGATGGTGTTATGACTTGTGCTTATATGTGCTGAGCATCAGGGCCAAATGCCGAATTCTGCCAGAAGCTATGGGTGGCACCACCTTGTCTTCCTTCAGTAGCCCCAGCAGAGGTTTTTGATCTGTTACTATGACAAACTCCCAACTCTAAATGTGCTGGTGGGTCTTCCTCATACCAAAGATGACCGCTAACCCTTCCTTCTCTGTCTGGGCATACTTGCATTCAGAAACACCCAAGTCTGGGAAGCATATGCTACCGGGCATTATTCTCCATTGGGTCAGCAGTGAGCCAATACTGTCCCGATGCCATAAGAGGAGGCATAGTGTGCCAACACCTTAGATGACTATCACTGTTTTTTCACTTCCCTCTAAGCTACTTCTTGGCTATGCGATCATTTTCTGGGCTGATCCTTTTTTAATAGCAGGTGTAAGGATGCCAACAAGAAGGCCACGTTATGTATAATTTTTCAGTAATAATTCATTAATGCAGGGAATCACCTAAGCTCCGATACAGACACGGGTGTCAATGTTCCTTTGATCACCCTGACTTTCTCCACCAAAAGATGTAACTTGGTTTCATCGACTCTGTACCTGAAGTAGGTAACTTGAGATGTCTAGAGCACACATCTGTCCCTTCGAAGGCGTATGCCCGCCAGGGAGAAACTTTTAAGAATTAAGTTAAAGTTCTTCAAGAGCTCTTTATTGATATTCCCTGTTTTCATACTTTTTTTTTTAGATAAATAGCGAATAGCAACCTGGGAGTAGCCCTTGTAAATTGTCCACTGAAAAGGGCGCAGACTGATGATATCTCTAATGGCAATCTTGTATAATGACATAAACTTTTATGTGTATTAATTGTAGCGTATTTCTTGGACTCCTCTTCATCTCACTATTGCAGGCATGCATGGCTCCTGTCCAGCATTGTAAAGGATAGTCCCCTCCCCTTTCACCAACTTTGCATACAAGTCCTCTGTGTGATGGATTGGCTATTTATCCAGCTGTGAGAAATGATTTGCCGTTTACTAAAAATCCCCACAAAGGCGAACTGAGCCCTTAGGCTTCATAATGGGTAAGAATGGCACTGCCATGTTCTAAAAACTGCAAAAGTGTGATGATCCCTTTGATCTCCAGCCTCCTGATTTTCACCTCTACCTTTGCCTGCAAGAGAAATGGCACCGGCGGGCCTTGAAAAATCTCTGAATTGTTCCTGGTAAACATGTAAAGTGATTTTGTCCCTCTTTATAGTCCCAAGCCCGTCCTGAAAACTTCATGGATATTTCACTAGGACTTCACTGCAGCAGGTACTTTCCAATCGAAAAATGTTGAGATATTCCAGCCAAATCTTTCTTAACCAAGTCCACCCCAATGGGCTTGGGCCCGAGACTTTTATACTATCAGTGATAAAGCCAGCAACTTATTTTCACACAAGACCAGAACCGAAGTCGTACCCTTGTTCGACAACTGTTCCCCAGTGTATGTTGTCAGTCTAGCTGAGGTCTTGTGCAAACTTAAGCGTTGGAGCCCTGAGAGAAGCTTGCTAAAGACGAATTCTGAAAACATGGATACAGCTGCGTCGTTATCGACCTTCATTTGACCTGAATGACCATTTAACCAAATATTAATGTTAATTGGTTCTGATTTGGATGTCACTAAATAATTTAGTTGTTCCAACAATAGGTAGGGGGACATTTAAGGGTGTGCACTGTCCTGGGTACCAGCCCTCGAGTTTTCTTACTCAAGTCAGGCCTTGCAGAACTCTTTTGTTATCTCGAGTCTACGTACCAGTAGCAAGTTTAATTGCTTGCCGGCCCAGATCCTGCAGAAACTCTTAGCTAATTCATCGAGGCTCAGTTTTGTTTAAGGGTTCTGCTGCGGGCTGGGCTAGGGTCCTTCTGCTCGGGATGTGCCCTGAGTGAGGCTGCACGATTGCTTACACTCGATTGGTGTTCCCTAAGCTCAGTTGAAGTGATGAGGGAGTCCACTCTCATTGGAATGGTCTGTAGCTCCCATTCTCCACTTGCTGCATTTTCTAATGACAAAGCCAGTAGTAACGTCTGTTTGAAGTTCAGTTGGGATCCTTCTGGTGGGCGCTTCTGCATTATTACGTCATTCATTCCACAGACCGAACTGTCTCTCAGCATCCCTTTCTGTGTTCATCCAAAATCATGCCAGTCGTCTCAATGGCGACAAAAATAAAGACACGGATTCCCCGAGTCCCTAACGTCTGAATAAAACCGATAGCGTCTCAGAATTAGAGGAGGTTTGAGGTCGTAATATTCCTTAATCATCTCCATAAGCGTTTGGGAAGGTTTGATGTCTGGTGACTCTGGGGAAGTTAACCGCCTCACAACAGAGAATTCTGCCTGTCTGCAAGTAGTAAGAAAGGTTACTTGTTGCTTTTCATCTGCCCCAATTTTATTTGTCTCCAAAAAGACATCACATTCTTTACACGTACAAGATCCAGTCTTCGATAGCAGGATCAAACAAGACAAGTTTCCAAATTAAAGGTATAATGACAGAAATGCTTATACATCTCCAAGATGACTACAGCTGGCGACTGCTCTTCAGGCAAATCCAGTTTTCTCACGTCGTCACTGAAATAATTGCAGAGTGGCCGGTGTCCCATCACCAAATCACCTTTTATTTACTTGTGCACGGGATACTGGCTGAGACCAGCCAGATCAAAGTCAATCATCTGAACTGAGGAGATCTAATCTCCTTTCTTATTTTTATTATTCGTATTTACAAAATAAGATGAAAGAAAACGTTGAGTAAATAGTTCACAATCCATCAAATACAATTCAAGTAGTACTAGGGAAATCAATCGATGTGCATTTAACAAATCAATTTATTACATAATTTCAAACAAAATACACCCATTTCCATTTTTTTTTCTTTCTCCAAAAGTAACCATGCAATGTAATGCATTTGAGTGAAGTCTGAGATTTGAAGCTCAATTCATATAACATCACACGCAAAACTTTTGATGTACACACAGAAACTTCGAACTACACACAGACCTTTCGGCCTACAGGCAGAGCTTTCAGCCTACATGCTGAGCTTTTGGCCTACCCGCTGAGATTTCTTACACTCAGAGATTTCAGCCTACATGCCGGGCTTGTGGCCTACCCTCTGAGCTTTAAGCCTGCACACAAAGCTGCTGGTGCATGCTCAAAATCTTGGCCCACACATGGCTGCTCCCTTCCACAAACGGAAGCTCAGTTCACACACGAAGGCCCAGTCTATACATAAAGGCCCCATCCAGGCACGAAGCCTTAGCCCATCAAAAAGGCTCATTCCGAGGCTCACACTCTGAAACAATGGCACAGGGGCCAGGTCCCATAATAGTGCATAGTACTTTGGCTGTAGCCAGCCTGTCACCTGGCTGAGGAGCTATACTCTCCTGGTTATATTGATTATTCAAGACTTTACTGATTTGTCCAAGTTAAAAATGCCAATCAACAACCTTGTAGCAAACGAGGTCGACCTGGTTATAATCATTAAAGACCCAGAGATTTATCTGTCTTCCTCCAGATTCCTAGACTCCATGTCTTTCTCTACTGTAAATACTGTCACGAAATATTTACTTACAATCTCACCCATCTCCTGTGGCTCCACACATGGATTGTGCCGTTGGTGTTTAGGGGGCTCTGTTCTGTCCCCCGTTACTCTTTTGCCCTTAATATACTAGTAGCGTGTCTTTGCATTCTCCTTAACTTTGTCTGCCAAAGGTATTTCGTGTCCCATTTTTTGCCCGACTGATTTGCCTCTACTGCTAACTCCTACACTCCTAATAATCCGAAAGAGGTTCAATGATCCCATCTGTCTATACGTGAAATATGTTTTCTTTTTTATCTTGAACTGTCTATATGTCTACTAATATGTCTACTAATCTAATGTTCTCTACTCGTGCTAACATTTCCTTTCACACTAATAGGAACATGCTGTTCCTGAACCCTCGATATGTCGCTGTTGAAAGCTATCTACTTACCAGACGTCTCCTTAACTGAAAATAACCTCTCCCGATCAAAATTAGCCTTTCCACAACTTCGAAATTTAACTTGCGTTCCAAAACAAAAGTTTTCCAAATTAAAACTGATGATTTAAAACTAATAGAATTTTGCTCATTGGTCCAAAAGTGATCCTTCTTAAACACCTCTGTGGCTTGCTCTGTCTATTTTGCGAAGGGGAAATAAAGGTCTAGATAGGATCAGTCTCGATTTTCGGCGGACTAATGGAACTAAACGTAAGCAGTTCTCCTGGCCTTGATGGGATGCATATTAAAAAAAGATAGTCGGAGAAATAGCAAATGCACTCGTGGAAATTTACCAAAATTGCCTGGACTCAAGGGCGGTTCTGGCAGATCGGAAAAACAGTAATTGTGAAGCCACTGTTTTTTACAAAAAACGGGTAACTAGAGGCCCATTACCTTAACCTCTATAGTGTAGAAAAGGCTTGAATCTAAAATCAAGTAAGAAATAATGGGACATCCAGATAGAAATTTTCCCAGTGGGAAGACACAGCTTGGGTTCGTGAAATACAATTCATCTTTAAGTAACTTGCTGAAATTCTTTGAGGATATTACCATCGCTTTGGACAACGGGAATGGATGGATGTGGTGTATTTGGATTTCCAGTAGGCATTCGGCAAGATTCAGCACAAAAAGCTGCTGCTTGAGAGAAAGATGCATGAGTAATGTATTAGCCTGGATTAAAGAATGTATACATGGGTGTTTCTTCCAGTTGGTGATCAGTAGCTAGTGGTGTGCCTCAGGGATCAGCGTTGGGCCCGCAATTGTTTAGAGTTTACATAAATGATTCACAGTTGGGGACCAAGTGTAGTGTGTCAAAGATCGCAGATGACATTAAAATTGTGGTACAATAAAGTGTGCAGAGGGCACTGAATTTTTTTAAAGGGATATAAATACATGAAGTGAATGGGCTAGGGTCCGGCAGATGGAGTACAATTTTGGTAAATGTGAGGTCGTCCTTTTGGATAGGAATAACAGAAGAATGGTTTGTTATTTAAATGGGAAAGAGTTGCAGTATATGTTGCTTTGGGTGTCCTTCTGCATGAATAACATAACGTTGCAGGTGCAGCACGTATGTAATAAGTCTATTTTAATATTGGCATTCATTGCTTGAGGGAAGAATTTAAAAACTAGGGAGGTTATGCTGCTGTTGTATAGGGTCACCGTGAGGCCACACTTAGAGAAGTGTGCACAGTTTTAGTCTCTTTCCTTGAGAAAGACTTTATTGGCACTGGAGGAGGTGCAGAGGAGGTTCAGTAGATTGATTCTGGAATTAAGAAGTATGGCATATGAGGAGAGAATGTGTAGATTGAGATTATCGTTATTGGAATTTAGAACAATGAGGCGGAGGTGTATAGAAACGTGTAAAATTATGAGTAGAATAGATATGTTAGAAACAGAGAGGTTGTTTCCACTAGCGGGTAAAACAGGAACCAGGATATGTCCTCAAAATAAGGGGGATTATATTTAGGACTGAGTTAAGGAGGAATGTCTTCAACAAGGAGGAAGATATCAAAGACTGTGAATTTCACTCATTTCACGGTTGTTTCTGTCTTCAAAGAATGTCTTTGGAGACAAAGAGCAGTTTTGTACGATTTCTTGTAATATTGTCCGTGGGACTTTAGCAGAAGGTAACACACATGTCAATTGTTAATCTGTATGCCACCTTTGGGTCTGTTTCAGAACTTTTGAAAGCCTTCTCAATGTAATTTGGAAGAGTACATAAAAGAAAATGAAATTTGGAGAAAGTGCAATAGAGCTCACCTTAACCTGTTCCAGATTGCTTCACTCAGAGGGAAATGCATAGAATCACAATGAACATTCTCTTCAGTGTGTACTCTGCAGAAGGACCACATCATAGAATCCCGATCGCTTGGGAACAGGCCCTCTGACCCAACAAGCTGACACTGACCCTCAGAGAACCCCACCCAGACCTGTCCCCCTATAACCCACACATCCCTCAACACGATGGGAAATTTTGAAGGGCCAATCCACCTAACTTGCACATCTTTGGACGGTGGAGGAACCCAGAGCATCTGGAGGAAACTCAAGCAAACACGTAGAGAATATGCAGACAATCACCCCAGGATGGAATCGAACACGGGATCCTGGTGCTATGAGGCAGCAGTGCGAGCCACTGAGCTACCATGCCGCCCTCTAGTGTTTAAAGACTGGTCACATTGCCGAGGGAGCACGATCTTTTCTCCTCGTGGACTTATTCCACTCTCAGGGGCCTCGGTACAATTATAATTCTCTCCTCAGTCTTGTTTGTGTGTGTTTATGTGTGTGTGTGTGTGTGTGTGTGTGTGTTTCCGTTTGTGTGTGCGCACGTGCGTGCGCACGATGGTGTTATCAGTTTGAATAGTGCTGTTGTATTGCTGCCCTTCCTTTGTCCCTCACTGACTGAATCTCTAATGGGTTTCACGCACCACCGTCACCTATGCAATGACGCACTGATGCCAGCAAAGGGTGTAATTGGAACACCTTAAACACCGCAGAGTCTGCCCAAACTGTCGCTCACACTCACAAACAGATACACACACAGATTTTAATACAGACGCATGGAGAACGACAGAACTACACTGACACTAATACAGACCATGGGGACTCTGACAGTATCACTCTTGCTTCATGGTGAATTTGCCAATATTTCACTTGCGCTGTCTGGTGTGCATCAGTATTTTTGGACCATCCTTTGTATTCCAATTCGGAATACAATGAAAAGTTTACAATGTTACCCCCATATAGTGCTAGATTAGGTATAAAATATCTCGGTGCAGATCTTATATGCAAAATAGAAGAGTAAAGGGGAAAATAAGGAAAAAAAGTTACATTGCAGTTGGTCATTACATAAGTTATAAAAAACGAGGTAAAGTTGAAAGAAAATTTGCAGTCTTTCCATAAAGAGGCTGCAGTAGATCAACGCAGAGGAGCTCCCATAGGTAGTCTCACCGGGCTTACAAACCAACGACTGCCCAACAACAGTCCTGCTCTGCTCAGGCCTCCAACCACTAGCCATCCACGTGCCACTTGAGTGACTAGTCTGCTCGCTGTCCCTGCTCCCCGCATGTCTCGAGCATGCTGGCCGTCTCCATGCTGTACTCACTCCACTCGGGCCTCCAGCCTGACCCGCTCTGTGCCTCTAGCTCGCTCTACCTCAGAAGAAAAGACCAAAAAGAGGGAAACGCAGAATAAAGGGAATAAAGACAGGAGGATCTGCGGCTGGAACGTTCTACTCTGCTGCCATCTTGACCAGAAAATATCTGTTGCTCAGTTGGCAGTGTGTCATTATTTGTGTCAATGTTTTAGTCTCTCCTTGGGGAGTGAATCTGTATTTCACTTGCTCATATGAGAGAATTTGCCTATATTTCATTTGTTCTCTGTGAAGTGTGATTCTGTGACAAGTTTTATGTTTACATATAGCACCAAACCTGAAAACAATTGTAAGGTATGTGTAAGACGGTGTGGAACAGCAATTAGATGTGAAAAGTTTGGTGTAGTGTTCAGATAAATGGCAGATGAGGATCAATGCAGTGAATTATAGAATCCCCCCAGTGTGGAAGCAGGCCATTTGGCCTATCCAATCGACACCAAAGCTCAAAACAGCATCACACACAGACCTACACCCCTAGCAGTACGTCTGCGTTTTCCATGGCCAACCCACCATACATACACATCCCTGGACACTATGGGTAGTTTAGCACAGCCAATCCACCTCGCATGCACATCTTTAGACTCGAGGAGGAAACCAGAGCATCCAGAAGAAATCCATGCAGACAGAGGGCAGTACCTGCAAACTCCACACAGACAGTCGTCCAAGGGACGAATTAAACCCGGGTCGTTGCCGCTATGAGGCAGCAATACGAACCAGTGAACCACAGTGCCGCCTCTTAAGGTAAATTCACCCATGCAAAGTATTCGATCCCACACCTCCTAAGCGACTGTAGCCTAAATATAGCACCTTAGATTGATCTGCCACGGTAGCAATGAACATTGAAAGACAAATTTAAAAAGGCTGCACCGTTATAAAAGTAGTGCAGGAACAGAGAGCTGGTATATATGAGCACAAATTGTTGAAGATGTCAGGACAAGTGGGGGGAGCAGTAAATGGATCAGATTAATTTCAATATTTGAGCTATTTGAAGGAATAAGTACAGGAGGGAGAACCTGGGATGTGGTGGAAACAATGCTTTATGAACCCAAGATAACAAGATGTAGAGCTGGATGAACACAGCAGGCCAAGCAACATCAGAGGAGCAGGAAGGCTGATGTTTCAGGCCTAGACCCTTCTTCAGAAAATTGATGAACCCAACATTCTGCCCTCTGAGAGCTTGTGATTCCATTTTTACCGGCTTGACATAAAAAAAATGTTTGTTTCAGGGCCACAGCATCTGAGCTGAGCCAAATGAAAACGGAGTTGATATTGAGTTCAAAGAGAATTTCCCTTTACTGAACATTGCTTCTTGCTCGTTCAGTGGATCTTGTATGTTTCAGAATCTCCACACAAGTCAACCCTGTCCTCTCTGGCTTATTTTAGGGTCGTCTCAAAATTGGGGATTGGGGTGAAGAAAACGGATGTCAAGTGCTCCATCAGTTGTCTTGGAGTTTTCTCTTCTACTATAAGCTGTTTCTATTCGAATGAGAGAAAGGAAGGTGGAGAGTGAGAGTGGAAGAAACGGAAATACACTCCAACACTGCTGGTGTATGTGATGGGGAAATGGTGAGGTGTCCAGAGACCGTCAGCGGACAGTGTTTAATTCATTCAGTGCTAAGAGTGTACAGGTATTGTGAAGCTGAGAAAGAGGAAGAGATTGAGGGAAGGAAGGTGATGAATGCAATAGTGACAGTGATGGAGAACAAGCTTTGTTTAGAAGTAAGAGCTGGAACAGGTATACAGTAAGTGTGGGGGAAAAGGGGTAATGCAGCGACACTTACCCTGGCAGAAAGGGCAAGGTTATTGATGTTATTATACATTTCGGAACATTTCTTCAGGCTGCAGTGGCCGCCGTGTCCTGGGTGGTGATTTCAGAGCATGCTTGGTGAGTCTGGTAGCATGGCCTTCTCTGGGAAGAGAATGCTCCTTCTCTGCACTCACCCATCCGCCGGGACCTCCAAGAATTGTGCAATTGGCGCTTAACTGACATCTCAGGGCAAACATTTCAGTGGAGTTCCGAACTGAAGAAGCTCAACCGTGTGTCCATTAATCTTTTAGAGATGGCATCAAAGCCAGGGGTCAAGGAATGTTCATGGCATTTGGGCGATAGTGAGAACCTCCAACCATATTGAGTAGAGAATCGAGCTGGAATTGAATAAGAAGGGGCTTCCATTGCATGGGACGATGTAGGAAGTTAATAAGGTGAGTTTTATAAAATAGCAACAGAAAATTAACTTAGGCGAATGATCCCTCTGTCAAACTCAATTGAATTTGCACTTGGAAACTTAGATAAATAATTGTTACGTTCAGGCCAATGTGTCGAAACCTCAGCCTCCACTCCCATTTGCAAATGTGCTGAAAAAAAGGTTCATCCGAAACTCTACATTATCTGAAATCACACCAATGTCTTGTGCAGATACTCTTGAAATATGGCCCATATTGCAAAATGTTATTAAAATATCTTCATTTCAGTATTCTCAAACATTTGAACATGTCTTTCCGTAGTACTGTTCTTCAATCTCCCCCCTCTATCTATTACCCAAACCCCTTCCATTTCTCCACGGGGAGGTGATGGCCTAGTGATATTATCGCTGGACCTTTAATCCAGAGACCCAGATAATGTTCTGAGTTTATAGATCAATGCACTGGTGTGATATGCACAGCACCCCATGTCCTTAGGTTATTGTACAATTTTACTGAGAATAGCTGTCCTGTAAATTTCACTGGCCTTGAGTGTTGTTCACCCTGGATCATCGGGTTCCACGTTAAAAACCTCAGAAACAATTTAAACAAAACGCAGCTCGTGGTTTCTTTAACTTCTTAATGTTCTGCACAGTGCTTCATGTTGGGCGGGGGTTGTAGCAGGTTTGTGACACTTGACAGACAATCTTTGAAACTCGTTCTGTGCCTGTCCGCTGAGCCCTTGTGTTAGTCATTCTTTGCTGACTATGTGATCAGTGATATTAGGAATTCCCTTGATTCTTATTGTTTCAGACTATGTTTCTAACTTGTAGTTAAGTGCCGTTTGACTTAATTCTGGCATTGGACAGTTAGTGGAAATGCTGGGGGTCTTTTCCTGGAGGTTGTATCTAAAGCTGCTTCGGAAATTTAGGGATGCCAGCGGCTTCAGTGACCCATTCGAGATGAGTTATGGTGATTACAGTCATAATATCTGCGCCTGCAACATATCTAACAAATGTCGTTGAGGCTGGAGAGAGACAATCTTGTTAAATGGTGCAGAAGGCTTGAATGACCCGCTCCTGCTGGGCAGAAGTGAGTCACCTCCTCCTGCTACTGGGTAATAGGTTCCGAGAGGCTCACTGGCTCATTCAGGTTTGAGAAGATAAAAGGCCTTCTACTGTTCCGCTCTGACAGGCTGTGTAACATTCTTGAGAGGCTGAAAGGTCTATTCTTGCTTCCGTGTAGCACACTCGAGGTTGAATGCCTCCTGCTGTTCTCTCGTAACAGACTCGAGAAATTGAATGACCTCCTCTTGTTCTCTGTTACAGACTCAATAGGCTAAATGTACTCCTCCTGTTCCACTGTAACAGACCTGAGAGGCTGAATGGCCTCTTGCTGTTCCTGTGTAACAGGCTCAAGAGGCTGAATGTTCTCCGCCTGTGCTTATGAATCATGCTCGAGATTTTGCATGGACAACTCCTCCTAATCCTGCATAACGGGCTAAAGCGGCTAACTGGCCTCCTCGTGGTTATCCATAGCAGACCATAATGGAGACAGAATGGCCTGCTTCTATTCCTGTCTAAGACACTAGCGAGTCTGTATTGCCTCTTCAGAGGCTGAAAAGCCACCTCCATTTCCTGTGTAACTGGCGCAAGAAGCTAATTAGCCTCTACCTATTTCTATGTAACAGGTTCTCGAGACTGAACGTTCTCCTTTTGTTTCCCTTTAGCAAACTCGAGAGGCTGTACAACCTCCTCCTTTTCATGAATAGCATGCTCTGGAGTCTAAGTAGCCTCCTCTTGTTTCCGTGTAACAGTTTTGAGAGGCTAAACCTCCTCCTTCTGTTCCTGTGCAACAGAATGGAGAGGTAGAATGGCCTCCTCCTGTTTCCTGTAACAGAGTCGAAAGGTTAAATGAATTGCTCCTGTACCACTGTAACATGCTGAAAAGGCTGAATGGACTCCTCCTAGTCCTCTATATCAGACACGAGATGTTGAATGACCTCCTCCTATCCCTGCTGTGATAAATTGGAGGTCGACCCTGCCTCTGATAACTAAAACTGACACACGTATAGTGGTGAACCTCGCCCTACAATCTGTGATAAATTGGAGGTCGACCCTGCCTCTGATAACTAAATCTGACACATGTATAGTGGTGAACCTCGCCCTACAATCTGATGAAAGAGGTGTGAAAAGTTTGATAATCTGCCTGTCACCCCCAGCTGTTATAAAGGCTGGTTAAATGAAATCAACTCATGACACTCCCTCTATAATCAACAAGGAAGAAATTGTGAACAACAGTGAACAAATTAACTGAACTACTGACAAACCAAACAATTCCCGTCTAACTACCAACTATTCCCAAATAAAACAAAATTCTAGTGGCACTTTTCCCCAATAAATATAAGTTCCACTTATATAAACAAAAAAAAACTTCGTCTCTTGAAAGTACAGCCAGGTTATGTCTTTTGGGACGTTCTGTGCTTTGTTCATTGATCGTCTGTCAGGAATAAGGTGGCACGGTGGCACAGTGGTTTAGCACTGCTGCTTCCCAGCGCCAGGGACCTGGGCTTGACTCCACCCTCTAACAACTGTCTGTATGGAGTTCGCACATTCTCCCCGTGCCTGCGTGCGTTTCCTCAGGGTGCTCATGTTTCCTCCCACAGTCCAAAGATGTGCAGTCTAGCTGGATTGGCCATATTAGAATGCCTGTAGTGTCTAGGGATATGTGGGTTATATGTGGGATGGGTTTGGGTGGATGGTCCGAAAGTCAGTGTGGACTTGTTGACCGAAGGGCCTTTTTCCACACTGTAGGGATTCTATGATGAATAATCTCTGTGAATTTTTGTGTCTATTAATTAGATGATGCTTTCTCTAAGAGCTGTCAGTGCTGATGTCTTATCAGATGGCAGTTGGCTCTGTCCCGATTTTCGAAATGCCCTTAACGTTTATACATTTGATGACTTATCAAATTTTTACAATAGGATTATTCCTATGTTGTCAAAACCATCAGATTTAAATTTAATTGGTTTTTAGTATCTAAGGGTTTGCTTTAAATTAATTGGTAAAATTCAATATGGTTGCTTTGATAAAACTGTTGCTTTGCCTGCTAACAGCACAACCTTTTGATACAAATGTTATAATTCAGATTCTTGGTACACCTGCAAACCCAGAAACTGCTCGCAGAACATTTTCTTTTGTCTGCAAGCCAAGAAAAAGCACATCCTTTTTCAAAGGGACCACACACTGTCTTCCATTCTATCATTTTACAAACACCAATATTTTTAAAACTCCAATATCTAACGTTCTGCCTCCTGAGCTACAAGTATTCTACCAACTTCGCAACTCTCTCCCCCGCACCTTTGGAAAAAATTTTTTAAAAAATGAAAAAAATTTTTGCTTAAACTTTAGCGCCGCTATATTACTAGATACATAGTTCGTTAATCCAGAGTTAGACATTTCATACTAATTCCATATGCATTTAACATTGAACACCACCATTTGAACTTATATACACATTTTTCTTTTCAACCTGCGATGACACATCTGCAACAACATTTTCATCACCCACAACATGTACAAAATGTAAATTAAATGTTTGTAACATAAAACTCCAACGAAATAATCTCATGTCTTTGTCCTTAAATCTTCGCAAAAAGTGCCATTTAATTAATCGGTGTACACAATCATCTCTGATGTATTATTTGCAACATAAACATTAACACATTGTAAGGTCAGTATCAAACTCAATAACTCTCTCTCAATGGTTGAATATCTTTTCTTGTGAGTACTGAGTTTCTCTGAAAAATAACCGACTGGCCTTTCAATTGCATCAATGGGACTTCAAAGAGTTTCAAGAAATTTGGTGGGGCTAAAACTGGTGCGGGGGTTAACACTGATTTTAAATTCTCTACTGTCTCCTGGCATTGATCTGTCTTCCAAAATTTGGTGTCTTTTTAATAAGTCTGTCAGCGGTGCCACCACATTACTATAATTTGGTACAATTTTTGTGTAGAATCCACCGTAGTACTTCCTTCTTCGAAGGTGGACTTGGAAATTCCTCAATGGCCTTCGACTTAACATTTTTCAGTATCATCTATCCGTGTCTGATGTTGTGCCCTATTAACGCCACTTCTGCCTTCGTGAATTCTGTTTTTGACAAGTTTATGACCAACTTTGTCTTCCTACTCTCTCAAAGATCTTTGCCAAATGCTCCATATGATCTTTGCACAAATGTTTAAAGATCACTAAGTCATCTATGTAGACAGTACATTAGTCAATCCTGCCACAACACCTTTCTTAAGTCTTTGAAAATTGACTGTTGGGTTTTTAATTCCAAAGGGTATTACTTTAAATTGTTATAGCCCAATTGGAGTGACAAAAATAGAAACTTCTTTACCTCCTTCTGATGAAAGTACTTACCAGTAACCATCAAGCCAGTCCAGATTAGCGATGTAAGTGGTTTGCCCTATTTTTTTCCATACAGTCTTTCGGCCTTGGAATTGGGTATGAATCTGATGTTTTCACAGAGTTGGCTTTCCGATAATCTAAACAGATTTGTTGAGTATCATCAGGTCTGGGAATGAACATGATCGGCATATCTTCTTGGATTTTCACGTCCAAGTTCTTCCGAACCTGTGCTGCTTTGAGGGGATTAAGGGGTGTTTTTGTTATCAGAACAGCATCCCCTACGCCAATCTCATGTACTATAGTATTGGTCCTCCCTATTCTATTCCTACATAGGTTTCCAAGGCGTTGCAACAAGTCTTTCAATTCAGTTCTCTGTTCCTGGGACAGATATCTTACTATCCTATTCCATTCTTTAAGGAGTCATTTTAATTGAATTTATTCGGAGGCACATCAAAATCCAAATCATGTGGATTCGATTACTCACGATGAGTGGCAGTGACTAATACCCTTTCTCCGATTTTCTTTCTCTGTCAAGGGAACGTTTCAGCACGTTCAAATGACATATTCAATTTCTTCATTCAGACATCTTTACCAGATCAATCAGCTTATTTAACATCCTTTAAATTTCGTACGGACCACTAAAAATGCTTTGAAGGCATCTCCTATCACTGGTAACAGCACCTACGCTTTATCCCCAGGAACGTATGAATATTAGATTTCTCACCTGCTTCTTGCTTCATTCTGTGCTCTGCCACCTTTAAATGTTGTCGAGCTAATTCATTTACTCTGTTTAATCTTCCTTTCACCTCAGATACATAATCTAACAGTGAGATCCCTGACATCAGCTCGATCAACTTTTCCTCAATTCGTTTTAATGTCCTCTTACTACGTGGCCAGATATCAATTCAAATGCGATAAACAGAGTCGATTCTTTTGGAGCATCTCAAATAGCAAAAAATATATTTGAGACACCTTTATCCCAAACATTTTGTTAATTCTGTCTATAAGTCGTCAGTATGGTCTATAAGGTCTGATGCCACCTTTCCAATGCTCCCTGACATTCAGGATGGTACACTCTGGATTTAAAGTACAGGATTCCTAAACTATCCATGAGCTTCTTAAATAATTTGGCAGCAAAACTGGGCCGTTGGGATGACTGAATCTCTCTTAGTAGTTCAGAGCGGGTAAAGAAAGCCAACAAAGCCTCCAACCTTTTTAGCCTGACATTCCGTAATGAAATTGCCTCCAGGAAATCTTGTAGACACATCCATTATGGTTTGCAAATACTGGTCCCACTTTTGATATCGGGGAGGGGCCTACACAATCAATCATAACCCGCGTGAAAGGTTCTTCAACTGCTGGAATTGGAATCAAAGGTAATAGTTTTAATACAGCGTGTGGGCTTTCCTACCATCTGTTACATATGATTGGTATGGAAAAATTCAACTACACCTTTATGTAATATAGGCAAATAGAAATGCTTCTGTACCTTAGACTGAGCCTTCCTCAATCCTAGATGACCTCTTATAGGTAATTTGTGTGCCACCAGAAATACTTCTTGTCTACATGCTGCAGGCAATACAATCTGGTGAAACTTCGTCCATTTCCCATCTGCACTGATCTGCCACGGTTTCTACTTCAGCTTTATGATTTTATTCTGACGGTCATAACATTCTGGAATATATTCTGACTCTTTTTCCGAGTAGGCTTTACGATGTAAATCCTTTATCAACTCATCTTTTGTTGTTGTTGTTGCAGTTGAAAGTCCATTAATCTTTCATAACCAAACACCTGTTTAGATTTTTTTCTTTATCATTTCATCAAATAGAGTGTCAGCTAACTGGATCACAACTCCATCACCTTTCTCACTTGTTCTCCCTTCTTTTTTCTTAATTTATGATTGTGGAATCTTGTCACCACACAGTCCAGAAGATTCTGAGGTATTTTCTTTTTAACTCTTCAGTTTTCCAGTTTCCTTTCAGCTTCTCCGCTACAATGGGCATCACTCCCGACTTTGTTCCGGCTATATAGTTTCCAAGAACAAACAGAATTCCTGGAATAGTCACTCTTCAAATCACTCCTACTATCACTTCCCCAGTCTTGATTGGACTTTATAGCCTTATCTTACACAGCGGAACATTAGCTTTCTTCCATTTATTTCGCAGATTATCACCCTCTCGGGCAACATTTCAAAAGGGGTGCAAACGCTTTCATCTTTTACTAATAGGGACTTAACAACTCCCATGTCTTTCAATTTTTTAACTTATTTACCGACACTTCCTGTTCTACCTGAGTGAACCTTGCCCACACAATTTATGTCTTTGAAGAGATCGTGTACTGTCTTAGTATTCAGCCCGTGTCTAGGCTGTGCACTGTCCTGCAGTTCCTCGACTTCTGTTGCCATTTCCATCACTATCCTCAACTAATATCCCTGGGTTGGCCTCTTCCATCACGTCATTTTCCCCAGTGCCTCTCTTAAACCAACAGCATTGTGATTTCTGTATCTCGTCTAATAGCAGCGAAAACACCTGAGATATTTCACCTCTTTTCCACTCCCTTGGGCTTCTTTTTTCACACCATGGTTTACTGTGGTAAATTGTTCCCTGGGTCTAATTTTTTGCTTTCCATTGAAGGATCTCTCTCTTTCCCAATTTCTAATCCTCACGGAGAGAGATTGCGTCAGAAGCTAGATTTAGATGTATGCACTAATACCCATTCATCCGAGATCTCTGCAGTTCTTTTCGCTGATTTAACTTCTGTTCTTCAACATGAGTACGTATTAATTATGGAAGTCAGCTTTTAAAGTCATCCAGCAGAATAATCTCTTTAAGATCCTTATATTTCTTTCCTATCTTTAATGATCTCACCCATCTTTCACAGTTGCTCTGTTTAATTCTTTCAAACTTGATATAAGTCTGACGTGGTTCCTTTCTTATATTTCTGAATCGTTGTCTATCTGCTTCTGATACCAATTCGTAGGCACTCAAAATAGCGTGTTTAACTTCTTCATAGCCTCATGATACCTCCTCTGACAGCGCTGCAAACGCCTCACTAGTTCCACCTGCCAACGTTGTATGAATTAACATTATCCACACAGTCTCTGGCCAGTTCATCTATTTAACCAATTTCTCAAAGGAACTGAAAAAAAAAGGCTTCTACGTCTTTTTCATTGAATTTTGGGAATATTTTGACATACTTGTATAAATGCCGACAAGGCCTTTGGCTACCGTCGGTTTGATCATCATCACTCTTCTCCTTACTAAGCCTACCTTCTACTTTCATTCCCATCATTTTAACCCATTTACACTGTCTATTTTCAAAATTCCTAAGTTCAAACTCCCTCTGTTTCTCCCTTTTCTACCTCTCTTTTTCCCTTTCCTCTCTTTTTCTTCCCTTTTTTCTTACTTTCCTTTCTTCATTATTTTTTCCTTTATGCCTTCCTCTACTTGTAACAGTAATCAAAACATTTCCCTTTCCTGTTCAAGCTGCTTTAACTGCATTTGAATTGTAGCCGTTTTCGAAGATTCAGATGGCCTTTCCAGCAAATTTAAATGTGGAGCTATTGCTGTAATTACCTCTTCTCTTCTCAAAAATAGGCAATCCAAACTCCAGCTTGTCTGTCAATTCCTGCAGTTTTACCTTGCTCACCTTTCATAAAATTCTTCCAATTTCAAGAAATTGAAATCTTGATTCCAAGAAATCAATTCTTCCAACCCCAGAAAATTCTTGGTGACTGAAAGAGCCATTACCTCTCATTTGATTTAACCAACAACACGCAATCTAAAATACTCAGACATTCCACTTCTCACCTAAGATTTACGTAGAGATCTAGGACTTTAGTCCCCCAGTATGTTAAAATCTGGTGGGGCCTTGCGTATCTTAAATCTGTTTAATCCTGTCCAGATCTCTCCAGATCTGTTCTGACTTGTCCAAATACTAGACCCTGTCAGGCCAGATGCCGGAATTTAGCCCCCAATCTGTTATAAAGTGGAGGTCGACCCCCCACTCTTAACTCAAACCGAAACGCCCACAGAGGCGTGCTTCATTGTATCATCTGTTGAAAGATGTGTGAAACGTGATACAACCTGCCTCTCACCCCCAATTTGTTATAAAGGACTGGTTACATGAAATAAATTACCGACTCTTACTCTATAATCAAAAAGTAACAAATTATTTGTCTAATTCTAACAGTGAACAAATTGACCGAGTTATTAACAAACCGAGCAATTCACCTGTAACTACCAAAGTTCCTGAATGAAACAAGATTTTAGTTGTGTCCGCCTGTGTTTGTTGTTCTCAACTGATCGTGTATTCAGTTACATGTGGAAAAGTTTTTCAGTATTATTCAAAATGACCAGGCATGGTTTCTGACTGACTGCAGTTCTTGAAGTTAGTGGAGGTGCTGTGGATGGATTGCTGGAAATTGTGCTGTGAGCTCCTTCAGACATTCAAGAAGACCTGAGAATTTGATGAATCATCTCTGGTCTGAGGATGGGAATTGTCATTATACTGCATTGAAGGCTGCACCATGACCAATAAATGGAGCAGAGGCTATAGAGCAGGTATGTTCTGAAAACATGGAGGGGATCTGTGTGGGGAAGCGGATCTGTGGTACCCACGCCGAGTTTTCAAAGACGAGCTTATAAAGCTACACTAAACCCAGGAGCAGAGAATGGTGTGAATCTGTTTGAACAAAGAGCTGATCTCAGAGCAATGTCACCTTACTCAACACGACCAGAGTGAGAAGTTACAGCCAGTGCTTGTTACTATTAGAGTTTCATGGACCTTTTATGACCTGGATCTTTCCAGGCTGTAGTGGGCGACATATCCATTATGTCCAAGTATGTTGACATCAAAGTAGCCAACATTCATGATGGAGGATTTATCTGGCGGATGAGGCGAATACAGTGTTGTCCAAATACGCAGCGAGTTAACAGCTGTATGCTTGTTCTCATCATATAGTGGGATTCCCGATTATGTACACGCCTCTGTGGTGTTGACATGTCAATGGAGGGAGGAACAGAAGGAACTCTCATTCGATTGATGTTGGAGAATGAACATGCACAGTACATCATGTTGGTGGATGACCACTGTCCTGGCAGAAGCCACAGCCTCTACTTTCAAAAGCAGTCAGATATTCCCATTATCTTCTGGTTTCCACGTAGAAAATAAAAAGAATGCTTTGGATAAAGGCCTCCCCCTTGATACACGGTTCAAGATGCACTACCCCTCTCAACACATTACCGCCAACCAACCACAGCAAAATAGCCAGTGTGTACTGACAGTAATGGAGCCACTGGGAACCTCAGGGAACAATCCATCAGGGAGACGGAGTAACACTTCTGATGTCTGAATCGATCCGAGTAAGGCCTCCAGTACACACTGTAGCACTAAGTCCTGAAACCAATCTGCGTTTAAATAACACACTCGCCTCGGTTCGTACCGAAAAAGGATTGACTGCTTCACATTCAATCACATTACATCACTTTTGTCAATCTATTATCTATTCACTGAACCCTTTATCTTCATTTAAGGATGCTCCACTTACTCTTCATTATTTAGTTTCCTGTCTATCTTCGTATCATCGCCAAACTTAGTTAATTATATTTGTTTAACTCCTACTCCTCCAAATGATTCATAGAGATTGCACATACTTGAGGACCCAGAACAGGTCACTCTGTGACTCCATTGGTTGCAATCTTTCTAACAGATAAAGAGTGATTTATCCCAAATGTCTGCTTGCTGCTTGATAACCAGTCGACTCTATCACTGCATAACCCATTCAAAGAGCTCAATGTTACGTAAGTTCATGAGAAGTCGGAGGTTGAGCAGGCAATTCATCCCCTCAAGCCAGCTCTGCCATTCAGTATGATTATGGCTGATATCATTTCAGCCGCAGGCTACTTCCCTGGCCTCTTTCCATAACCCTACGTTTACTCAACATCCCTGAACCCACGGAAATCTGGAGTAGTGAGTTTCGCAGATTCACGACCCTTTGACAGAAGTAAGTTCTCCTCACCCCCACATCTGCTCCGCCTCTTCCTAAAACTGTGACCGCTTGTTCTAGGGTTGCCTCACATGAGGATATATCCACTTCACGTTCCCTTTGTCAGTCATCTACAGCATCTTAAATCCCTCAATGAGTTCTCCTCTTTGTTATTATAAACTCCACAGAATATAGCACTGAACTGCTCAGTCAAGATCCTCACCTCTGAAATCAAACTAGTGAACCTGCTCTGCACTGCCTCCAATGCAAGTAAATACCTGACTAAGTGAGGGCACCAAAACTGTACCCAATACTCCACTTACGATCTCACTGAAGCCTTGCATATTTGCAGCAATAGTTCCCCGGCCCACCTTTATACTCAGTTCTTTTCGAAACACAACCGACAATTGCACTTGACTTTCTCATTACCTGTTGAACATGCACACCAGTTTTCTTCAATAGGCACGAGGACACCCAGCTCCCTTTGCACTTAAGAATTTTGAAGTTTCTATCAATTTGTTAAATCAGTTGGCCTTCTTTCCCTCTGATCAAAATGAATAAACTTATATCTATCCACGTTAAATTTTATCTGACAGTGTTGGTTCATTCACCTAATCTATCCATATCCATTTGCAAGTTTCTTACATCTTCATTGCAACTTACCACTCTATTTATTTTAGTTTCATTTGAAAATAAGGCTGTAATATTTTCTATCCCCTCAGCCAAGTAATAGTTTAGATTGTAAACAGTTGCAGCCTGAGCACCTAACTTTGTGGTTCCACACAATTTACATGTTACTAAAGAGAAAACAACCAATATATTCCATACTTCTGCATTTTATTGGTTATCCAAAAGCCTATGGAAGCAAATAAATTTCTAGTAACCCACGTAATCTTCTCTCACAGATTGATCTTTTGTGCAGCACCTTATTCTGGATGTTCAGACATATTACATCTGCAGCATCCCAATTATCTGCCTTGCTT
The DNA here is from genome assembly GCA_024137785.1 of Ginglymostoma cirratum. Lineage (NCBI taxonomy): Eukaryota > Metazoa > Chordata > Chondrichthyes > Orectolobiformes > Ginglymostomatidae > Ginglymostoma > Ginglymostoma cirratum. The sequence continues at coordinate 4,732,989 of JAHRHZ010000108.1, forward strand.
GTTACGTCTCAGTTCTTGACCTTGATAAACTAGTACAATGTCCTTGCACCCTCTGTGAATGAGAAACAAAGTTTTAGGGGCGATGAGCCAGCTGACCATGGAACCGTGGTACAGGAGGCCATTCAAGAGGACGGACCCTGAATGCAAGTGGGAGTTGTAGGGGATTTTATAAACCAGGAATTGATAGTATCCTTTTAAAGCAAGATCGAGAGTCCTGCATAGTATGTTGCCTGTCTGATGCCAGGTGAGGGACATCTCTGATCAACTTGAAAGGATATTGGAGACAACAGGGGAGGATCCAGTTGTTGAGGTCGACGTCAGGACAAACAACACAGACAGGACTAGGAAAGAGGGCTTGTTTATGGAGTGCAACGAAATAGGGACTATATTAAATAAAAGGTCCTCAAGTGTTATAATCTCCAGATTTCTATCCGAGCCATGGGCAATTTGGGATAGGGAGACGAGGATAAGGTAAGTAAACACGTGAATAAAAGAGTGGTACAGGAAGAGGAGTCTTTTTCACGGGCCTAGGCATCAGCTTTGGAACAGGAGGGATCTGTGCCGTTGGGATTGTCCCAAACTTGAAGACAGTTGGGACAAATGTTCTAGTGAAAAGGGTAAATATGGTGTTAACAGCACTTCAAACTAGAAATTTTGGGGTGCTGGCGGTGTTGGAGGAATATGTAAAACTGCAACAAGTATACTGGCCAATGGAAGACATAGCAGCAGGTTAACATTTGTGGGAGTGGATTCAACTGCACGGAAATGAATTTTAAAAAAAATGAAAACAACGGACAACTCAGGAGAAGGCATTAAAGCATCCAGAACATGAAACGGGACAGAGTGTTTGGAAAGTTTTAGGTATCAAACTTCAAGCACAGAGGATAACACAGGATAAAGAGATGCCGACGAGAAGAGGGATGGTAAATACAGAACTGAATGTGTTGTTTCTGAATCCATGCAGTATATGAAATATGATAATTGAGCTTGTAGCTCCAACCGAAATTGGCAGCCATGATGTGAGGCTATCAGGGAGATGTATCTACAAGGGGATCAGGACTGGGAGCCAAATATCCAAAGATATATATCCTGTCGAAAAGACAGGCGGGTAGGCGGGGGTGGGTGGGGAGGGGGTGGGGGGAGAAGAGGGCTGCTGAATTTGCCTTATTAGTAAGAAATGAAACTAAACAATAGCAAGATATGATGTAGGGTCAGATGATGTAGAATCGGTGTGGGTTGTCTTGAGGAACCACAAAGTTTAAAACTAACTGAATGGAAGTTTTTTTCAGTCCAAACAATCAGCGGGAAGTATGGCTCAAGATACACCAGGAGATAGAAAAGCCATGTAAAATAAGCAAAGTTACAGTGATCATGGTTGAGTTCAATCTGCAGGTAGACTGGAAAAATCATGTTGGTAGTGGATTGCAAGAAAACGAATTTTTTGAGTGTCTAAAAGATAGCTTTTTGGAGCAGTTTGTGGTGGACCCCAATAAAAACAGACAGTTCTGCATTTAGTGATGCGCAATGAGGCAGACTTAATAAGGGAGCTTAAGGTGAAGGAGCTCTGAGGAGGCAACTGTAATAATATGAAAGGATTTACTCTGAAATTTGAGAAGTAGAAGCTAGAATCAGATGTAACGGTATTACTATTGAATAAAGGCAACTACACAGTCACGATAGAGGTGCTGACCATAATTGACTGGAGAGGACCCTAGCAGGAAAGACAGTGGAACAGCAATGGTAGGAGTTTCTGGGTGTAATGCAGAAGACTCAGGAAAAATTCACCACTACGTAAAAAATAAGTATACTAAAGGGACGAAGTATACAACGCAACAAATGGCAGTGGGAAGCCAGAGGATTGGGAAGCCTACGAAGACCAAGTGAAATAGAAATAAGGAGGGAGAAGATTAAATGTGATGTTAAGCCAACAGTCATGTGAAGGAAAATTGCAAGAGTTTCATTAGATATATATAGGCAAAAAACAGGCAACATTAGAAATTGGGTCGCTGGGAAATGACGCTGGAGAAGTGTAATGGAAACAAAGAAATGGCTGAAGAACTGAGCAAATACTTTGCATTGGTCTTCACGGTGGAAGATGCGAGTAACGTCCCAAAAATTCAAGCGAGCTGGATGGCAGAGTTCAGTATGGTGGCCATCACCAAGGAGAAGTTGCTAGAAAAACTGAAAGGTCTGAAGGTGGATTAGTCACCTGGACCAGATGGACTACACCACAGAGTTCAGAAGGTGATAGCTGAAGAGATAGCTGATGGTTTGTGGTGATCCTTCAGGAATCATTGGAGTTATGGAAGGTCACATAGGACTGGAAATTCGCGAATGTTACCCCTCTGCTTAAGAAGTGAGTAAGACAAAACACTAGGAATTACATGCCGATAACCCTGTCCTCGATCTTTGGTACGATTTTAGAGTACATTGTGAAGGATGAGATATCTGAATACTTGAAAGTGCATGGAAAAATAAGGCAAAGATAGCATGATTTCATCAAGGGGAGGCCATGCATGACAAATCCGTTTGAATTCTTTAAGGAGGTAACGAGCAAGTTAGACCAAAGAGACCCATTGTGTGTTACCTACTTGGAATTCCAGAAGGCCATTGACAAGGTAACGGACAGGAGGCTGCAAGTAGGGTAAGAGCCCGTGGTATTAGAGGCAAGATACAAGAGTGGGGAGAAAGCAGAGTGTGGGAATAGAAGGGTCCTTCTCAGGATGGAAGATGCTGGCCAGTGGTGTTCTGCAAGGGTCAGTTTTGGGATTAGAAATAGCAAGGTGTAGAGCTGGATGAACACAGCAGGCCAAGCGGCATCAGGGGAGCAGGAAAGCTGACGTTTCGTGTCTGGACCCTTCTTTTATGATGAAGGAACTGGGGACATTCTGGCTAACTTTCCAGACGGAAACAAAAATAAGTGGAGGGACAGGTAGCATTGAGGAGGTGGGGAGTATGCAGAAGGATTTATACAGGTTAGGAGAATGTGCAAAGAAGTGGCAGATGGAATGCAACGCGGTGAAGTGTGAGGTCATGCAGATTGGTGGGAAAACTAACTATTTTCTCAAAGGGGAGAAAATTCAGAAATATTAACTGCAAAGGGACTTGGGAGTCCTAGTCCAGGATTCTCTCAAAGTAAAATTGCAGGATTGGGGAAGGCAATAGCCTAGTGGTATTATTGCTGGAGTGCTAATCCAGGGACCCAGACAACATTCTGGGGACCCAGGTTCGAATCCCCTCACGGCAGATAGTGGAATTTGAATTGAATAAATATCTGGAATTAAGACTCTAAAGATGACCATGAATCCGTTGTCGATTGTTGAGACAAGCGCATTTGGCTCACCAATGTCCATAAAGGAAGGAAACTGCCATCCTTATCTGGTCTGGCCTACACGTGACTCCAGACTCCAGCAATGTCGTTGACTCTTAACTGCTCTCTGGCCATTAGGGATATGCAATACATTCTGCCTAGCCAGCAATGCCCTCCTCCAGTGAGAGAATAAAGGAGTTGGTAGTTAGGAAGGCAAATGCAATGATAGTATTTATTTCGAGAGTACTAGAATATAAAGGCAGTCTTGTTCTTCTAAGGATTTGTTATGCTCTGGTCAGACCACATTTTGAGTATTGTGACCATTTTTGGCATTCATACCTTAGGAAAGATACACTAGCCCTGGAACCAGTCCAGAGGATGATCCCCAAAATGGAAGTCTTAATATATGAGGATCATTTGAGGAGTCTGAGTCTATATTCGATGAATCTTAGAAGGATTGGGGGCGGGGGGGAACCGGGATCTGATTGAAACATTCAGAATACTGAACGGCCTGGACAGGGTGGACGTTTAGAAGTTGTTCACATTAACAAGACCCGAGTTCAAAGCCTTAGAGTAAAGGCAAGACCGTTCTGAATTCCTAAAATGGGATCAATGGTGTGACTTGTCCTTTCCTGTTCCATAAAACAGATGCATGTGTTGAATTACCGCCTCCTTCTCCATAAAGAGTTCTTAAAGAGTTAGTGCCTTTCTCCAATTGCCGTGAGCAGGCTCCTATTATTCTACTGTAATGACCTCCAGTCACTTTGCAGCCTCTTTCAGTTCCACTGTTGCACAAATGAGAATCAGAATGGACTTACCCTGTTGTTGCCTAACAGGATGCTGATGCTGCATGGCCTACTCTGGGTCCTGTATTGTAGGATCTTGGGCCTGATAGGCCTCCTCCTCGATCTGTATATCAGGCTTCAGGGTCTGAAGAGCCTCGTACTGTTACGATGTAACATAGTCGAAGGCCTGAAAATACTTCTGTTGTTCCTGTGCAACAGGCTCAAGAAGCGGAATGGATTCCTCCATTTCCGATGTAATTGGCTTATGGTACTGATTCCTTCCGGGCTTCTATGCAAAAATAAGGCCATCTTTCATTCCTGTAAACTCCAATGGGTATTGCATAAACCTTCCATCCTTCCCTCATCAATTAACAATTTAATTGCAGGAATCAGTCCAGGGAAATATCTCTGAGTTGCTTCTAATGCAACAATATCTTTGTCAACGAGGAGATTAAATCTGTACAGATGCGATCTCAGCAAGATCTTGTGCAGTGGCAACAACACTTTTCCAGCCAGCTGTAGGGTTTCCACACAGATTAGAGCAGTGTCAGCTGCCTGGCGTAATGTGCAGCATTGTTGAAACATCGTTTTCATTTTTAACTCCAACAGCATAACGGGAGATCTGGTGAAAATTTTACAATGACATAGAACATCGAACAAAAAACTATACAGCACAGACATAATCGCTTCAGCTCACGATGCTGTGCTGAGCATGACGCCAAATCAAATAATCCCTTCTGTCTGCCCTAGGTCCATATCACTCCTTTCCTTTGCTTATCTATGTGCTAAACTAAAAGTCTTTTAACGGCCTTATTATATCTGCCTCCACCCCTTCCCCTGGCAGCACATTTCACACTCCTACCACTCTGTTTAAAACAAAAACTTGCCCCTCACATCTCCTTTGCGCTTTTTCCTTTCTAATAACCTTAAATGTATGCCACTTATGTTAGATATTCCAACTCTTGGGAAAAAATTGTCAAAGCTATCTACGTATCTCAAAATCTTATCAACTTCTGTCAACTCTGCCTTCAGGCTCTGCTGCTCCAGAGTAAACAAACCGATTTTTCTAGCCTTTCATTATATTTAATACGTCTAACCCAGGCAGAATCCTGGTAAAACTCTTCTACACCGTCTCCAAAAACTCCACATCCTTCCTGTAATGTGGTGATCAGAAGTTGATGCAATACTCTAATTGTGGCCAAAACAATGCCTTATGAAGCTGCAACATGACATCCTGACTCTTGTACTAAATTCCCCGAAGAATAAAGGCACCAGCCATATGCCTTCTTTCCTACCATATCGACTTGCGTGACCACTTTCAAGGACCTATGGACTTGATCCTGAAGATCCCTCTGCACATTAATTATGGTCAGGGTCCTGCCATTAATTGTTTACTTCTCCTTAACTTCTCTCCCTGATTGCAACACTTCACACTTACATGGAATAAACTCCACCTGCCATTTCTCCGCCCATTTCTTCAACTGATCTACAGAAAGCTATATCCTTTGACAACTTTTTGGACTATCCACAACTCTCCCAATTTTTGTATCATATGGAGTTTACTAACCCACCCATCTGCAATTTCATGCAAATCATATTTATATCTATCTATCTATACATATATAAAATGTGTGTGTGTGTGCGCGCGCGCGCGCACGCTGGTGAGTGTTTATCACAAACAGCAGAGGTCAGAGTGCAGATCCCTGCAGAACACCAGGAGTCAGGGGCCACCAGCTGAAAAAACAAGCTTCACCACTATCTTATGTCTTCTATGGGTAATTCTGAATCCAAACATCCAAATCACCATCGATAAGATGCACCTCAATCTTCTGAATGAGCTTACCATGCCGGGCTTTGTCGAACACGTTACTAAAATCGTTGTAGACAATATCCACTGCTCTACCCTCATCAATCTCCTTTGTCAAATCTTCCAAAAATTCAATTATGTTGGTAAGACATGACCTGCACTGCACAAAGCCACAATTACTGTCCCTGATTAGGCCATGCTTTTCCAAATGTGCGAAAATTCTATCCCCAAAAATTTCTCCAATAGCTTCCCAATGACCGATGTGGGACGTACCATTCTATAGTTTCCTGGGTTATCCGTACCTCCCTTCTTGAACAGAGGAACAACATTAGTTACTCACCAGTCCTTCGTGAAATCTTGAGTGGCCCACGAGAATTCAAAGATCTTGGTGAAGGCCACGGCAAGTCTCCCTCTTTGCCACTCTGTCAATAATCTGTCACCATCCTCCATATGATTCTCCTAGGTGAATGCAGGCTTGAAGTATCCACCTGGGATCTCATCCACATCGTTCTCCTTCAAGCAACAAGTTTCCTTCTTTATCCTTCAGTGATTCTACCTTCTCCCCAGTTATGCTCTTATTTTGAATGCATGGATAGAAGGCCTTGAGATTCTCTTTAACCTTTCTTGCTAAGGTCATTTCATGATCCCTTGTTTTCCTAATTCCCTGCTTGAGTTCTTTACTGCTTTCTTTATATTCCTAATAGGCCATGTCCAATTTTGGTTTCCTAAGCAGTACATATGATTCTCTTTCCTGTTTGGCTGAATTTGTAACCTCCCTCCTTATCTAATTCTCCTTATTTTGCTATTTTTGTCCTTCCTCCTTGCTGGAACATGCCGCTCTTGAACTCTCACGAGCATATCTTTAAACAATTCCCACATATTAAATTTGGATTTGCCTGATAACTACTCTTCCCAATAAACACATCGTAGGTGCTGCCTCACACTGATATAATTTGACGTCCCCAATTTAGAACATAGAACATGACAGCGCAGCACAGGCCCTTCGGCCCTCGATGTTGCATCGACCTGTGAAACCAATCTGAAGCTCATCTAACCTAATCTATTCCATTGTCATCCATATGTTTATCCAATGACCTTTTAAATGCCCTTAAAGTTGGCGAATCTACTACTGTTGCAGGCAAGGAATTCCATGCCTTTACTACTCTCTGAGTAAAGAACCTATCTCTGACATCTGTCCGATATCGATCACTCCTCAATTTAAAGCTATGACCCCTCGTGCTCGCTGTCACCATACGAGGAAAAAGGCTCTCCCTGTCCACCCTATCTAATCCTCTGATCATCTTGTATGTCTCGATTAAGTCAACTCTTAACCTTCTTCTCTCTAACGAAAACAACCTCAAGTCCCTCAGCCTTTTTTCATAAGAACTTCGCTCCATACCAGGCAGCATCCTGGTAAATCTCCTCTGCACCCTTTCCAATACTTCCACATCCTTCCTATAATTCGGCGACCAGAACTGTACGCAATACTCCAAGTGCAGCCGCACCAGAGTTTTGTACAGCTGCAACATGGCCTGGAGGTTCCAAAACTCAATCCCTCTACCAATAAAACTTGACACACCATACGCCTTCCTAACAAACCTATCAACGTGGGTGGCAACTTTCGGGGATCTATGCACATGGACATCGAGATCTCTCTGCTCATCCACATTACGAAGAATCTTACCCTTAACCCTGTGATCTGTATTCCTGTTACTCCTTCGAAAGTGAATCATCTCACACTTTTCTGCATTAAGCTCCATTTGCCACCTCTCAGCCCAGCTCTGCAGCTTATCTATGCCCCTCTGAAACTTGCAGCATCCTTCCGCACTATCCATAACTCCACCGACCTAAGTGTCATTCGCAAATTTATTAACCCATCCTTCTACGCCCTCATCCAGGTCATTTATAAAAATGACAAACAGCAGTGGCCCAAAACAGATCATTGCGGTACACCACAAGTAACTGAACTCCAGGATGAACATTTCCCATCAGCCACCACCCTCTGTCTTCTTACAGCTAGCCATTTTCTGATACAAACCGTTAAATCACTCTCAACCCCATGCCTCCGCATTTTCTGCAATAGCCTACCGTGGGGAACTTTATCAAAAGTTTTACTGAAATCCATATACACCACACCAACCGCTTTACCCTCATCCACCAGTTTGGTCACCTTCTCAAAGAACTCAATAAGGTTTGTGAGGCACGACCTACCCTTCACAAAACCGTGTTGACTATCCCTAATCAAATTATTCCTTTCTAGATGATTATAAATCCTATCTCTTATAATCCTTTCCAACACTTTACCCACAACCGAAGGCTCACTGGTCTATAATTACCAGGGTTGTCTCTACTCCCCTTCTTGAACAAGGGGACAACATTTGCTATCCTCCAGTCTTCTGGCACTATTCCTGTGGACAATGACGACATAAAGATCAAAGCCAAAAGCTCTGAAATCTCATCCCTAGCTTCCCAGAGAATCCTAGGATAAATCCCATCCGGCCCAGGGGACTTATTTATTCTCACACTTTGCAGAATTGCTAACACCACCTCCTTATGAACCTCAGTCCCGTCTAGTCTAATAGCCTGTAAATCAGCGTTCTCCTCGACAAAATTGTCTTTTTCATGTCTGAATACTGACGAAAAATGTTCATTTAGCGCCTCTCTTATCTCCTCGGACTCCAAGCACAACTTCCCATTACTGTCCTTGACTGGCCCTAATCTTAATCTAGTCATTCTTTTATTTCTGACATACCTATAGAAAGCTTTAGGGTTTTCCTTGATCTTACCTGCCAAAGACTTCTCATGTCCCCTCTTGGCTCATCTTAGCTCTCTCTTTACATCCTTGCTGGCTAACTTGTCACACTCAAGCGCCCTAACTGAGCCTTCACGCCTCATCTTTACAAAAGCCTCCTTCTTCCTCTTGGCAAGAGATTCAACTTCTTTAGTAAACCACGGTTCCCTCGCTCGACCATTTCATCCCTGCCTGACACGTACATATTTATCAAGGACACGCAGTAGCTCTTCCTTGAACAAGCTCCACATTTCAATTGTGTCCAGTCGATGCAGTTTACTTCCCCATCCTATGCATCCTAAGTCTTGCCTAATCGCCTCATAATTGCCTTTCCCCCTCTTGCCCTGCGGTGTATACCTATCCGTTTCCATCACTAAAGTAAACATAACCGAATTGTGGTCACTCTCACCGAAGTGCTCACCTACCTCCAATTCTAACACCTGGCCTGCTTCATTACCCACTACTAAATCCAATGTGGCATCGCCTCTTGTTGGCCTATCTACATACTGTGTCAGGAAATCCTCCTGCACACATTGGACAAAAACTGACCCATCTGAAGTACTTGAACTATAGCTTTTCCAGTCAATATTTGGAAAGTTAAAGTTCCCCATAACAACTACCCTGTTACTTTCGCGCTTATCCAGAATTATCTTTGCAATCCTTTCCTCTACATCTCTGTAACTATTCGGAGACCTATAGAAAACTCCCAACAGGGTGACCTCTCCTTTCCTGTTTCTAATCTCAGCCCATAGTACCTCAGTAGACGAGTCCTCATCAAACATCTTTTCTGTCACGGTAATACTATCCTTGACCAGCAATGCCACACCTTTTACCACCTTCCCTGATCTTACTGAAATATCTAAACCCCGGAACCTGCAACAAACATTCCTGTCCCTGTTCTATCCATGTGTCCGAAATGGCCACAACATCGATGCCCCAGGTACCAACCTATGCTGCAAGTTCACCCACCTTATTATGGATGCTCCTGGTGTTGAAGTAAGCACACTTCAAACCACCTTCTTGCCTGCCGGTACACTCCTGAGACCTGGAATCCTTATTCATGACCTCACTTCTCTCAAGCTCCTGTTCATTGGAACTACAATTCAGGTTCCATCCCCCCTGCTGAGTTAGTTAAACCCTCCGTAAGAGCATTAGCAAATTCCCCTCCCCCCCTCCCAGGATATTGGTACCCGTCTGGTTCAGGTGTAGACCATCCCGTTTGTAGAGGTCCCATTTACCCCAGAATGAGCCACAATTATCCAGGTATCTGAATCCATCCCTCCTGCACCATTCCTGTAACCACATGTTCAACTGCTCTCTCTCCCTATTCCTCGCCTCGCTAGCACGTGGCACGGGTAACAGACCAGAGATAACAACTCTGCTTGTTCTAGCTCTGTGCTTGTACCCTAGCTCCTTGAATTTCTGCCTTACATCCCCATCCTTTTTCCTACCTCTGTCGTTGGTGCCTATTTGGACCACGACTTGGGGCTTCTCCTCCTCCCCTTTAAGGATCCCGAAAACATGATCCGAGACATCATGGACCTTGGCACCTGGGAGGAAACACACCAACCGCAAGTCTTTCGTTCCCACAGAATCTCCTATCTGTTCCCCTAACTGTGGAGTCCCCAGTGACTAATGTTCTCTTCTTCTCCCTCCTTCCCTTCTGAGCACCAGGGACAGACTCTGTGTCAGACACCTGTACCCCATGGCTTACCCCGGTATGTCGTCCCCCCCAGCAGCATCCAAAACGGTATACTTGTTATTGAGCAGAACGGCCACAGGGGTTCCCTGCAGTGTCTGCCCGCTCCCTTTCCGTCCCCTGACTGTAACCCATCCACCTTCTTCCTGTACCTGAGGTGTGACTACCTCCCTGTAACTCCTTTCAGTTACCCCCTCGGCCTCCCGAATGATCCGAAGTTCATCCAGCTCCAGTTCCAGGTCCCTAACGCGGTTTCCAAGGATCCAGAGTTGGGTGCACTTCCAGCAGATGAAGTCAGTGGGGACCCTCGTGGTAACCCTTACCTCACACATTCTACAGGAGGTTTATGCAACTGCCCTTACATCCATTCCCACTGTTCTCAATTCCCAGACTATTGTGAGTAAATCAAATCGGCGCTCAGAACCTTTTTTTTTGGTTAGAGGAGGAGGATGGGTGGGAGACACTAACTAAGTAGTGTTTCTGGTAAAGCAGTCGCTCAAATATATTACCTCGCTTACTCAGCCGTCCCGTGTCCGCTCCTACTAAACCTTCCCAGCAGTCCCCTTGCACTCTCTCCACACTCCTGCCACTGAACAAACGGAGGCCACCGACTCCACGAGGCAAGTCCCTCTAAGCGAAAAGCAGCAGTCCCCTCCCACTCTCTCGCCTCCGGCCGCTGAACAATTGGAGGCCACCAACTCCACGAGGTAAACCTCTTAAAAGCTTACCTTCCCAGCAGTCCCTTCACACTCTCTCCCGACTCCCACAGCTGAACAATTGGAGTCTGCCCACTCCACCAGGTAAGCATTTTAAAATCTCACCTTCCCAGCAGTCCCCTCGCACTCTCTCCCAACCCCCGTCGCTGAACAAACGGAGGCTGTCGACTCCACGAGGCAAGTCCCTCAAAGTGAAAAGCAGCAGTCCCCTCGCCCTTATTACCACAGAGTCCTGTCTTTCACTTTTTCTTGTCTGCCTTAAAATATAAGGAGATGTGATCCCTATTTCTGAAATGCTCTCCTACTGAAAGGAATGTCACTTGGCCAGGCTCATTAACCAGCTCTAAGTCCAGTATGGCCCTCCTCTATATATACAATCCACATCGTCTTTCAAGAAACCGTCTTGAATGAAGTTAACAAATTCTGCTCCGTCTAATCTTCTTGCTGTAAGATAGTCCTAGTCAATATTGGCAAAGTTAAAGTCACCCACAATGACAATCATCTTTTTATTATATCTTTCCATAATCTACTGACATATTTGTCGCTCATTTTCTCGATGACTTTTTGGGGGACTATAGTATAATCTGATCAGAGTGACTGCAGAGTGACGTTTAGAAAAAAATGAGTAAAATGTAGTAATGTAGTCTCAACTTCGTGATTGCCCTCAGTCGATAGGCATCATTCCTGAATTTACTAATAATCTCTCCAGAGGCCACGTCGCTCAGACGCCACAGAATCTGGTAAAATAGAGCTTATAAACGTGATGAGAAGCAAACATTAATGAAAATTACATAACAAAGTCACAATTGCAGTAGAAATGTTGGGCACATTATAAATCAGGAAATTAGATAAGCAAGTTTGTGTGTACCTCAATCATAACAGACGACATCAAGTTGAAACTAATCTACATTATGCACATGAATGCTAATGTTATGAAATGTGGATTTCATGAACGTGTATGAGACTGTTTGGTTTGGAATTGCTGGTGTGTGAGCAGAAGATCTAATTAAAAACCTTACTGTAAAGGAGCTTTTGGGAATATTGATCTTAATATTTTGAATTTTACATGACTTCAGAATAAAGGGGCAAAATTGGTTTCAGTGAATTTGAAAAGTACATTATAAGATAGACAATTGCTGTCACTTATAGAAGCATTGTGAGGTTTATAGTACACATATATTTTAAGGCGTAGGCAACAAAAGTAAAGGTGACTCAACGATGAATAACAAAATAATTTCAAAAATTGCATTATATCAGTGTTAGGGAAACAGTTGGAGAAAACAAGGAAAGAGAAAATTGATCGCCATTTAGAGAGGCGAAGTTTGATCCGGGGAAATCAGCATGAAATTATCAGAGGGAAGTCATAACAAACGAATTTAATTTTTTCCCCTATGGAGGTATTCTACATAGTTTGTCAGCAAAACCTTTGACAAAGCCTCAAATGGATAACTGAGAAAGAATGTAAAATCTCATGGCACAAAGGGTAACTTGGCAACTTGCATCTAAAATGGCCTCAGTGGCAGGAGACAGAAGGTGGTGGTAGAAGGATGTTTGTGTGATTGGAGACCAGAGTCCACTGCGCATTATTGTCCTGTCCCTTACAATTTGTGTTATTCAGAAATTATGTTGACCTCAATTTGGAGGGGTGTGGGACTCCTTTAAGTAAGGTTGTGTTCAACAGAATGAATGGCCAAGTGGTTGGCAGTGGGGTGAACTTTGTCATGCTACAGGAAGATATAGATGAAATGGTCAGATGGGCATGTTAATGGCAGATAGAATTTAAACCTGATAAATATGAGGCGATGCAGTTAGAAGGAAGAAACCAGACAGGGAAATCTCAGTGAATGACAGCTGAAAAAATTGCACAAGGCTGGTATCTCGCCATGTAGCTACCCTTTACGCACACGTACAAAACACATTTATTCTGAAAAAAACAGCACAAAGCCAATCCCAAGTCTAAGACTTCTCTGAATTGGCTGTTTATATCTGTCAGACAATGCCTCCTGATTGGTTAACAGCCCCAACTAAGGATCTGATAGTCCATGGATCCCCCTGGACCCGATTCCAATCACTATATCCCTGCAATCTAACTCTGGGGATGTAGTCCTGTTCTTTCTCTTGTAGAGTCTCCTGGGATGTTTTCGAACCAGGCCTAATTTCTCTGATTCAATCTCTGAAAAAGGCAGCCTGTATCAGACGACAAACCATCTTTTGCACCCGGAGTACCTCGGAGAATTCTCTCCTGACCTCCTCGCGGTAATGGTACGAAGTCTGCAACCATCTTGGAGCCGGAGGATTTCGTGACTTTAAACAGATAGGTAGAGCTCACGATTTCTGACAGCTTTCCTGGTTATTCTGATGGGCAAGATGTGTTTTGCTTTCTTCATTTCTAAAGAAGTGTCTAGGCCCGAAATGTCAGCTTTCCTGCTCCTCTGATGCTGCTGTGTTCATCCAGATCTACACCTTGTTATCTATGTTTTGCTCCTGTTTGGTTTGCATTGTAGCAGTTTTCAGATTTTCCTTCTTTTTTCAGGATCACCTCACCTATCCAACATTTATATGCGACGGGACCTGAGCTCACATCGACTTCCTCTCGTACCCATGCTGGGCCATTTCTGTAGTTACGGCACCAAGTTCGTCGCCTGAAGTAAACTGTCTGTTTTGTCTAGAGGCGGCATGTGGCAGACATTGGTGTTACTGCCTCTGATTCACCTCAATCTGTTTCCGGGAATATCAGGTATAACCTGATGCTGAATTATATTCCTGACTGCAGCTCCCTGTAGTTGTATAAGAGCTTCTCCTGCAATCGAGCAGGAACCAGGGCGATTTGGTATTGGGTGAAGATGCAGGGCATTTCTTTTAGCCTTCGATGTTTGGACTGTTCTTTCTGCCAAACAGTTGTTCGATTGATGGTATGGAGCTGTCTGAGCATGCCAAATGCCATTCAACTTTTGGAAATATTATAATTCACTGTGGATAAATGATGTACCATTGTCTGTGTCAAATAATTCCGGACGTCTGTGTATCAGAAATGGATTTTAAAACGTCATCACTAAGTTTGTCCAACTACTTTTAATTGGCATCCACATAACCAGGAATCGTAATAGGGCCGGTATAGTCGAAATGTAACAGAGTCCAGGGATCATCCGACCAATCCCACGAATGTGGGGGCACAGTGGGCAGTAATTTTTGTCCTTGTGACATCATGGACACTGCCTCACCAACACAGCTATGTTGGAATCCAATCTGGGCCACCAGACATAACCTCATGCCAACACATGTAGTTGAGAAACTTCTGAGTTTCCCTGCTGGATTTCAGCCAGTATCTGGCAACGACATTTCTTCTGGACAATCACCGTTTCTCCTCATAATAATACACCATCCTCTATGGCGATCTGGCCTCAACAGTTCTGGACAGGGTTCAATCATGGCCCTTCTTTTTCTGCCATTACCACCGGCTGTTTTACTGTTTCAAGAACGGATTATTTTTGTGCCCATAGTCAGGTATGGCTAGTGGTGATCTTAAGTGTGTCTAGTTTTTTTTAGAAACAGAATACACTCTTCCAGGAGAAGCTCCACTGGTGAAGTATCTGCTGGTGGAAGGCAGATCAAGGAATCTGCACTGGCCACTTGACTTCCTGGATGGCATTCCTTGTACTTGTACACACTAAGAATAAGGCCCACCACTGCATTTAACTAGAAGCTTTGGGCAGCACAGCCTTGTCTTCCTTCAGTTGCCTTAGCAGGAGTCTGTGGTTCGTTATTATGACAAATTCACCCCCATAAATGTATCAGAGCAATTTTCTCACACCAAAGATGACCGTGAAACCTTCCTTCTCTATCTAGGCATATTTGCATTCAGCATCAGTCAAAGTCGGGGAAGGGTAAATTAACGGGCATTCCTCATTGTTGGTCCACTGATGAGTCAACACGACCATAATCCTGTGCAGGGAGACATTGCATGTAAGCATGACCTCTTGCTTCAGATCGCAGTGGGCCAATGTCTTAGATGTTGATTGCAATTCTTTTTTCAATTCCCTGGAGGCTAGTTATTGTCTACACAACCATTTACAAGGCTCACCCTTTTTCCAAAGGAGGTGCAAGTGTGCCAAGAAGGAGGCCAGGTTATGTATTATTTTCCGTAAGAATTTAACAACCCAAGGGTTCATCTAAGCTCTGGTACAGACGTGGGAACCGTGGCAACTTTGAACACCTTTCCTTTATCTTCCAACGGATGTTACACGCTTCTGTCAACTTTATACCTGAAACGTTCTGCTGGGGCAACTGGAACACACAGTCTTCCCTTCTGAGGTGTACGCTCGCCTGGGAGAACATTTGAGAACCATGCACAAGTTCTCCAAATGCTAACAAACGGGTCTTCCCGGTTATTATCACGTCTTACAGATAAATGCCTACCTGGGTTTGCCCTTGTGAAATGTTCCTCATTATCCGCTGGAAAAGGCGTACTTTGATGATAACCCAAATGGCAATCTTGTATTTGGACGATGCAATCAAAAAATGAGTTTCCACCTTATCTACTCTCATCTACATCTCGTAGTTTTCCATAAGATCACTCATAATTCCACGAGTCGCTTTTTAAATCTTCATAATAGAAACCCTGCATCCCAGGATTATGTCAATTGAAAACATCTGTGAACTGCTCCCAATGTAATTATATGCATTCTCAGATAGGGAGAGAAAAAAACCCAAAATCTTCACAGACAATCCGCCGGATATGTTCTCAGCCAGGATAGATCCAGATGCAGCAATACGTCCTTCGTACAAAGTTGATTGAAAGTACAGCAAGCGGTCGACTTTTATCTCTTTTAATTCTTTTAAAAATCATCTTCAATTTATTACAGAGACGAGAAGATTTATTTCCTTTTCTAAGACTGTTGTAAGTCTTTGGAGCCTTCTTTCTCCAATAACATTGGAGGCAAAAACTTTAAATATTTTTCAGGAACAAATATATATAGATTCATAAATAACAACAGAGTGAATGATTATTGTGGACGGAATAAGAATGTGAAGTATGGGGGAAAAAGTTGACATTGGCACAAAATGAAACTGTAGGTGACCAGAACACCCTGGAATATAGTGGAAAAAGAAATGATAATGTAGAGAAAATTTTAAAATGTTGGCAGAGATAAAATAATGTTTCTATAGTTGCAGCGGACGTGTGACGGCTGTCTCAACAGAGACAGCATAGGGCCACCACACCTCGGGTGATTGACAAGGTGGAGAACGCTTGTCCTTCATGGTAAATTTCATCACTGTGGGAATTGAACCTGCATTGTTGGCCTTCCTCTGCATCACAAACCAACCATTCCATCGATCTAGTGGGAGAATATGAAACTGGTTTAGGTAGAAATAGTTAAAGACAAAGGACAACAGAAAGTTTGATAGCAATGAAGAAGGTACAAAGCAGTTAACGTTCAAAATAACGGCTGAGGACACAAAAGGTTCTCAGCTAGAATTTGCATTCCACAGTAGGAAAGTGTTCAGAGCATGTCTTTGGCTGAATAAAATAAAGTGAAACAAGTGAAAGAACCAGGTATACTAATTGTGATTGGATATTGACAACTATAAAATAAGTACGTATTTTTCAATGTTCTGTGCAAAGTACGCTTACGACTACATTAGAATATGAAGCGGACGTGACTGATCGTTAGGAGAGTCCATCATCGTGGAAAATAGTTCCCAAACACAGACTTGAGGAAAACTGAGTTAAAAAGTGTCCGAGAGTCGCCTGGTCATGGACAGGAAACCAAGGGGTTGAATGACTGAAAGCTCGTGTAACATGGAGGTCAGGGCACAATCATACCAGCCATGATCTTTTTGAATAGTAGAGTAGGTTTAAAGGTCTGAATGTCCCATGATGAACTTTAATCGTAAGTGATTTGAAAAAAAAACACTCAGCTTCTCCCGATTTTATATTACTCATTGTGGGAACTGAAATTTTGCTGAATTTGGGAATTGTTGGGAACAAGGTCTTGAACATTCTATAAGTGACATCCTTCGTGAACGGTAGTAGGGTCAGTTAATTGAACAAAATATAAGATCTGGAGAGAAGAGATCCAGTTCCAGGTACGTGACATTCTTTTGAAGTTCCCTCAAGCAGTTAAAGTGGTGAATACGCTTTCCCTGCGTTTGCATTTCGTCACCACAGAGTACAGACCACAACTTAGACTAAAAGACGGAAATTTCCATACTCCTCTTGTCTTCAACGAATTGCGAGAAAATCTTTCAGGACGACAATGCTTACACCCTCCTCATTAGGAACTGTGTTGAAGTGAGCTATGTCTGCTCATGAGTAATCGGGTGCATGGGACTTTTCTAGATATCATCTGAATGTATGACTGTGTGTTTGGGAGGGAGTGCTTAGCTTCTATTATGTCAATAAATCACTCAAAATAGTGACTCATTTGATTATCTCATGAGGACCTCAATCAAACTGGTAACATTGTCACCTGGTTGACGTATTTTTTTTGTTTGCCTTCTCACAGTTAACGTCGTAACGATCTTTGTCCTAATGAATAAAGATTGTGGATTGTCTGCATGTATCAGTCGTTACCTGGCAGCCATGGCAGTGGCGGATCTACTGGTCGTTGTACTTGATGTGATATTGAGACACATTCCGATTGTTTATCAGGAACAACTTTATTTCCGGATGTCCATCCCCATATGTAATATCCACGCTGCTCTGCTTTATGCCGCTACTGACTGCTCTGTCTGGTTCACCGTCACTTTCACGTTTGATCGATTTGTGGCGATTTGTTCCCAGAAGCTGAAAGTAAAATATTGCAGTGAGAAAACAGTGACTTTAGTTGTAGGAACAGTGACTGTGCTGAGCAGTGTAAAGAACATTTTTTGGTATTTTATGCTCTCGGGTCAGTATATGCTGAGGAACAACCCTTGGTTTTGTTCTGTAAAAATAAATGTTGTTTATTCGCGTCTCTGGGTCACAATCGAGTTCCTCCATCATATTCTAAACCCGGCTCTTCCATTTCTCCTGATTCTGCTGTTCAATGTTTTTACCGTCAGATATATTTTAGTGACCAGCAGAGCCCGCAAGAGACTCCGGTCTCACACCAATGGGAACGTTCATTGTGATGCTGAAATGCGAAACCGAAGAAAATCAATTGTTCTACTTTTTGTGATCTCGGCCAATTTCATCCTCTTATGGTCAACGTTAATGGTGTATTCTATATGGTTCCGGATGTGGTATTTTGGGTATAGATCTGTGCACCTAGAACCCTTCGTGGCAGAGTTGGGCTTCATGCTGCAGCTCCTTAGCTGCTGCACAAATACCTCGGTTTATGCCATTACCCAGACAAAGTTCAGACAACAGCTGAAGAATGTGCTGAAATATCCCTTTCTGCAAATTGACAAAACAGTCAAATTCATTACTTAGTCCAATCAGGATTTACTAATTTCAGTTCGTTTTTTCAATAATGAAGAAGCCTGCTGCTAGGTGACAGACCGAAGATAATGCTGGCTTGTGAAATCTTATCTCACAGGGGCCAAAGAGAAAAAACACCATTTAACGAACTGTATCTGTAACGGAAGGTTGTAAATAATAAAATTGTTCGACAAAATGTGTCAAGTAGTAGAACTAACAATATCTTATCGTCTTTTGTGTTGAAAAAACTGAGCTGGAGAGAGACAGACTTGGTCTCAAGTCTTCACGAAAGAAGATGGGGGACCTGGGACAGTGCTCAGGATTCGGGTTTCAGTCATTCTGTCCTTACTGTCGCCTCTGGTATCACAAACTCTGACTCGACCTCGGCAGAATTCATTTCTCTCCCTTGTTCTCTCTCCTGTCATTTCCCCCTCACACTCTCACAATTACCCTCTCTCTCCCTTTCTCCAATTTTCTCACTCTCATTCACTGTCCTCCCCTCGCCTTTGTGCTTCACACTCTCTCCGTTTTGCATCGCTACTTTCGAATTTCCTTCTTTCCCATTTTCCTCATGCTCTCCATAACTCTCTTACTCAGTTCCTTTCTCAACCTCTGTTGCTAAGGTAACAGTGTGACGGTGGCACCATAGGCCGTTGCTAAGTGAACAGAGGAGTGTGAATCTTCAGAATATTTCATGGTAACATTGTGAAGCGTAGACCAAATGCCATTGGTAGCGTTCACAGTGGATGTGAGACCAGTGACCATTGTTAAGGATGGCATTATACCCTGTTGCTAGTGCAGAGATGTGGAGGCCATCGATTGGTCAAAATGTTCGGGTCAGACCGCAGGCTATTACTAGTGGGACAGATTGAGTGTGGGACCATTGGCTATTATGAGTGAACATAGTGTGGGTGAATACAAAGCCTGTTGCTAAGGGAGAAGGGCAGTTGTTCTGCAGCAAACTATTGTTAGGGAAGCAAAGTGGGTATAGGGTAAGCGGCCTTCATTAGTGGAACATTGTAGTGGTGGGTTGGAACGTCATTGCCTTTGGAACAGAGTGGGATGGGACCATAGTCCGTTGCTAGGGAAAAATTGCATAAATTGAACAGCAGGATATTGCCAAGGAAAACAAAGGGAACTTGAGAGACTGGGTGTTGCTAGCGAACAGAATGGACGAAGGAAGAGAGAGAGGCTGTAATACAATCTTTTGTTTCTCGCAGAATAGAATAGGAGTGGGAATACGGACTGTTGCCATGGGAACAGAGTGGGTGTGGGACAAATGGGCATTAGTGGGCAATTAAAGTGGATGTGTGACCAAAGGGGAACAGAGAGGTGATGGATTCACAGATAACTGGCAACTGGCCATTCTGAGAGGAATAAGAGTGGTGGTTAGTTCACAGGCTATTGTTAAGACAACAGATTGATTGCAGGGCCACTGACAGTTGGTCTGGAAACTGAGTGGTGTTGGGGTCACAGGCCTTGGCTGGGGAAAACAGAGTGAATGTGGAACAACGGTCTGTTGCTATGGGAGTAGTGTGGGGGATGGTGTAAAAAGCTTTTGCAAGGAGAATGGAGTGGATATGGGGCTTCAGGCCATTGCAGGGGGATATTGAGTGGTTAAGACCATATGCCGTTGCTAGAGGAGCTGGCTGGGTGTAGTACCACTGGCCATTGTTAGGGGAATAGTGTGGGTGTTGGAACACTGGCTGTTACTCAGTGAACAGAGTGGGGGAGTGATAATTAGGCCATTGAGGGAACAGACTTGCTTTGGGACCAAGGTGTGTTGGAAATGGAACAGATTGAGGGTAGGTTGGCAGACTGTTACCAGGGGAATAGAAATGTTGTGGTATCAAAGGCCGTTGCTAGAAGAACAGAGTGGATGTGCAGATGCAATCTACGGATAAAAGAGGAGTATGGCGGTGGGGCATCAAGCCGTTGATCAACGTGCAAAATGTGGATGGAGCTGCAGGCTATTGTTAGGTGAATGGAGTGAGGCTGAGATCACAAGCCATTGCTCGGGAAACAGAATCCGTGTGTGACCACCAGCCATTGCTAGAGTATGAGCCGAAAACGGTCCACAGGCCATGACAGAGGGAAAAAATTGAGTATGGGAGTACTGCCTGCTGATAAGGGAACAAAGTGAGGGTGGGACAGCACGTAATTGCTCTCGGGACTCAGTGGGTGTGGAGTAACAGTCCGTTGTTCTGGAGCAGGGTCAGCTGGGGCACGAAGCCTTTTCTAGGAGTACAAAGTAGCGGTGTAGCAACACGCTGTTGCTGGGAGTACAGAGTGTGGGTGGGACTACAAACCGTTTGCTCAGAAACAAGGGAGTGCGGGACTACTGCCTGTCGCTTGGGGATCAGAGCAGGGGTCAGAACACAGCCCGTTGCAAGGGCACAACGTTGTTGTGGGACCACCGTCAGTTACTAGATGAACACAATGCTGGATAGGGGCGCTGACCTTTGCTACAATTAAGAGAGAATGTGGGTCCACAGGAATTTGCATGGGGAACAGATTCGTGTGAAACCACATTCTGTTACTTGGCAACAAAATGTAGTTAAATTCACAGGCGGTTGCTAGGAGAACAGAGGGAGTATCGGAACGTTGACTGTTGCTTTGTCTGGTGGGTGGGTCCAACTCAGCCCACTGTAAAAAAGGCATCATTCCACCTACTGCATATCTCATTTTAATTTGCAAATAATGCAGACATGTTCGTTAAAAGTGCAAAACAGCAAAGCTAAATAATTTTTGCTAAAGAATGTGAGCTGAAGAGAGAAAGGCTTGGACCTCAGGGAATGCGAGGGGGCCAAGGCTGATCTCAGGAGCTGGGTTCAAACCACTTTTGCTTTCCTCTCTGATCTCATTCATTCCTACCTGAGCTGATCAGAATGGGGTGGCACGGTGGCTCAGTGTTTAGCTCTGCTGCTTCACAGTTCTAAGGACCCGCGTTCGATTCCAGCCTTGGACAACTGTCTGTGTGGAGTTTGTACATTCTTCCTGTGTCTGCGTGGGTTTCATGCAGGTGCTCTGGTTTCCTCCTACAGTCCCAAGATGTGCAGGATAGGTGAACTGGCCATGCTAAATTGCCCATAGGGATGTGTAGGTTAAGTGGGTTATAGGGGGATAAGTCTGGATGGGGTGCTCTGAGGTTAGGCCAATGCCTTGTTGAGCCAAAGTGCATGGTTCCACACTGTAAGTGTACCATGAAGAAAACCATGTCTCTCCCTTGCTCTTTCGCCCTCTCTCCATTCCACCTTAAATCTTTCTCATTGTCCATCCACCATTATTTTTCACTCTCTCTCTCCCTTCCACACGCTCTAACTCCAAATCTCCCCCTTTCCCTCATGTTCTCCATATCTCTCCTCCTCTAATCTTTTCTCAACTTCCAGTTGCCGAAGGAAAAAGCATGGAATGGGGCTCTATTTCATTGCTTGGGGCACATATGGGTCCACAGTCTGTTACTCGTAGTATAGAGTGGTGTGGCTCCACTCACGCTTGCTTGGGGAATAGAGTGGGGATGTGTTCATAGTTCCTTGCTACGGAAACAGTGACGTGTTAGGTCCAGAAGTCTTTACTAGTGAAGAAGTGTAGGAGTGGGGCCACAGGCTGTTGCCAGGGGAAGCATAGAGTTTACTGTCTGCTGGTACAGTGTTGGGCCTCAAGATATTGACAAGGGAACAGTGCCGGTATGTGATCACTGCCTCTTGCCAGGTGAAGAGAGTGGGTGTAACACCACAATTGGTTGCTAGGGGACCAATGTGGCAGGTAGTTTCAAGGACTTTGCTAGAGGAATATTGTGGGGTTGGGCCGCAGGCCGTTGCTGAGTGAAACATAGGTGGCTAATCCGCTGTGCATTTCTAGGGAACAGTGTGGCTAACCGACCACATCCTGTGGTAGCAGGTGAGTTCACAGGCTGCTGTTTGGGCAAGAGAGGATGTTATTCCATACAGAGACACAGTTCAGAATCTCACTGGGCCCTTAGTCAAACTGGTAATTTTTCCTCCAGGCTGATGTATAATGTGTTTGCTACCTTCCTGGCAGTTAACGTTTAGAAAACCTTAGTCCTGATTTATAAAGATCGTGGATTGTCTCCGTGAGTAAGTCGTTACCTGATGGCTATTGAACTGGCTGATCGATTGGTCGTAATCCTCGAACTGATATTGAGACACATTCTGATTGATTACCAGGAACATTTTTATCTCCTGTGGTATATTTGCACGAAGGGTTTAGGCCCGAAACGTCAAGTTTTCCTGCTCCTATGATGCTGCTTGACCTGCTGTGTTCATCCAACCCCATGCTTGTTATCTCCAATATCCACGCCTTCTTGCTTTATGCAGCCATTGAATGCATTGTCTGCTTCACCATATCTTTCAACTTTGATTGATTTGTAGCATGTTTTAGCAGAAGCTGAAAAGTTAACACTGCACTGAGAAAATGGAGGTTGTGTTTCTGGGAACAACGATTGTGTTAAGTCGTTTAAGGAACTTTTCCTAGTATTTTATGTTCAAAGGTCACTTTTTGCTGAGGCACTGCCTCTGGCTTTGTGAGGTAACAATCACAGTTTACTTCTGTTGAGCTGGTTCACAATTGAGTTCGTCCATCACATTCTAACCCCGACTCTCCCGTTTATCCTGTTGCTGCTGGTAAGTGTTTGGAACGTCAAAAAGATTTTAGTAACCAGCAGAACCTATAGGAGAATCTGGGCTCGCACCAGTGAGGAGGCTCATTGTTACAAAGTGTACGGAATCAAAAAGAAAAATCAATTACTTCACTGTTTCTGACCTCAGCCAATTTCATCCTGTTAAGATCAACGATAAAGGTGTTTTCCATATGGAACTGGATGTTGCAGATTTTATATAAATTGATGCAGCTCCTGTGATTCGTGCTGGAATTGGGCTTCATGCTGCAACTCCTCAGTTGCTGCAAAAAAACGTGATTTATGCTCTGGCACAAACTAAGTTCAAACAGAAGCTGAATAATGTGCTTCAAAATCTTATTAATCAAATTCATCAATCAATCAAAAGCACTAATTAATCTATCCATGCGGGATTTTCTAATTTCAATTCGAATGCATAGCAATGAAGCAGCCTGTTGCTGTGGTGACAGACCGAGGATGGTGCTGGTTTGTCCAACCTTATTACATCGGTATTAGGGACACATTTCAATTTTTTTCAAATTATGAACCAGAGAGAAGAGCCACTATTCCATTTACCGTATTAATAACTTCAATTTGTAAATAACAAAAGAAGTTCATTTAAAATTTCAAGCAGCAGGGCTAAATATATTTTGCTTGTCTCTGTGTTTAAGAAGCTAAGCTGGAGACAGACAGACTCAGCCCCAAGCCCTGGAAATCGGGGAAAGGAACGGGTCAGATGCCCAGCTCAGGAATTGGGTTTAAGTCACTATGTGGCTGCATTTACCCTCTGATCCCACCAACTCCAGTCTGACCTCGACGGAATTCATAATTCTCCCAACCTCCCTTTGCATCCATTTCTCCCTTCTACTTTGACAATGTCCCTTTCTCTCTCTCTCCGCCCCCATTTTCTCACTTTTTTTGTTGTCCTTCCCTCCGCCATTCTCCTTCACTCTCTGTCTCTTGCTCACTCTTTCCACCTCCCAGTCTCCCTCTTTCTCAGTTTACTCACGTTCTACAGACTCCTCTTTCTCTGATCTTCACTCAGTTTCGTTGCTAAGGGAACAGAATGGGGCCTGGACCACAGTCTTTTGCTTGGGAAACAGAGATGGAGTGGACCTTCAGTCCGTTGCTAGCATACCAGTGTGAATCTTCGGCCAATTGCTATTTATAGGGAACACAGTGTCTGCGAGACCATTATTTGTTGTTCAGGGAGAAATGTGGGTGTACCACCGTAAGTTGTCACGCAAAGGAATCGGCGTTGTAATACAGGCTACTGTGAGTGGAACAGATTGAATGTACGACTATTCTCTGTTGCCAAAAGAATAGAATGGAGATGTGTTCACACACATTCTCTTAGGGGAAAAGAATTTCTGTGGAACAACTGGCATTTGCTAGGGGCCACAACGGTGGGTGCAGTGGTATGCTGTCGTTAGGGAACATTGCGTGGATTAGGACAAAGTCTGTTATTGACAGAACACAGTTCCGTTATTGAAGGTGGCGCAGAAGGCCCTTGCTAGTGTGGCTGTATGATCAGTGAACTTTGTTTGTGGAATGGAGTGTTGGTAAGGTTGAATATCATTGTCTTTGGAACAGTGTGTCTTTGGAAAAACCGTCTGTTACTAGGAAAACAGAGTGGATTTGTGTAGACTGTCTGCTTTTAGGAATACAGAGTGGGTCTGTTTCTATTATCTGTTTCTAGGAGAACAGAGCGCATGTAGGTCTACTGCCATTGCTTTTTGAACAGAGTGGGGATGCGTTCACAGACCTTACTATGGCATGGTATGTTGGTGGGTCCACAGGCCATGACGAAGAGAAATGTGTAGGAATGGGAGCACATGCCATTGTTAATGGAATCAGAGGGAGTTCGTGTCTCTGGACATTTCAGGGATATAGATTGGTCGCAGGGCCTCTGGCCATTGTTATGGGTAGACTGTGGGTGTGCGATCGTTCTCTGATCCGAGGGGAACAGAGTGTGTTCAATACCACTGGCGGTTGCTAGCGTAATTGTGTGGAAGGTAGGCTTCAAGGGCTTGTGCTGTGGAATAGTATAGGGATGGTATCATAGGCGCAGTTAGACGGAAATAGTTGAGGGGTGGGGGGACGGAGATTGTGAAGCTTCCAGGCAATTCTAAGGAACAGTGTGACCGTGTGTCCACTGTCTGTTGCTAAGCAGTTGGAGTGTGAATATGTTTACAAGTAATTGATAGAGGAACAGAATGCATGTGCAATAACAGGCCAATACTAGGGGATAATAGATGTGTATGCAGGGCGAATCACAGGCTGTTGGTGTGGAACATGGTGTGAGTGAGGTGGCCGTTGTTAAAGGAAAAGCGTGGGTGTGGGATCACTGACCTTTGTTGGGGAACAGCGTGTTGGTGAGGCTGAAAGTACTTGCCTTTGGGACCACAGACAATTGCTGCGGGAAATAAAATGTCGAGTTGTGTGTCCACTGTCTGTCACTAGGGTCTAACAGAGTGGCGTGGATTCACAGATCGTTGCTAAGGGTAAGGTTTGAAGGTGGGAATGCAGGCCATTGTAAAGGGAAACAGAGGGAGCCGAGGAGGCTAAGTGTTAGTATGACAACAGAGTGAACATGGAGTAATAGTGTGGCAGTGGTACAACCATATGTTGCTCGGATATCAGAGTTTGGTGGGACCATAGACCTTTGCGAGGTGAAGACAGTTGGTGTTGGACAATTAGCCAGTATCAGGCAATCAAAATGGATACGCAGCCTGGGGCTTTTACTAGAGGAAAAGAGTGGCGATGCGTCCACAGTCCATTGCTGAGCGAATAGATTCGGTACCGGACCACTCTCGGTTGCTAGGGGGACCGTGCACGTGTGGTGATGCGGGCTGTTACTAGGTGAACAGTGTGGGAGTGGAACTCCAAGCGTTTGCTAGGAAAACAGATTGTTAATAGGACCACACACCGTTGTGTGTGGAGATGATTGGATGCAAAACCACCAGTCATTGCTAGGATAAACTTGTGCGTGTAGAGATATAGGCTGTTATTCGAGGAACAGAGTGGGTATGGGACAATTGGTTGTTGGTAGAAGAACAGAGTAGGAATGGGTCCACAGGCGATTGCTGAGGGCAAGGATTGAATGTGGGACCACTACATGTTGCTCGCAGAATAGATTGAGGGTGTGAGAACAGGTCACTGCTCGGGGACTGAGTCTCTGTGGGAGAACAAACCGTTGCTAGAGGAGCAGTGTGAGTGTGGGACCACCATCTGCAGCTTGGGCAATAGAGTGAGTGTTGGAACACTGACAGTTCCTAGGGGAATAGTGTGGCAGTTTGATTCAAGGCCATTGCTGGGGCAGTAATGCGCAGGTGGGTCTGAAGGCCATTGTTAGGGGAATAATGTGGGTGGCGCCAAAGTATATTGAGAAGGGCCATTGCTTGGGGAACAGTTTATGTGTTGGGCCAGAGACTTTTGCTAGGAGAGCAGAGTGACAGTAGGTCTAGGCTTTTGCTCGGGTGTTCCTTGTTGGAACACTGGCTTTTATTTTGGGAGAAGCGAGGAAGTGGCACTACTGTTTTTTGGTAGGGAACAGAATGGTGGTGGTGTACGTGCCATTATTTTGAGAACTAATTGGTTGTGGGACAACTGCCTGTTGCTGGGGGAGCTGTGAGGTGGTGGGACTCCAGCTTTTTGATAAGTGAACATAAAGAGGCGGGGCCACAAAACATTGCCAAGTGAACAAGGAGGGAGGGGTGGGGCTGCCAAGCCTTTCTAGGTGAACAGGGTGGGATTTGGGTAAAATAGCTCCACACGGATCATTCATTTGTAATAAAGGGGGCAAATTAACTGTGAAGGCACTTATTAATAGATAAGATGTAATTGGGATCATGGAGACCTAGCTCCAGAGTGACCAAGGATGGGAAATTAACATTCAGGAGTACTCAATTTTCAGGAAAGATAAGCAGAAACGAAAGGATTTGGGTAGCGTTGCTCGTTAAGGAGGACGTTAACACAATAGTAAGGAATAACATTAGCTGGACAATGCAGATTCTGCCTGAGTGGAGCTGTGGAACAGCAAAGGGAAGGGAAATGTTAGTAGGAGGTAACACTGTGTGGAGCTGGAGAAGCACAGCAGGACAGGAAGCATTAGAGGAACAGGAAGTTTCGGATCTAGACCATTCTTTTGAAGGGGTGGCATGGTGGCTTGATAGTTAGCACTGCTTCCTCACTGCGCCAGGGACCTGGGTTCGGTTCCACCCTCGGCGACTGTCTGTGTAGAGATTGCACTTTATCCCCCTTCCTCTTAGTGCTCTGGTTTCTCCCACTGCCCAAAGATGTGCAGGCTGGCTTGATTGTCTATGCTAAATTGTGTAGATCTGTAGTGTTCAGGGATGTGTAGATAAGATAGGTTATAGAGAGATGTTTCTGGGTGGGATGCACTGAGGGTCGTTATGGACTTGCTGGCACAAAGGGCCTGTTTCAAAACTGTAGGGATTCTACAATACGATTGTATGACTGATGGTTTCCCCGACCAATATGTAGAGAAGCCAACCAGACAGCAGGTCATCCTGGACTGGATAATGAATAATGAAAGAGGACTAATTATCACCATTATAGTGCGAGATACTTTGGGTAAGAGTAACCATAAATTGGTAGACTTCTTAACTAATGTGGAGAGTGACAGTTAAATCTGAGACAAGCGTCTCAAACTTAAAGAAAGCTAACTTTGCTGGTATGGGACATTTATTGGTTCAGATTATCTGGCTAAGGAGTGTATAGTGGATTGGCAATGACAGATATTTAAAGACACACGGATGAAGCTCAAGAATTGTACGTCTGTCTCGTGTAAGAACAAAACAGGGAAGGTGGCACAACCATGGCAAGCCAAGGAAATCAGGGAGATTGCGAATAACCAAAGAGGAGGCATACAAATTGGTTAATTGGACAATTAAAGTTCACGCTGTTGCAGGTAATGCATTTACGTGGATAGAGAACTGATTAGCCTATAGGAAGCAGACAGTTGACATGAACGGGTCTTTTTCAGAGTGGCAGGCAGCCGCAAATATATTACCGCAGCGTTCAGTTCTTGGATACCAGCTGTTCACAACATATGTTAAAGATTTTGACGAGGGATTTGAATGTAATACCTCCAAATTTTCTGACAACAGTAAGCTGCGTGGTAGTGTGCGTTGCCAGGACGATGCTAACAGGCTGCAGGGTGACTTGGGCAGTCTGTTTGAATGGACAAACATTTGGAAAATGAAATATAATGTGATGTCATCCACTTTTATGGCAAAACCAGGAACCCAGGATATGATTTGAACGGTGACATTTTAGGAGAAGATGATGTGCAATGAGGCCTGGGTGTATTGATGGAACTGCCGCTGAACGTTGGCATGCAGATGCAGCAGGAGTTGAAGAAAAGTAATAACATGCTGGCCTTTATAGCGTGAGGATTTCAGTGTAGCGATAGGATCTAAAGTTACAGTGATATAGGGCGGTGGTGAGGCTACACTTCGTGAAACGTATGCAGTTTTGGTCTCTTAATCTGAGGAACGACATTCTTCCATCTCAGGGAGTCCAGCAATGGTTTACCAGACTGATTCCCGAGACATCAGAACTGACATAAGACGAAAGATTCGATCAACTGGCCTTGTGCTCACTGGAATTTAAAAGAATGCGGGGGAGGTGGAATCTCATAGAAACATATGAAATTCTAATGGGACTGGAGAGGCTGTACGCAGGAAAACTGTTCCTAATTTTGGGGCTATGCCAAACAAGCAGGAGCGAAAAGGCGAAGGCTATATTCACTCAGAGCGTTATAACCCTGTGTTATTCTTAATCATGGAAAGCTGTTGGACCAATTTCGTTAGATATCTTCCAGAGGTATCTGGACATGACCCTTGTGGTTAAAGGGATCATGGGGTATTGAAAGAAAGCGGGAGTGGGACACCGAAATTTCATCATTATCCATGATGGTATTGAATGGTACTGCAGTGTTAAAGGGCCAAATGGCCTACTCCTGAACTTATTTTCAATGTTTATATTTGAAAAGAAAGGGAAAACAATTGCAGCTTCCCTTACAGTCTGAAACCAGAGGTGTAGAATGGAGAACAGGAAATGGCAGAGCTATGAAACAGCTACTCCCATTCTTTCTTCACAGAAGAAAGCAGAACAAGGAAATAAACTAAACTCCCCAGCACCATTAGGAAACCTAATTCTGGAAAGAAAAAAAGGAATAGAATGAAATTGGTAAATAAATAGTTTTGAAGAAATTATTGTGATTGAAATTAATGAACAGACAAAATTAATGTAGACTGATGAAAAGGGAATCATGTTTGAGAAATTGACTGGTAGATAAGTTACGGAAAAATAATGGATGCAATGCATTTGGATTTTCATTTAGTGTTTTCATTTAGTGTTTTCGACTAAGTCCCAAGCCAACTGCACAAAATCAAAGCACACGGGATTGAGGCAAATATAGAGATATGGTTTTCGAATGGGAGAGCTAACAGGAAACGTTGTGCATGGATAAACATTTTTTCAGAGTGGAAGAATAGTGGGGCATATCATGGATTAATGTTAGAGCCCCAGCTATCCATCAGGCCTATCAAATATTTATTTAGAGGAAAGCAATGCAATTCTTCCAAGTCTGTTGATGGCACAAAACTATGTCAGTTTGTGAGTATTGTGGAGCAGGTAAAGAAACCGCAAGATGATTGAGACAATTGGAGTCAATGGGCAAATAGATGTCAGATGAAGGGCAATGTGGATAAGTGTGACGTTGTGTATTTGATCAGAAAGTAGAACGGCGTCCCACAATTAGATATGGGATTGATTGAAAAAAATCTTGACCAATTAAGGGACTTATGTCCCCCTTCTTTTGTTTTCATTTGCGCAGACATTGGTTCACAAAGGCGGTCAAGGAGAGCATTTAATCTCTGATTAAAGAATTTAAAGTGGCGAAAACTAGTGTGGGCTGGATTTGGAATGCTTATGTTCGGAGCCAGAAGCAGATCAGATAAAGCAAACAGATGGAAGAAAATTTCTAAGGAAATAAATTGACAGCAACTACAAAAACAAGAAGCAAAAGCTTTTCCATATATATATATCAAGTTAAAGCTGAATGTGTGACCCTCGGAACAAAAAATTTCACGAAAACATATGTGGAACACCTGCAGGATGCTACCTGGGATTTGGTTACTAGGAACAGGAAGATAATTTAATGCAGTATTTCGCATTGTACCTCAAAGGAGAAGATAGAAGCAAGATGCAATTGGGAGGCAAGTTCTTGAACTGCCTGTAAGACAACGGACAAGGCTTTAGACAAACAAATAAAGTGCAAACTCCAAGCAGCCATTCGCCCAAGTGTGGAATCGAACGAGGGCTCCTAGCACTGTGAGGCAGCAGTGCTGACCGCTGAGCCACCATGCCATCCCCTTGCTAACGTTAGCATGACTTACGGTCAGCAATACCCTGCAGCAAGGCTACAAGGATTGTGTACGTATATTCAAAAATTGTTTTAAAAGAAATGTTTGTGGAATGACTTGCAGCATTGTTTTAAAATATTACAGGACTTTCTGGATTCCAAGAGTGTGGCAATGAAACTGCATAACCTTTAATGTGACACCTGTATTCAAGAAGTGAGGGAGACTTAAAACAGGAAACTCATCATGGACATAATCATTATTAGCTGTCCCTTGAAGACAAAGGTGTCTCTCCTCCACATTTGGGATGAGAAGGTAGTTGTACGGTGCGATACGGCTTCCACAGAGTCTGTCACACTTGGGGCAGAAGGTGGGTCATGGGAAGGAATGGGTGGGGCGTTGGTGTGGCAGCGTGCTCCTTAAACTCTTTTCCCCTGGCTTATGCGTTTACCATCACCGCACCCCCGCCCCACACCAACGCTTTACCACATAGTTCTTCTCTTATTTTGTACGGTCTTGAGCCAGTCATTTCCAGATGTCTGTGGGAACGCAACCCTTTACCAATGAGCCCTTGAGGTTGTCCGTGAAAACTTTCTTCCATTCATTTAGGCCTCGCCTTCCATTTCAAAGTTGGTAGTAAAGCCACTACTAGTGGATTCTTGTGTCAGTCACACGAGCCACATGCCCAGCCTAAAGCAGTTGATCAACAGTGTTCATAGCCTCTATATAGGCCTGGTCAAGGACACTGCTGTTGGTGCGCCTGTCTTCCCAACGGATTCACAGGATCTTGTGCAGGCAGCGTTTGTGGTACTGCTGTAGACAGTGCACATCTTAAAGCCAAAGAAAGGGGCGGGAAACACCACAGCTTTGTATACCATGAACTTAGTGACAGATCTGATGTTCTTGTCCTCGAACACACTTATCCTCAAATGTTGGCCCACCATATTGGGTGCGAATATGGATGCCTTCATCAACTGATGCTTTATTCGAGACGACACTACTTAGATATTAGAATTGACCAACCTTCTCTAAGTCCTCCCGAGGACCTTGGTGGTCAGGGATTCGCTCTGCATTGCTGGGCCAGGTGGAGGGCGTTCATCTCACAGATGTTCAAGACGACATCCGTACACTCCCATGCCTCTGCAAATGTGCTGATGATGGTCTACCGTTCGTCCTCTGAGTCTACACATACACAAATATCATCCAAGTACTGCAGTTCAATGACACTAGTTGGGGTGACTTTGGTTTTGGTTTAAAGGCGATAGAGTTTAAATAATATCCCTCTAACTTCTTTAGGTTAGCTCGACTCCAGCGGTGAGCTTGTCAGAAGTTGCTGAGCTCGAGGCGTGTAGAGTGCTATGGGATGCAGTCAAGAATGCTCAGATCAATGCAAGAGCCCTGCGTGAGGCAATCTTTGAAGTGCTCCATCCAGGGTTGTTCGACGGCTTATTTGTCCTTAATAAGAGTCACTTGGTAGGTCGCTTAACCAAGACCTGATCTGGTTGCTATTTCTTATGTATTTATGTTCTGTTAATGGAAAGTAGCTGCTTATTTTCCGGGAAGTCGCTTTGTGCAATGTTGCCCGCAGGGAGAACAGGGAATTTGGTTGAGCTTAATCTGAATGAGGGATGGGGGCCTGCATTCATAGTGAATCTGAGTCTGCAGCAAGACCAACATCTGGAGCAGAAACTGCAAAGAGTGGGGTCACAAAAAGAGAGACTGTGGGGAGGAAGTCGGGGACGTCACTTCTTGAGGCAGCCTGAATTTGCCAGGTATGTTTTCAATCTACAACCAACCATTCAAGTGGCCTCGATCTGTTCCTGTGTAGCAGGTTTGAAGGGCTGAATGGAACATTAGAAAAGAGAACTGAGGAGCACGAGTGGTCCATTCTACCCTTTGATACTACTTCAGCGTAAATAAGATCGTGGCACATCTCATCGTGGTCCCAACTGCACTTTCTGTCAATATCCTATTGCCCCTGAATGGGAGAACATGAAATTGCGATAGACAGAAATAGTCAACGACAAAGGACAATAGAATGTTTGATAATAAGAAGGAAGGCGCAAGTCAAATAACGTTCAAGATAATGGCTGAGTACATTGTACTGTTAAATGTTTTCTTTGTCTGGATACAGTAAGTTAAGTCAAACAAAATAAGAGATTTATTGATAGTGATTGGATACTTATAACCACAAATTAAGTGGATATTTTTGACTGGTCTCTGCAAAGTATGCTTAGGATTACATAAAAGCGCTGATGTAATACGCAGTTTGGAGAACCCAGGCTTATTGGAAACGGCTCCCAAACACATGTTTGAAGAAAACCGAAGATAAGAAGTGTCTGAATGTCGTCAGTGACAGGAATCCAGGGGTTTTATGACTGAAAGTTCCTACAACATAGAGCTCAGCACACCATCGGATTAGCCACGATCTTATTGAAAGGTGAAGCAGGTTTAAAAGGCAGAAAGGCTTCATGATGTACTTGATGCGATTTGAGGAAATACAACTCTGCTCCTTCCTTTTTGTGTTACAGAATGGGAGGACTGACATTTTGCTGAACCCTGGAATTGTTTGGAAAACTATCTGAAACCTTCTAGGAATATCCAGCAAAATTCTAGAAGTGGCATTCTCCAGAAAATTCTATAAACAATATTTTGAACAGCCGAACGTCAGTTAATTCAACAAAAGGTAAGATCCTCAGAGAAGAAATCCCGTTCCAGGGAGAAGGCGACATTGTTTTGAAGCCCCCTCAGGCACTTAAAGGGGTGAATACATTTTCCTGTGTTTACATTTCGTCACTACAAAGGACGAAACACAATTTAGACAGAAGGGCGGAAACTTGCAATCTCGGTTTGTCTTCGAGGAACTGGTTTTAAAATCCTTCAGGCTAGCAACATTTTCACACTTCGTATTAGGCATGTTAAAGAAGTGACCTGTGTCAGCTTCAAATGATCGAGTGCATGGGAATTTTCTCGAAATCATTTGTTCTTATGGATGTGCGTCTGTGTGTTTGGGAAGGGAAAGTTCCTTACGTGTATGTCACATCAAAAAAAGTTCTGATTTCCCAATTGTTATGTCATCTGGAATTTTTTAGTAATTCTCCGAACACAGTGAATTCTTGAAAATCTCATTAGGTTGACAATCAAACTGGAAACTTTGCCTCCAGACCGATGCATCATTTGCTTGTTTGCCTTCGTCAGTTAATGTAATGACGACTTTGGTCCTTCTTTATAAAAATCGTGAATGAGTCAGCCGTTACCTGTTTACATGACAGTGACAAATCTACTGGTCATTTACCTCGACCTCTTCTTGAGAACATTTTCTATATGGAACGATATTATTTCCGGTTGTACGTCCGCACGTATAATATCCTGCAGCCACTGATTGTTCTGTCAGGTTCACCATCACTTTTACCTTTGATCGATTTGTGGCCGTTTCTTGCTAGAAGCTGAAAAGTAGACATTGCAGTGAGAAAACGGCAGCTGTGTTTCTACAATCAGTGACTGTGCTGAGCTGTTTAAGAACATTTTCTGAGACATTACCCTCAAAGGTCGTTGTGGGCTGATGAAGCTCCCCTGGTTTTGAGATGTCGCATTCGATGTTCGTTTCTCTGCTGTCTGGGTCACAATCCAGTTCCTCCACAACGTTATAAACCCGGCTTTCCAATATCTCCTAAGGCTACTGCTCAATGTTTTCATGTTCAAACAAATTTTAGTGACTGGCAGAGCCCGCAAAAGACTCTGGGTTCACACCAATGGAGAGTCTCAGAGTGACACTAAAATGCAAAGCCGAAAGAATGCATTATTTTGTTACTTGTGATCTCATCTAATTTCAGCCTATTATGGTCGATGTCAATAATATTTTCTTTATGGAATCGAAAGCAGCTTTGCGGTTGTCATTCCTTGTTTATAGATTCCTTTGCGCCGGATTTGTACTTAATATTGCAGCTCCTCAGTTGCTGCACAAACAGCAGATTTATGACGCGACCCAAACTAAGGTCACACAGCAGCTGAAGGATGTACTGAAATCACCTTTTACCCAAGTTCATAAATCACTTAAATTCACCAATCAATCAATCCATTCAGGATTTTCATTCTTCCGTTCGTTTTTTCAGCAATGACATTGCCAGTCGCTATGGCTACAGACTGGTAATGCTGGCTTGTCCAAACTTATCGCACAGGTTTCAGGGCACATTTTAATATTACTCTCCAGTCAGAGACCAATGGAAATTGACACCATTCCACTGACAGCAGCTATAACTTAAATGCGAGAGCTATAAAAATGTCCATTAAAGAATGCAAAGTAGCAGACCTCATTATATTTTGTTCGTCGTTTTTTTTGAAGAAGCTGAGCTGGAGAGAGACAATCTCGGTCCCAAGTCCCCATTCGCAGGGAAAAAGAAAAGCACCAGCGCAGCTCCCAGGAGTCAGATTTAAGTAACTCTTTTCATGCTTTCTCCTCCGGTGTAATCGATTGTGACCTGGCCTCTGCATAATTCACCTCTCCTTATTGTTCCCTCTCCCTCCATATCTGCCATCTACTTTCTAATATCTCGAACTCCTCATCCAATTTTCTCACTGTCACTCCATCCTCCATTCTCCTTCTCTCTCTCTCTCTCCCTCATGTCCTCTGGTTGACTCCCAATCTCCCCTCACCCGGTATCCTCACATTTTCCATAACTCTCTTCCACTGATCCTCTCTCACATTCCATTTCTAGGGAAATAGAGTGAAATTGGAGCTATCGGCCATTGTCAGTGTAACAACTGGGACTTAGCCAAATGTCGTTGCCAGGAGACACACGTAGGTATTAGCGAAAATGTTGTTACAAGGGGGGAAATGTGATTCTGGCACCATAGACTATTGGAAGTGCAAAAGTGTGTGGTTGGAGCACAAGCTATTATATCAGGTAGAGTTTTGGAACACTGTCTTTTGCTGGGGAAACAGAGTGTGTGCATAACAACTGGCCTTTGCCAGAGGGTTACAGTTGTGGGTGGAGCCACAGGCTGTTACTAGGGACCACACTGTGAGTGAAGTAAAAGTCCTTTGTTAAGGAAAAAGAATAATGGTGTTATAGCAGGCTGTTGGAAGGAAGAAAATGTTGGTATAGGACCACTGACCTTTGTTAGTGGAACAGTGCGGTGGGGAGGCCGAAGGTCGTTGCCTTTGGGAAAGTATGGTATGGCAACATAGGCCGTTGCTTGTAGAAATAAGACTGGACGTGAGACCACTAACTGCTGCTAGGGTTGGGTTCACAGGCCGTTGCTCGGGAAACAGAGACAGAATGGATTCACAGTCTGTTGCAAGGGGAAAGGTGGGGAAGTCGGGCCATAGGCCAACAAGAAAGGCAACAGAGTGAAATAGGGAGAATGCATACTGCTAAGAGAGACAGTTGACACGGTTGTACAGACAGACGAGAGGACCAGACTGTGACTGGGGTCACAGACGTTCTCAGAGCAACTTATTGAGGGTGGGACCACTGGCTGTTGCTACAGGAACAGAGTGCTGATGGGTTCACAGAGCATTGCCACGAAAACATATTGGGTGCATGACGACTGTCTGCTACCAGTTGAACGGAGCAGGTGTGGGTCTGCAATCTATTGCTAGGGAAACAGTGACTGGATAGGACCATACAGTATGATGGGTGGGGGGTGGCCAGAAGTTGTGTGACACTATTGGCTGTTGTTGGTTGAACAGAGTGAAGGTGAGCACTCAAGCTAATAGAACAGACTTGTTGTTGGACAATTGAGCATATACGTGGGTAAGGCCACAGACTTTCGCTAGGGATACAGAGAGGGTTTAGAACAACTGGAAATTAAAAGAGGGCGAAAACGAGAATTGGTTTAGCATCTGGCATAAGGGGAACAAATTTGGTGTGGGGCCACTGACTGCTTCTAGTGAAGAAAGTGCTGGTGAGTTCGCAACCTATAGTTGGGGAAACAGGGTGGGTGCAGGACCATTGCCTGTTGCGAGGAGATCAGCGTGGCGGGTGTGTGCAATATAGGTGCCAGTGAGCAAAAGGACAACTTTTCCCTCACTGTGTCTTTAAGTTTAATTTTTAAACAATACAAATATTCGTTAAAAATACCAAGTCTCAGCATTAAATATATTTTGTTTGTCTTTAATTTAAGAAACTGAGGAGGAGAGAGACAGACGCAGCTTCAAATCCTCGTCCTCAGGAGTTGGGTTTAAGTCACTCTGTCCTTGCTTTCACCTCTGGTTTAACAACTCCGACCTGACCTCGGCAGAATTAATCACGCTATCTTGTCTCTCCCTACATATCTCGCTCTGACTCTTGCACTCTCCCTCCTTACGCGATTTCCCTCCCATTATCTCACATTCACAATACACCTGAGAAAGGAACAGAGGTCCGAAACATCGTGTTTTCAAATAAACCTGTTCATGTGCATCCTGGTGTCGTGTGTGTTTTGTAGTTGTCTATCCCAGTTCAACACCGGCACCTCCACATCGTCACTTTTTCCCCCCACTATCCCTCCCCAATTTTCATTCACTGTCTCTCCCTCTGGGACATTGTCCTCCTCCCAATCTCCCTCTTACCCACTTTTCCAATGCTCTCCACATGTTTCTTCCTCAAATCATTTCTCACATTCTGTTGTTAAGGGAACAGTGCAGAGTGGGACTACATGCCATTGATTGCAGTAAAGTGTAGGCTGGGACCACTGGTTGGTATGAGGAGACAGAATGGGTTTGGGCCAAGTTTCTCTTTCCAGAAAAGAAATACGGGGCTGGATCAACAGGCTGATGTTAAGTGAAAAGTGTGGGAATGGTACAACTGGCCATTGCTAGGTGAAACAGAGGGGCTTCGAGAGCCTGGGTATTTCTCAGGGAATAATGTGGCTGTGAGACCATTGTCTACTGTTAGGGAAACAGTGGGATTAGCATAATCCATGAGTGCTAGGTGAACATAGTAGAAAGTGGGTTCAAATACTTTGCTAGGAGAACGGGGTGGAAGTCGGGATGAATGTCTTTGTTGGGAAAAACAGTGGGGAATAAGCCACAGACATTTCATTAAGAACAGAGTTGCTGCGGGGACACTGTCTGTTGCGAGGAGAATAGCGTGCAGATGAGTTAGGCCTTTCCTCAGGCAACAGAATGGGTGTTGAACCATTAGCTGTTGCTAGGGGAACAGTTTTTGGTGTGGGGCTGCAGGCCGTTGCTCCCGGAACAGCGATGATGTATTACCATAGGCTGTTGCTCGAGGAATATTGTAGCTGGTGGGGTTCAAGGGTTTTGTTAAGCGAACAGTGTAGAGTGTGGGTGTAGGCCATTGCTGGGCAACATGATGTGGGACAGACAAAAGCCTATTATTAAGAAATAGGCTGGACGTAATGCAGCCATCCATTGCTTGGGATGAGCTTGGGCGTTGGGCCAAAGTCTATTGCTAGGGGGCAGAGTGGGGGTGGCTCTGCAGGCTTTTGCTCGGCGTAACTAAGTGGCATTGGACCACCGACATTTACTGTGGGAAATGTGAGTGTGTGGCACCACTGGTCACTCGTAGGGAATAGAATGGGAGTGGTACAAAGGTCATTGCTGAGGGGACAGATTGGGTATGGGGACTGTGTGTATTGCTAGTGGAATAGAAGAACTGGGTCACAGAGAATTTCTAGGGTAGCTGAGTATATATGATTTCGGGGAAATGTGTGGGTATGGGGCAGCAGGCCATTGTTATGGGAACAGAGAAGTGGTGGGTTCACAGACCGTTGCCAGGAAACAGAGGGATGGGGCTGCCAGGCATTGCTGGCTGAACAGTGTGGGGTTTTGAGTGAAGTAACTCCACAGAGATCATAACTCCCAGATAGTTGGAAAAAATACATTTGATTCAATAATACCCTTTAAGGAGGAATTCTGCCATCCTCACCTGGGTATCCTCACAGGCTTTTTTCCTTTATTTTAGTCTTGAAAGTGTTTCAGAACTACCATCCCATGAGCCAGACTGGTAAACCTTCATTGTCCTCCCTCGAGGGCAAGAGCATCCTTCCTCAGAGAAGGATATCAATATTGCATACAATATTCCAGTGCGGTCTCACCAAATCCCTGTACAACGCATTCCTGCTCCTGTACTCAAAACTTCTCGCAGTCAAGGCCAACTTACCATTTGCATTCTTTGCTGCCTGCTGCACCTGCGTACTTGTCTTCAGCGACTGACACACAAAGACACCCAGGTCCTGCTGCACACTCCTCTCTCACAATTTACAGTCATCCAGGTAGCAATCTGCCTTCTTGTTTTTGCTTCAAAAGTGAATAAACTCACATTTATTCAAATTATACTGCATCTGCCATTGGTTCGGCCACTCAGCCGACTTAGATCATAGAGCATAGAACCTCAACAACTGTGTAAACAGGCCCTTCGGCCCAACAAACCCACACCGAACCTCAGAGCATCCCACCCAGCCCCCATCTGCCTATAACCCATCAAATTTACACATCCCTGAAAACTATGGGCAATTTATCATGACCAATCCACTTAGCCTGCACATCTTTGGCTTGATTAGATCATGCTGAATGTATTCAGGAGGCAAGTCGTTATAGCACTTGGGGGTGAATGGGATCAAAGGTCATTGGGAGAGCGCATAATTAGGTTATTTGTTCGACGATCAGTCAATATTGTGAAGAATGACGAAGCAGTCTTGAAGGTCTGAATAGTCTCCTGCCCCTATCTTGTATGTTTCCCAGCATGCAACTCTCTATGCCCCCCATCTCTGTTTTCTGTCCCTGTGTCCCTAATTCTCCCTGTCATACCCTGTACAATATGTAGTCATCTCAAGCTTGAATTTCAAAATTGACGACTTATCCACATGTTGGACACAACAAAAGCCTCGGGAGAACATGAGGACTTTGCACAATCTGTTTACTCCTATAGCTGGATCCTCCTCTCAATCTGTGGAACTCCCTTCAGATGCTAGGAACCCCCTTATTCAAGGATCTCTGCATACTCGTCACAGTTCACCCTCCCACACAACTTGGTGGCATATGCAAAATTGGAGATGTCACATTTTGTTCCCTCATCCATGTCATTAATGCATATTATGAATAACTGGGGTCCTGGCAGCGCTCCCTGTGTCACCCCACTATTTACTGCCTGCCAATTTGAAAAGGACCCATTAGTCCCTACTGTGTGCTTCCTCTCTCCTATCCATTTCAATACCCTCCCCGAATCCCATGTACTTTAACCGTACAATAAACTCATCAGCGTGACATTGTCATCAATTTCTGAAAGTCCAAATATCGACTGGTTCCCCCTTGCCAACTCTACTAGTTACATCTTCATAGAATTCAAATAGATTAGTTGGGCACTATTCTCCTTCATAAATCCTGCTGACTCTGTCTGATCCTGCCACAACTTTCTAAATGCTCTGTTAGAAAATCCTTGACAAAGTATTCTGGAATTTTTCCCACTACCGATGTCAGGTTTACAAGTTTATAATTTCCTGTTTTCACTCTACTTCACTTTTTGAATATTGGAGGGACATTACCTTCCCTTCAATCTGCAGGGACTGTTCCAAGGTCACAGAATTCTGGAAGATAACCAACAATGCGCCAATGTTTATAGAGCTACTTCCTTATGGACTCTGGGACGTAGCTGATCAGGCGATAGGGGTTTATCGGTCTTCAATCCCAACAATTTTCCCAGCATCATATCTATGCTGATATTGAACTCCCTCAGTCCTTTCCTATCACTAATTCTTGCGTCCTCCAACAATTCTGGTACCTGATTTCTGTAATACTTTGTGAAGGCAGAATCAGTGTAAGTATTCAGTTCTTCAGCCATTTCTTTGTTCCCTATTATAGACTCCCCTGTTTCTGCCTGTAGGGAATCTACATTTATCTTCGCCAATCTCTTTCTCTCCACGTACCCATAGAGGCTCTTAGAGTTAGTTTTTAAGTTCCCTGCCAGCTTACTTTCATACCCTATTTTCCCTTTCTTAATCAATTCTTTCTTCTTTCCTTTCTGAATTCTACACTGCTCCCAATCCTCAGATTTATTCTTGGGCAATATTTTTGCTTCTTCCTTGGATCGAATGCCACCTCTTATTTCTTTTGTAAGCCATGGATTGGCTCTCTTACCCATTTTACTTTTGTGACAGACAGGAATAAACAGTTTTTGCTCTTCTCGCATGCGTTCCTTGAGTGTTTGTTATTGCATATCCACTGTTATCCCTTTTAAATAATTACCCCCAATCTATCAAGGTCAACGCACGCCTCGTATCCTCATAGTTTCCTTCATTAAGTTTCAGCACACTAGTCACTGAATCGACATCACTCTCCATCTTGATGAAAAATTCTATCATGGTATTTTTGCTTTTCCCCAAGTGGTCTCACACAGCTAGATTAGCAATGATTCCCTTCGCATTACACGGCACTCAGTCTAAGATGCTCTGCTCTCTCATTGGTTTGTCTACATATTGGTCAAGAAAACCATCCCGTATACACTCCAGGAAATCCTCTTCTGCGGCATTGTGGACAATTTGAATTGCCCAATATACGCGCAGATTAAAGTCACCCATGATCACTGATATTCCCTTATGACATGCATCTCTAATTTCCTGTTTAGTGCCATTCCCGACATCACCGCTGCAGTTTGGTAGTCTATATACGATACCTACTAATGATTTTTGCCCTTGGTATATTTTGAACTCTACACACACGGACTCCATATTTTTGGAGCTTATATCCTTTCTCACTATTGTGTTAATCTTCACTTTAACCAGCAATGCCACTCCACCAACTTCTCCTTTTTACCTGTCTTTCCTAAGCACTGAATACCCTGCGATATTCAGTTCCCATCCCTAGTCACTTGCAGCTATGCTTCCATAATCTCAATTATATCATAACTGTTGACATCTATCTGTGATTAGTTCATCTACTTTATTGCAGATGCTCCGTCCTTTAAGGCGCAAAGCCTATAAGTTTGCCCTTTTTACAGTGATTGTCTCCTCCTTATTTTTCTCAATACCACTCTTTGAATCTTGTCTTTGGTCTCTCTGCGTTGCAAAAGGTTGCACAGCTCCCCATTCTGGACAGATATCTAGTCTGCGCTTAAAGATAAATGCACTGTTATGGGCTTAACAGCTCTCCATGCTAGGTAGATATCTCGTCCAAATTTAAAGATGAGTGCAGAGCTCCCTTTTCTGGTCAGATTTTTATTCCAGTTTTATCAGTCAATGTACTGGTATGAACTGCACAACTCCCCGTGCCAGACAAGTTTTAAATCTGGGTTCATAATCTATGGACTGTTATGGTCTGCGCATTTCCCTTTGCTGAACAGATACCAAGTCGATGTTAACAAATCAATGCCCTGTTGTGATTTGCACAGTGTTCCACTCCGGCCAGATTTCCGGGTTGTATTGATTTATACTCTCGTGTGGTCTGCAGTGTTATAGCATGCTGAACAAATATCTCACCTGGGTTCATTGTGTCAGGTCTCGTTCTAGGAGATGGATTGAGAATAAACTATAAACAATCTTTTCAGCTGCTCTGGCCACGCCTTCATTTTATATTCTCATTCTTGTGATTGAACCTCCTTAACTCTCAAATTATTAATGTTGGAGCGTAACCATGCACAATGTGTCGTGTTGGTGAATGCTAAATATTCTGGCAGCAGCCACAGCCTCTTTATTACAAGCAGTCTGCAATTCCTATCGTCTTCTGGTCTCCACGTAGAGACAAAGGATGGCATCTCGATAAAGGCCACCCCCTTGATACACTGTTAAAAAGACACTTCACCCACCACTCCCCACTGCCAACCAACCAAATCAATATATCCTGTGTGTACGGATCAAAATGGAGCCATTGGGAACATCAATGAGCAGGCTATTAGGTATATGGAGAAACACTTCCGATGTCTGAATTGGTAGAAGTGAACCGTTCAAGTATACACTACACCATTCAGTCTTGCAATGTCTTAACAGTTTTGTAATATACAGCGATTTATTCTTACTGGAAAATTGACAAGTTCACAATTACGCGTGTTATGTTCCATCTGCCAAATCGTTGTCCGTTGATTATTCATTGACAGTATCTGTACTTCCCATTGCCAACTTAGATTTCGGCCTATCTTAGTGCCATCCAAAAATGTAGTTGGAAATATTTTTTCTATTCATCCACATCCTTGATATTGGATGTAAATACTTGAGGACCACAGTTCCTCATGGACACTATGTTTCGATTTTATCCATCCTTTAGAAGTAAGTTCCACTTTGCAGGAGGTGGTGTCACATAACACAATGGATAGAATCTTCAATATGAGAATGAGACTACACCTCCACCAGGACTATGAGCTAGGCACGCCTACAAATACTGTTAAAGACGGATACATCTGTGACAAATAGTTTGGTGGAATGTCGCCCTCCTTTTTTGCTCAATCATCACTTTTCAAAATCCGGCTACTATGTATTTTAGGCCTCACTGTGCTCAGTTAGTGGTGGTCCTCACTTGGTTGCGAATAGCAATACTACAGAAAGAGTACATTCTGTGTCCTTCTCACCCTCAGTGTTACTTTCATTTTTTTTTCTCAATATCAAGGAGAACTGACATCGCCGAGGATTGGTGTGGAGGGCATTTGATGTCCAACATCAGGCTATTTCCTTGACTCTCTTTCTTCTGTTGCTATGAGATTTCACGGGCTCTATAATCAATGTTAAGATTTTAGGTTTGACTCCTTACCTGACTGCATGCAACTGTTCCACCACCACTTGTGGGCCTGTCGTGCAGGTACCAGAATATATAGTCAAGGATTTTTTGGTACTTCATGAAGCATTGTACATCAGCGATGGTTATGTGAGTATGGCAATCTCAGAAAGTTTCTTGACCAGTCAAAATGAGGGATAAAGGCGACAGTGGAGCATCAAGTGATGGCCTAAAAAGCTGAAATGAAAGACATTTTGTCTGACTGTGAATTGTATAGTCAAAAATGTTGAGGAATTCAGAGCATACATTGGGTTAATGCATATCATTCAGTATCATTAGAAAGACATAGATACAGTGTGTCTGATATTGGTAACGGAATATCTAGGCCAGTGTATATTTAGGAACATGGGACAAAAAGGAAAAGCTGGTGATGTAGATCCCCTCATAAAGGATGACATCTGCATGATTTTAAAAGAAGCTGTTGAATCAAATGATAAAAGTATGTGTTTAATCTTATTGCTCTTGTTTGCAAAGTGACAATCGATGCGAGTTTGTGGAGAGATTATTTTCGCGAGGCTGAGTGGATCTCAACAAAGTCATCACATTAATTGGCGTTCGAGCCTTGTCAGCGAGATTCACCATGGTTTGTTGCCAC
This sequence comes from Ginglymostoma cirratum, assembly GCA_024137785.1. Taxonomy (NCBI): domain Eukaryota; kingdom Metazoa; phylum Chordata; class Chondrichthyes; order Orectolobiformes; family Ginglymostomatidae; genus Ginglymostoma; species Ginglymostoma cirratum. Next base: position 4,776,824 of record JAHRHZ010000108.1, read on the forward strand.
TCCTTATGGTATGTCACTCCCACAGCACCTCGCCCCTTATTTCTTTTGAAATTCACCAACATCCCTGGCACTAGTGCCATTTTTGAAAGCCTATTATGGAACTGAATAAGCACTGTCAATGTGGTACTACTCTGCACGGTCCCTATACTTGCCCTGCACGTGGCAGGCATGGCAGAATTGGTTCCCCTAATCCTGCGTTGCAGGCATGGTCATGGACATCCTCTTGCGTGGAGAGGTGCGCAAGCAGGACTTCCTCTTTCCCAACGACCAGTAGTGGAGGCCATGGCAGCAGACCAAGCCTGCCTCCTGCGAAGTTTGAATCCAGGTTTGTGCAGTTAAACCGTTGGAGGGATCCACAGCATTGTAGGCAGATCATTCTCCTTCTCCACTCCACAGAGTAAATGGAGACCAAGTGAGAATCTTGCCATTCTTCTTAGGAGGAACGTACAAGAGGCAGCGTGATGATTTCAATATTGAGGTAGGCATAACAAAACATCTCTCCAAAACTGCCTTTAACCTTGCCATGGCACATATTCTTCAGATTGCACAGAAAGTGTTTGAATGGAGCTTAGCAACAGCCAGGAGCAATAAACATTAGTGGGAGTTGTATTTCGAACTCAAAACTGCAGGGCAAAATTTGCACATGATCTGGTAAGGAATATATGATGTATGAACAGACATTGCTAAGGAAAATCAGTGAGCATGGCAGCATCCGAAAGAATATGGTAAAGTTAACATGTCATGTTTGCAGACTATTCATCAGAACAGTTTTGGTTCTGATATCCAGCATCTGAGATCTTGTAGATATGTAAGTATTCATCATATTGCAATATTAATGGATGACTTGATCTGGAAAGCAGAGGAAGGGGTGAGGGCAGTGGTGCAGAAGATGGTTCAGTCACAGCTGCAGGCTCTATTACACCAGAGTTTCAGGTGTGGAAAAGTCGGGAGAGAGGATAGGAGGTCATAATGGAGCTATCCCACTGGAATTCGACATCATCTGAACATGTGTGACAGAGATAGAGCAATTGGGAGAATGCAGTCACTTTAAGCTGATCTTTTGTTCAGCCACAGAGAGAAGTCCAGACGGAAGGACTAGAAGAGAATGGTGTCTCCGTGGTTAGCACTGCTGCCTCACAGCGCCAGGGACCCGAGTTCAATTCCACCCTAGGATGACTGTCAGTGTGGAGTTAGCACATTCTCCGTGTGTGTGTGGGTTTCTTCCAGGTACTCCGGTTTCCTCCCACAGTCCAAAGATGTGCAGATTACGTCGATTGGCGATGCTAAATTGCCAGTAGTGTTCAGGGATGTGTAGCTTAGGCGGGTTTTAAGTGGAAGGATCTGGGTGGGATGCTCCAAGGGTCGGTGTGGACCTGTTGGGCAGAAGAGTTAGGGATTCACAATCGAAATTCCAACCAACGATTACGTCTTCTCTAAAGTCGAATGTGAGAACATACTCAGGAGAAGGTCAGTGAATAAACAGGGAGAAGACAGGAGAAAAGTGTTTAACACCATTGCAGCCATGATTGAATGATAAAAGAACCTCAGTGGCCAGAATGACCAAATGCTCATGTATCTTATTGTCTTACGACAGAAACAGAGATGCAAGCAAATATTTCACTTCACTCAGCAAAACCTTATTTTTTTCTAAAAAAGGCCTCATTGAGAAGATGAAGAATCCGTGATTCTGAAAAATAGTCAAGAAGTGTGTGCGATCATAAGCTGAAGCAGAACAAGTACCAAAACAACACTCAGGGGGTACATATATGTTTGAAGAAAGCCATCTCCAATTCATTGTGGAGATAAGGAGATTTATATTTATTTTCTAAGAATGTTGCAAGTCTTTGAAACACACATTCCCAAACTTCTGTGGAGATAGAATCATCGAATATTTTGGCAGTACAGACAGATCAATTCATGAATAACAACTGAGTCAGTGCTAATCGGGGAGTTGATAAGAATGTGGAGCTCAGGACACAATCAACTCAGACACAATCAAATTGAATGTTCAAGTAGGTTTGAAAGGCTGAATGTTCAACTGTTGCCCCACAATTTTAATATTTCTGTTATTGTAACAAACCGTCTCTGCTCCTCCTCATTTGGCATTTTCTTAATCCTGACTTTTCGTTTTTAAACGTGGTTAGGTAACTGATTTGGACTAACGTATATTTAATGGACAGATGTGTTGTAAACCATTAACGCGTTATCACATTCTACAACCGATCTCATCAACAACTTTCCACAACTGGCATTTTCTGGGACATTCCAAAATTGACTTTTTTTTTGTGAACGGCCCAACGTCAGTTAACTGAACAAAAGATGAAGTCCTGATCTAAGAGATCCGGTTCCAGGGAGAAACAGACTCTGCATCGCAACCCCCTCAGGCAGTTAAATGCGTGAATACATTTTCCCTGTGTTTATATTTCTTCACTACACAGGTTCAAACATAATTTTGATTAAAAGACAGAAATTGCCAGCCTATACTTGTCTTCAAGGAACTAGAAGATTATCATTAAGGACGGCAACTTTTTCACCCTGGTTGTTAGGAACTTTAAAGATTTGATCTGTGTCTGCTGTCGAGTGATTGAGTTCATGGGAATTATGTAGAAACCGTCTGTTCTTATATACTTCATTTGTGTGTTTCGGGAAAGACGGTTTCTTGTGAATTACATCATGTTTTCTTAAGTTATTCTGAGCTAGTCATTTGCTACTTTAACTTCAATTGTTACTGTAAATCTCTGAAAACAATAACACATTTGAAAATATCACCAGGTCTTCAATCAAACTGATAATTCCAAGCTGATAAGAATTTATTTGTTTGCCTCCCTTTCAGTTGCAAATTTCGTGCTGCTTTATCAACATTGCGGATTGTCTCCATGTGTCAGTCGTTAATTGGTGGTCATGGCAGTGGCGGATCTTCTGGTCATTGTCCTTGACCTGTTATTGGGACACCTTCCGATTATTTTTAATTTTAATTGTTTGAAGTCCATACCCGTGTGTAACATACACGCTGTCCTGCTTTATGCAGCTACTGACTGTTCTCTCTGGTTCGCTGTCACTTTCACCTTCGATAGGTTTTTCGCCATTTGTTGCCAGAAGCTGAAAAGTAAATATTGCAATGAGAAAATGGCGGCTGTGGTTCTGGGAACAGTGACTGTGCTGAGCTGTTCAAAGAATTTTTTTTGGTCTTTTATGCTCAGACGACGTTATTGGTTGATGAACGCTCCCTGGTTTTGTTTTGTAAGCATCGATGTTCTTTACTCTCCAGTCTGGGTCACAATTGAGTTCCTGCACAACATTCTAAACCTGGCTCTTCCATTTCAACTGATTCTGCTGCTCAATGTTTTCACTATTGGACACATTTCAGTGACCAGCAGAGCTCGCAGGAGGCTCCAGGCTCACAACAGACACAATATTCATTCTGATACAGAAATGCAAAATAGAAAAAAATCCATCATTTTACTCGTTCTGATTTTTACCAATTTCATCCTTTTGTGGTTAATGTTAATGGTGTTTTCTATATGGAACCGGATGAATGATTTGGGGTATGGCTAGAAAACTTTGTGCTGGAATTGGGCTTCGTGCTGCAGCTTCTCAGTTGCTGCACAAACACCGTGATTTATGCTGTGACCCAAACTAAATCCAGACATCAACTGAAGTATGTGCTGATACATTCGTTTACTAAAATTAATGAATGAAACAAATTCACAAATTAATCAATCCACCCTGATCACACAGGTGACAGGGACACTTTTCAACTCTTCTCTCAACTCAGGGGCCAATGTGAAAAGGTAGCATTCACCTACTTCTTTTGTCTTTTTCATAGAATAAGATATGTTGTAGAGAGTTGGGCTCGGCCTCAAGCCTTGCTTCTCAGGGAATTGGAAAACACCAGGCCCGAAATCATGAGTTGGGTTTAAATCACTCTTTCCTTGTTTTCACCGCTGGTGTCATGCACTCCGACCCGGTCTCGGCAGAATTCCTCTCTCCCTGTTGCTCCCGTCACTTCCATATCTCCTCCCAACTCTCACAATGTCGCTCCCTCTCACTCCTCCTCATGACAATGTCACAACCTACAATCAGGGAAAGGTCAGAGATGGGACAGTGGGAGAAACAGAATGGAGCACAGAGACAATTGGGGAGGGGGACATGGAGGGAGAGACAGCGGGAGACAGAAATAGCAGACATCAGCAGGAGTGGGAGAGCTTCAGGGACTGACTGAATTGAATATCGCTGCGATATTCAGATACAAATACAATGCAATTTGCCTTTTTTAAAAAAGAAATTGAAATGTAAGTATAACTCACAAATTCTGAGACCGACACTGGCTTTTAAAAACTAACTAACGAGATGAAAAACCAAGTGTTTGTGACCATGCACCCCTTTTAACATTCGTACCGGTCTGTTTATAAGACTTCTCCTCAGAATTCATCTGAAACGAATCACAGCACCTTTCTCAGCATCGCAGTGAGCTGCCACGTGTCTGTGCACGTCACAAGACTGCCGGGATCTCCCTAAGTCTGCTCACATCCCATCAATCGGATGTCTTTCTGAACGAATCCAAGAAAACAGGCCAACTGCAGAAGATAATTCGCAAGCGTAATGTTAATTGGCCTTCACTGCAAGAGGATTGGATTTCAGAAGTAGGGACGTCTTACAACAATGAAACAAGGCCCTTAGTAGGACCAGACATGGAAGAGTGAGTGTAGTTTGGGTCTCCCGACCTGAGAGAGAATGTCCTTGTCATCGAAGGAGTGCAGCAGAATCTCACTACTCTGAATCCATGGATAGCAGGACTGTACAATGAGGGACAGATTGATTTACGTTGGCCAGTATTCAGAAAAATGAAAGATGGGATCTGATTGAAACGTATACAATTGTAACAGGGCTGGACAGACAACAGGGAGGATGTTTTTCATTGTAGGGGAGCATTCGACCAAAAGTCACAGTCTCAGGATATGTTCGAGGCCATTTAGAACCAAGATCAATAGAATACTTTTTTTTCTTTCAGAGGTGGTTACAATTTGAAAATTTCTACCACAGAAGACTATGGATGTCAGGTCACTTAATATTTAGAGGAAAGAGAGTGATAATTATTTTAGAGATTTAAGACACCACAGGGAATAGAGACCAAGTTGGAATATGACATCAGGATCGAGGAGCAGTCAATAGCAATCTGAATGAGGAATCAATCTGGAAGCTCAGAATGGCAGATTCCTGTTCCTGTTTTCAATATTTCTGTTAGTTTACTGTCCTCCTGGAAATCGCATTCTGAAAGTATCAATGATTGCACATCAATAGCTGTTTTCATTCAGACATTTCTGCATCTTAAGATTGAGATTTGTCTTTGCAGTCAGTCTGAGTATGAAAGTGATCTACCGAATTCCTGAAGTCATCTCAGTAAAACAGTCACAGCAAGACATCTTTAATGTTGATGTATATTCACTTGCAATAAAGACCGACACTTCATGGACCTTCCTTACTTTTAGCAGTCCTGAGACGTGAGCGTTCTGTGTAATTTAGGGGAAAAATAAATGGGAAGTGTAAACACACTGAATATTCTCATTGAAACTGAAGTACAGACATTTATAAATCAGTTTACTTTGTAACCTAAGGCTATCCAAACGTGTTTTACAGGCTATTGAGCTGTTTTGATATTTGCTCCTCGTTATTGAGGGAATCTGGAGGTAATTTCAGAGACAGAAATCGTTACAGCCAAAGGTACACATACAGAATGAGACTGTCTGAGTGATGCTTCAGACCTGACTCTGCGAAGCAAACAAGGCAATACAGAAGCAGATAGAAGATAGTCATACTCTGGTCAAACAGAGACGGCGTTGACTTTTCATCCCACATTATATTGTACCGAAGGTCGAGCAGCATCTGTAAAAAGAAATCAGAGTTAACAGTCCAGGTCCTTTGACCATTCCTGAGCCCGAAACGTTGACTCCTATTTCTCTGCACTGATATTTCCAGACTACTCAGCTCTTTCAGAAATTTCTGTCCTTGTTTCTGATCTACAGCATCCACAGTACTTATGCTTTTTTTTCAAGAATGTATTGTACGCGACCTGAGAATGTTTGATGGGGACAGTGTAAAGGGAAGTTTACTTTGGATCCCACCTCGTGCTGTCCTTGACCTGGGAGTGCTCGATGTGGACAGTATAGAGATAGATTTACATTGTATCTGACCACGATTTGTCCTTGTCCTCACAATCTTTGATGTGGAAGGTGTAGAGGCAACTTTACACATGATCTAATCCCTTGGTGTCCCTCTCCTGGGAATGTTTCATTTGGACAACGTAAAGACAGTTTTACTCTGTATCTAACCCTGTGCCGACCCTGTCTGGGGACTGTTTGATGAGGAAAATTTGGAGGGAGGTTTCTTCTCCATCTATCTCCGTACGGTTTTAGTTCTGGGGATGTTTGATCGAAACAGTGAAGAGGCAGCTTTACTCTATATCTACCCCAGTGCTGTCCCTTTCTTGTAGGAGTTTGATGAGGGCAGTGTCCAGTTGATTTTAAAAAAAATCTAAACCCATACTGAACATAGCCTGAAATTTTTTGAGGTGCTTCACAGTATTATTAGTTTTGTTTGGAGGTGAACACAGTCCTTGCTTCTAGACACAACAAGAGTTTCGTCTCTCTATCATAAACCATCGTTTCCTGTTATTTTCTCGATAGTGATTGGAAACAGGGCCAGGTGGATCCGTTGACTATGAGATCCTTGATTGGGGTTTTGTTAATCAGCGTCAATCAGGGAGACCGGTTGATAGGTATACACAGAAAATTTGGAAGACCTCCTCAGTCCAAGAACTGCCTTGGATCCGACTGGTTTGAGTCCATATCGTTGGTACATATAAATAAAGGATGACCTGGTGATGGAATACTAGCCTCTGCAGTTATTTCAGTGAAGATAACAGAAAAAACTTAAGTAACGATAGGCAATTGTCTTTTGAGATGGGGTAAGCATTTCTGGCATCATGGCTTTATTTGGGAAACTTCACTCATATAATCCCGCCATCAAAGACTGTGCCTGAGATACGGAAATAACGTTGTATTCTTTCATGGCAAATTGTATTGGGACACATGAAATGTAATGACTAATCCTTCTGGCTGCTTGTGAACCTACAGCATTTTCAATTATTAGGTGCTTAACTTTTACTGAGACACAGGATACTAAAATCTTTCGAGATTGCGTGATTTGACGTATTTAAGTTCATGAAACCATAGGACGTCGGAGCAGAAGTATGACATTTAGCCTATCGAGTTTGCTTCACTCTTGGATGAAATCAATGGTTTTCTGAGAATCTCCAACTCTACTTTCCTGATATTCGCATAAGCACAGATTCACTTACTGATTGGTATTCTGTTTATCTCAGTCTGGAATATTTTGTTCCTCATTGATAAATTTGTGAAGGAGATGGCAGTGTTTCACACATCTGGGGGAAAAATTGCGAAGCTCATGCATTTTAAAAAACAACTCCTTGAATGCTTGGCTTTGCTACTTCCCAGAAATGGTATTGAATCCGCTTCGCTTACATTATAACAAAAGATGGTAGCTACGAAAAAAAAATCTGATAATCAGTTCTCAGTTCTGAAAAGACAAGTTACATTGTGCATTCTGCTGCGTTGGGGAAAAAAATCACGGGGAATTTTGCATGAATTAATTTAACGCCAAAAGTTCATTCGTGCAGGGTAATCTCCGTATGTTGATTCAACCGACGGATCACATCAAATTCAAAGACTCCCAAATATTTACTGCACTTAAAGAGGTCATTCAGCTCATTGTGACCCCACCAGTCTGCTCATATCTGAAACTGTAATATCCTTCAGTGTAAGAAGCAGATGCCCTAACCTGGACTAGCCTTCATGTGAATCGAGACCCACAGCAAAATTATTCCTTATTAACTGCCCGGTAAAATGTCCTGGCAAAGTATTGAGTTTTTCAACCATTAGAAAATTGAATAAAGTAACTGACATAGGATAGGCAACTTGGCATTGACTGTGCACTGGACATGAACGAAAGGAAATCAGTTATGACATTCTTTTTCTTGCTAATATTGAACGCTAGCGTCAATGCTGTCTCAGGGACGAGTCAAATAATAACCTAACATAGTTTTACTCATGGAATAAAACCTGATTGACCATGTCCATAACACCAGTGTCACCATTCCTGATTGCAGCCTGTGTCATTGAAGGTCAGGCTTCACTGAGTTGGTAGGCCTCTGGTATGCAGTCCAGTTAGACTTGTCCTGTGAATCCTCAACATTGACACAAAACAGTAAAAGTTCTCATCAAACATGATCATAGAAATGCCCTGCTGATTGTCATGTACTGTCCTGGATAAGGTCATGCTCAGTGCTACTTTATGTTGAAACTTACATGGAAAAAGCACTGACGTTGAAACGAGCGCAGGATTTAATCTGGATGGGGGACTTCAAAACTCATCATTAAGAGTGACTGAACATAAGCTCTAATGATCGACTGATCTGGTCCTAAACAATATAATTGATGGAAAGGTGCAGTCGCAAGTGGTGAGAGAAACAAAACACAGTGAAAAACATACTTATCCTCGCTTTACCAATCTCCACACTGTGAATATTCTTCTTTGTTAACGGAAAGAGGACATCACAGGCAAGGCAGCATTTATTATCCATCCCTAATTGCCCAGGGCGTAGTTCACAGTCAACCTCATTACTGTGGTTCTGGAGTCACACATAGGCCAGACCAGATAAGGATGGCAGTTTCCTTCCCTAAAGGACATGAGTGAACCAGATGTTGATTATTGCCCCAACAATCGGCAATGGATTCATAGTCATCAGTAGATTCTTAATTCATGATATTTCTATTGAAATAAAATTTCACCATCTTGCGTTGAAGGATTTGAACCCAGATCCCCAGAGTGTTATCTAGGTCTCTGGATTAACAGTCCGGCGATAATACTACCAGGTCATTGCCTCCTCATTACTATGCCTGATAATTTCGGTAGTAGAGTCTACTGCAACGTCCTTTTGGAGATGAAGTGCTACCTTCACATTAAGGAAGCCTTACTTCCTGTTGCATCACACAAGCTTACTTCAGGAGGAGTTGCACCACTGTTCAAAGAGGATATTACAGCTGTGCTGAAGGAGGGCACTATGGAGGCCTCGAGCAGTGAAGCCAAATGGGCAGAGCTCAGAAATAGGAAGTGTGCGGTAACAATGTTGGGGCTGTACTACAGGCTTCCCAACAGCGAGCGTGAGATAGGGGTACAAATATGTAAACAGATTATGGAAAGGTGTAGGAGCAACAGGTTGGTGGTGATGGGAGATTTTAATTTTCCCAACATTGACTGGGATTCAATTAGCGTTAGGGGTTTAGATGGAGTAGAATTTGTACGGATCATCCAGGAGGATTTTCCAGAGCAGTATCTAAATAGTCCAAATCGGGAAGGAGCCGTACTGGATCTGATGTTGGGGAATGAGCCCGGCCAGGTGGTTGAAGTTTCAGTAGGGGATTACTTTGGTAATAGTGATCACAATTCCATAAGTTTTAGAATACTGATGGACAAAGATGAGAGTGGTCCTAAAGGAAGATTGCTGAACTGGGGGAAGGCCAACGATAGCAAAATTCGGCAGAAGCTAGGGAATGTGGATTGGGAGCAGCTGTTTGAGGGTAAATCCACACTTGATATGTGAGAGGCTTTTAAAGAGAGATTGATTAAAGTGCAGGACAGACATGTCCCTGTGAAAATGAGGGATAGAAAGGGCAAGGTTGGGGAACCATGGATGACAGATGAAATTGTGAGACTAGCAAAGAGGGAAAAGGAAGCATACATAAGGTCTCGGCGACTGAAAACAGACAAAGCTTTGGAGGAATATCGGGAAAGTAGGACCAATCTGAAACGAGGAATTAAGAGGGCTAAAAGGGGTCATGAAATATGTTTAGCAAACAGGGTTAAGGAAAATCCCAAAGCGTTTTATTCATACTTAAGCAGCCAGAGGGTAACTAGAGAAAGGGTTGGCCCACTCAAGACAAAGGAGGGAAGTTATGCGAGGAGTCAGAGAAAATGAGTGAGATTCTTAATGAGTACTTTGCATCAGTATTCACTGAGGAGAGGGACATGATGAATGTTGAGGTTAGGGATAAATGTTTGATTACTGCAGGACAAGTCAGCATAAGGGGTGGCGGGGGGAGGGGGGGCAAGTGCTGGGTATTCTAAAAGACATTAGGTGGACAAGTCCCCAGGTCCGGATGGGATCTAGTCCAGGTTACTGAGGGAAGCAAGAGAGTAAATAGTTGAGGCCTGAACAGATATCTTTGCAGCATCCTTGAGCACGGGTGAGGTCCTGGAGGACTGGAGATTTGCCAGTGTTGTCCCCTTGTTTAAGAATGGTAGCAAGGATAATTTAGATAATTATAGACAAGTGATCCTAATGTCAGTGGTGGGGAAGTTGCTGGAGAAGGCATTGTGGGATAGGATCTATTTACATTTGGAAGAAATGGGCTCATGCGTGATATGCAGCATGGTTTTGTGCAAGAGGGTCATGTCTTACCAACTTGATAGAATTCTTTGAGGAAGTGACAAAGTTGAGTTATGAGGGAAGGGCTGTGGATATCACATACATGGACTTCAGTAAGGCGTTTGATAAAGTTCCCCATGGTAGGCTGATAGAGAAAATGAAGTCGCATGGGGTCCAGGGTGTACAAGCTAGATGGAGAGCGAACTGGCTGGGCAACAGGACACAGAGTGTTGTAGTGGAAGGGAATTTCTCAAAGTGGAGAACTGTGACCAGTGGTGTTCCACAAGGATCTGTGCTGGGACCACTGTTGTTTGTGATATACATAAATGATCTAGAGGAAGGTGTAGATGTTCTGATTAGCAAGTTTGCAGATCACACTAAGATTGGTGGAATAGCAGATAGTGAAGGGGACTGTCGGAGAATGCAGCAGAATATAGATAGTTTGGAGAGTTGGGCGGCGAAAAGGCGTAGGGAGTTCAATCCAGACAAATGCGAGATGATGCATTTTGGAAGATTCAATTCAAGAGCGAACTATACACTAAATGGAAAAACCCTGGGGAAAATTGATGCACTGAGAGATCTGGGTGTTCAGGTCCATTGTACCCTGAAGGTGGCAACGCAGGTCGATAGAGTGGTCGAGAAGGCATACGGTATGCTTTCATTCATCGGACGGGATATTGAGTTCAAGAATTGGCAGGTCATGTTACAGATGTATAGGACTTAGGTTCGACCACATTTGGAATACTGTGAACAGTTCTGGTCGCCACTTTACCAAAAGGATGTGGATGCTTTGGGATGGTGCAGAGGAAGTTCACCACGATGTTGCCTGGTATGGAGGGCGCTACCTATCAGGAGAGGTTGAGGAAATTAAGATTATTTACATTAGAAAGACGGAGGTTGAGGGGGGACCTGATTGAGGTCTACAAAATCATGAGAGGTGTAGACAGGGTGGATAGCAAGAAGCTTTTTCCCAGAGTAGGTGACTCAATTACTAGGGGTCACTATTTCAAGGTGAGAGGGGAAAAGTTTAAGAGAGATATGCGTGGAAAGTTCCTTACGCAGAAGGTGGTGCGTGCCTGGAACACGTTGCCAGCGGAGGTGGTAGAGATGGGCACGATGGCGTCATTTAAGATGTATCTAGACAGATATATGAATGGGCAGGGAGCAGAGGAATCCAGATCCTTGGAAAATAGGTGACAGGTTTAGATAGAGGATCTGGATCAGCGCAGGCTCGGAGGGCCAAAGGGCCTGTCCCTGTGCTGTAATTTCCTTTATTCTTTGTTCTTTGTTCGAAATGTGACACACTTTGAACAGATGTAGGAGCTCAAATGTGTCCATCCTTGAGGCGAAGTCGGCCATTTGCAGCAGCAAAATCATATGCCATTTGTATCTGAGTAGCAGGGCATTGTCCTCACACAATAAGTTATATTTAAACGAGGAAATCAACCCTGGTTCAATCGACGGTGACGAAGGATATATCAGGAGCAACATAAAACCAACAATGTATATCTATGAGAAGACGAGGTTGAGTGGTTTGCAATGGAACTGTTGGTGAAGGAGTTAGAATGCCCCAAATGAATTTTTAATCAAAAACTCGGCATGTGGAACAGCACCTGCGGACAAATCAGAGTAAATGTTCCGAGTCCAGTGATTACATCAGTACTCTAAATCTGCTTGCTCTCCACAGGTGATGGCAGACCTGCTGAGTTTCAGAGAAACTTTTTTTTTGTTTTAAATCTCCAGCATCCTCAGTTCTTTGATTTATTTCACCGATTAAATCTGTTTGACAGGTAACTTCCAGAAGCATTAGACATTTTAAGTATTGTAGGCTGTCTCTGCGCAATCAAGGACTTGCCTTGAGCATGGAATAGCGAATAGAGGTCATGTTCATTTACAGTTGAAATAGGAGTGCTATTTCTGTCAGCAAAAAAAAAAACAACGCAGGAATCTGCGTATGAATAGAAACTTCAACAAGTTTATCATGCTAAGGGCTCGACTTTGATATTAGGCCCTAATGGTACTGTCGCCTCTCTGCAGCACAGAGGATGCAACAGTTCAAGAAGGCAGCTCAACATCATGTTATAAAGCGTAACTAGGAATGGACAATGATTTTGGCCTAAACATCGAAGATCACATCACATGAATTCATAAAGGAAAGCCTCCGATGGCAATGTAAATCATGGATAGTAATTTGGTAGTCTAGAGCCATTTGTCATATGTGTATTCATGCACTTTGCAAAAGAATTCAAAAAAAAACTCAACGCGTTGAATTCCGACTCAGTGAAAGTGCCACAACTCCCATTAATAGAGACATACAAAAAGTACCAAGTTAATTAATCACAATTTCGGTATTCTTTCTGATTTTTCTTCCAGATCTTCTCTACATCATTTACAAATTGGTGGCGTTATAACGAATTAGGTTGCAGTGGGTAATTGGACAACAGCTGAAACTGTAGAAGGTGTTCCAGTTCTACACTGATCCCCTAATTTTGGACAAGGTTTGGAATTTTTTATGTTTTATTTATTCTATTTCGTAATAAAAGCAAAGTTTTACTTAAATATTCTCTCTATACTAAATAAAAACCAAAAGAACTGTGGATGCTGCTGGATGAACGCAGCAGACCAAGCAGCATCAGAGGAGCAGGAAGGCTGACGTTTCGGGTTTCGGAAGAAGGGTCTTGGCCCGAAATGTCAGCCTTCCTGCTCCTCTGATGCTGCTTGGCCTGCTGTGTTCATCCAGCTCTACACCTTGTTATCTCAGATTCTCCAGGATCTGCAGTTCCTACTATCTCTGCGGATGTTGTAAATCAAGAACAAAAACAGAGTTGCAGAGTCACCCTCAACAACTTGTCTTCCAACTCCTCTCATTTTCGTCAAGTACGAGGCGTTGCCATGGGTACCCGCATGGGCCCTAGTTATTCCTGTCTCCTCGTGGAGTACGTGGAACATTCCTTGTACTAGTCCTACTCCGGCCCCCACCCACAACTCTTTCTCCGATACATCGATGATATCATCGGTGTTGCTTCCCTCTCTCGTTGAGAAATGGAAAACTTAATCAATTTCTCCTCCAATTTCCACTCTGCCCTCACTTTCACCTGGTCTATCTCTGACTCCTCCTTTCCCTTCCTCGACATTTCTGGTTCCATTTCTGGGGATAGACTGGCCACTAATATCCATTACAAACCCATCGATTCCCACAGCTACCTGGACTATACATCCTCACACCCCACTTCCTGTAAAGACTCCATCCCATTCTCTCAGTTCGTCCGTCTCCGTCGCATATGTTCAGGTGAGGACAACTTCGACAGGGGAGCCTCTGAAATGTCCACATTCTTCCTTAACCGAGGATTCCCCAGCTCCGTTGTCGACAGGGCCCTCAATCGGGTCTGACCCATCTCCCGCACTTCTGCCCTCACCCCTTCTCTACCTTCCCGCAACAGTGATAGGGTTCCACTTATCGTCACCTACCATCCCACCAGCGTCCACATCCAGAAGACCATCAGATGCCATTTCCACCACCCCCAGCAAGATGCCACCACCAGACACATATTCTCCTCCCCTCCCTTGCCCGCCTTGCGTAGGGACCGTTCCCTCCGGGACACTCTGGTCCATACTTCCTTCACCCTCATCTCCTCCCCACAGCCCTACGGCACCTTCCCCTGTAACTGGCGAAGGTGCAACACCTGCGCATTTACCTCCTCCCATCCCAGTATCCAAGGGCCCAAACATACCTTCCAGGTGAAGCAACACTTCACCTGCGCTTCCAAGAATCTAGTCTACTGCATTCACTGCTCACAATGTGGCCTCCTCTACACTGGGGAAACGAAGTGTAGGTTTGGCGACCACTTCGCAGAACATCTACTTTTGGCTCGCAAAAAAGACCCTGAACTACCTGTTGCCTTCCACTTCTATGCATCAACTTGCCTCCTGGCCAACATCTCTGTCTCCGGCTTGCTACAGTGTTCCAGTGAAGCCCAGCACAACATGAAGGATCAACACCTCATTTTCCGCTTGGGGACCTTACAGCCCTCTGGACTCAATATTGAGTTCAATAATTTTAGGGCCTAAACTGTCCCATGTCCCAGCCCCCCACCTCAAACACCAGGCCTTGTTACCATATAGCCTGCCACTACACACGCCCTGTTGTTAGTCACTAACAGTCCCCATTAACAACTATTCACCAACTCAGCCTGATCATTAGCAACTCCTCTGTCTGTCGAACTGTCTTTCTCTCTCTTTCGGCTCTATCCTATTGTTTACTCCCTACCCCACCCACCCCCTTATTTTCTGCATATAAACTGACGTTTTCACAGCCACTGTCAGTTCTGAGGAAGGGTCACCGGACCTGAAACGTTAACTCTGTTTTCGCCTCCACAGATGCTGCCAAACCTGCTGAGCTTTTGACGCAGCTCTGTTTTTGTTCTGTCTGTGCTACTTTTACAATCTAATATTCCAATAATCCAAGTAAGATCAATCGTTCATATTCTCGATCGAATGAAGGTTATTCATAAAGCAGTGCCAGTTCTTTCGATCAAGAACAAAATGCCTCTGAAATGATTGATATGCAACAACGAGCTTCCTGATTGCTAGATGCAATACGAGGCAATAAAGAGTAGTCATTTTTTTGTTTCCTTTTATTTTCCCTGAATCCCATAGACTTCAATATTACAGTGATCCTTGAGACCACATTTCGTGAAGTGGCAATGATGTAAATGGATATCATTGACACCTGACCTCTGAATGTCAGCCAGTTCCTTCGAAATCAAGTCGGGCCCATTGGATAACAGTGCACCTTGAAGTCTTATTACATACTTTACAATGCAGCGGATTTCAAATGAGGGCCGCACTTCTCCTATATAATGGAATTGAACTGGCATTATGGATCTAAATATGCATTGTTTCCGTCACCACCATACATATTCAAACCATGCAATATGAACTGGTTGTTCATACTGTTGGACCAGAATCTAAAAGAAAAATAAAATGTGTCATACACCTGTGAATAAATACACACAATCGTGCATGCATAGAACATAGAACATAACAGCGCAGTACAGGCCCTTCAGCCCTCGACGTTGCGCCGACCTGTGAAACCAATCTGAAGCCCCTCTAACCTACACTATTCCATTATCATCCATATGTTTATCCAATGACCATTTAAATCCCCCCAAAGTTGGCGAGTCTACTACTGTTGCAGGCAGGGCATTCCACGCCTTCACTACTCTCTGAGTAAAGAACCTATCTCTGACATCAGTCCTATATCTATCACACCTCAATTTAAAACTGTGACCCCTCGTGCTAGCCGTCACCATCCGAGGAAAAAGGCTTTCACTGTCCACCATATCCAATTCTTTGATCATCTTGTATGTCTCTATTAAGTCATCTCTTAACCTTCTTGTCTCTATCAAAAACAGCCTCAAGTCCCTCAGCCTTTCCTCATAAGACCTTTCCTCCATACCAGGCAACATTCTGGTAAATCTCCTCTGCACGCTTTCCAATGCTTCCACATCCTTCTTATAATGCAGCAACCAGAACTGTACGCAGTACTCCAAGTGCGGCTGCACCAGAGTTTTGTACAACTGCAACATGACCTCATGGCTCCGAAACTCAATCCGTCTACCAATAAAACCTAACACACTGTATGCCTTCCTAACAACCCTCGCAACCTGGGTGGCAACTTTCAGGGATCTATGCAAATGGACACCGAGATCTCTCTGTTCATCCACACTACCAAGAATCTTACCACTAGCCCTGTACTCTGTATCCCTGTTACTCCTTCCAAAGTGAATCACCTCACATTTTCCGCATTAAACTCCATTTGCCACCTCTCAGCCCAGCTCTGTAGCCTATCTATGTCCCTCTGTAATCTACAACATCCTTCCGCACTATCCACAACTCCACTGTCTTTAGTGTCATCCCCAAATTTACTAACCTATCATTCTATGCCCTCATCGAGGTCGTTTATAAAAATGCCGAACAGCAGTGGCCCCAAAACAGATCCTTGCGGTACACCAGAATAAGGATATAATGCATAAGGAGAAGGCAAGTAGTAATGAATTTGAAATAACCATACAATTGTTTGTACTGCAAAACATTACCTGCAGTGATTAACAATAGCATTAATCTGAAAAATAAAGGTCTTTGAAGTGTTAATAAAATACTTTATGGCATTAACATATATATTGCTGAACAAGCTTAATGAAAAAACACCTTGTATAAAAATTAATTGTTTTTAATTGAGCAGACACCAGATTAAATTTCAATATTTCACGTATGAAATCTGAAACCAACTGATTAAAAGTACAAGTCTCGCTAATTTAAGCAGGTGAAGAGACATTGGTAAGGATAAATGTCTATTGTCTGCAGACAGAAACGGATCAATTATATGACGGGGGACACATGAACAGCTGAGAAACTGAATACACACTTGGATTCTGTCTTCACAAAAGCAGAAACAAATCAGATACCAGAATTGTTGGAGGATGCAAGATTTAGTGAGAGGGAAGACCAGAGGGAGATAACTATTATTAGAGAAGTAGTGCTGCGAAAATTGCTGGGACTGGATGTTGATATATCCCAGCGCCTGATAATTTACATCCAACAGTATTCGTGAACATAGCTCTAGAAAATGTGGGCGCATTGGTGGTCATCTTCCACGGTTAGATAGCCTCTGAAAAGACCCTGCAGGTCGGTGAGTGGCCAATATCAGTCCAGTTTTGAAAAAGAGAGAGGTAGAAAATAAACAGGGCATTATAAACCAATAAGCATAACATCAGTAGCAGGAAAAATTCTCATAACCATTGTAAAGAATTTTATAGCAGAGCATCTCGAAAGCAGAAGCAGATCAGCCAGAGTCAGCATGGATTTATGAACGGGAAATTATGCTTTACAAATCTGTTGAAATCCTTTGAAAATGAAATTGGTAGAGTTGACAAGGGGGAGACAGTCATCGTAATACAGTTGGACTTTCAGAAAGCATTCAACACAGCCCCACATTAGAGATTAAGGTGCAAGATTGAAGGACATTGGATCGAGTGAAGTGTATTGAGATGGGTAGGAAACTGTTTGGCAAAGATGAAACAAAGAGTAGGAAATAATGGACCCTTTCCAAATTGGCATGTAATATCTAATGAGGTGCCAAAGGGATCAGTGTTGAGATCCCAGATTAAATTGAACAAAATGTAACATCTCCAAATTTTCAGATGTATCCAAATTGGGTGGGAGGGTGAACTGTGACCACGGTGCCGAGATCCTTCAATGTGATCTGGACATGTTGCGTGAGTGGGCAAATCAATGGCAGATGCAATACAATTTGGATAACTGTGAGGTTATTAACTTTGGAAGCAAAAACAAGAAGGCAAATTACTACCTGAATGTCTGTAAATTGGGAAGGGGGGATGTGCAGTGGGACCTGGGCGTCCTTGTGCACCAGCTCGCGAAGGTAAGCATGCAGGTTCAACAGGCGGTAAAGAATGCAAATGATATGTTAACGTACATTGCGAGACGTTTTGAGTGCAGGAGCAGCGCTATGTTGTTGTTGTTGTACAGAGCATTGGTGGGGTCACACGGGGAATATTGCGTGCAGCTTTGGTCTCTTATTTTTTCTGAGGAAAGATGCTCTTGCTCTCGAGCCAGTGCAGAAAAAAAAATTCTAGGCCGATTCTGGGGTTGGAGGGTCTTATGTATGACGACAGATTGACTAGTTTGAGATTATTTTCGATGGAATTCAGATGGATGAGGACGGATATCGTCGAGTCTTATAAAATTCTAACAGAGTCGATGTCGGGAGGATGTTCCCGATGGTGGGTATGTCCAGAACCAGG
This sequence comes from Ginglymostoma cirratum, assembly GCA_024137785.1. Taxonomy (NCBI): domain Eukaryota; kingdom Metazoa; phylum Chordata; class Chondrichthyes; order Orectolobiformes; family Ginglymostomatidae; genus Ginglymostoma; species Ginglymostoma cirratum. The sequence continues at coordinate 4,795,151 of JAHRHZ010000108.1, forward strand.
GGTCACAGTATTGGAATTGGTGTAGACGATTTAGGACGGAGATGAGGAGACATTTCTTCACCCGAAGTATGATGAGCCTGTGGAATTCATTACCACAGGGCGTAGTTGATGCCAAGACATTGAACATATTCTAGAGGCGACTAGATATAGCACTTGGGGTGAATGGGATCAAAGCTTATAGGGAGAAAGCAGGATTAGGCTGTTGAGTTGGATCATCAGTCATGATCGTGAAAATTGTTGGAGCAGGTTCGAAGGGCGGAATGGCCTCCTCTTGTTCTTATCTTCTGTGTTTCCATGTTTCTATGATTTAAACAGCCCTTGAAGTAACGAGTTCTTAGATTTGAGAAAAAAAATACGTCAGATGATGCATAGAACTAAAGTGGAACTGGTGGATGCACCACATTGAGATTTTACGAAGGCTTCTGTTAAGTATCAGGTAAATTGAGGAAATTAAAAGTTCGTGGTGACGTGGTCACAGGGACTAAACCACAGTTAACTGTGCAACACAAAATAAGGCCGTTTGGCTCATCAAATTTGCCCCGACACATGTTCTCCTTTCAAAACTAAAACTTCTTCGCTCTATGCAGAAAATAGGTGCCTCAGAAACTTTGTTTCTACCATCTCTTTTGGCAGCACACTTCCCACCCTCTGCACGAAAACAAATCTGCCTGTCTCATCGCGTTTCAAGTCTCCTCTTTTTACCTTACATATTAGTAATTGAGAAATTTTGCCCTGGGGAAAATAAATCTCCAGCTATCCATCCCATCCACGATTCTCAATTTATACCAAGTCGCTCCTCAGTGTCTGATGCTCAAATGACGAGATGTCAAATTTTTTTTTCAATCTCTCCGCGTATTTCATACCCACCAAACCATGCAACATCCTGGTGAACGTTTTTTGTACCCTCATTCTTCTGCTTGTGTGGTGATGAATCTTGTACACAATGAATAAGTTATTGACTTCTTAATGGGAAGCGTATAACATGAATAAGTGGGTGTCTGTCAGGCTGTCATATGTCATGAGTTGAATACTTCGGACTCGGTGCAGGGGTCTCAAAGATCCACGATTTGTATAAAAAATGAGTAGGATGAGCAAATTGTAGGTATAATAGCTCCCTTCTGCTGATGATACAGAGATGGGCAGGGACATGAAACATAAACAGAATATAAGGAGACTGAATAGGGGTACACGTAGGTCAAGTGAGTGGGGAAAAATCTGAAAAATGAAGTGAGAAGTGTGAATATGTTAATTTATCCATTTTAAAAGAAAAAAAGATCATTGTTGTCTTTAAATATTTAAATCTGGAAATGTTCAAGACCTCTGTGATGCAGAAAGTTTTAGGAGTCCTAGTGCCATTTTCACAAAAAGAAAATGTGGCAAAAAACAGCAAGCAGTCGTTATAGCTACTTTTTGGTTTACCACGAGTGAAATTGAATACCAGGTAACGATATTAGGTTTTAGCTCCAAATAAAAGACAAAGCTGGAACAATTCAGCAGGTCTGGCAGCCTCCATGGCTCGTTAAATAATTTACAATCTGATAAGACAGTTCTTCACAGCTGAGACAACCCTTCACTTATACAAGGTGTTAGTGAAACTATAGATTTAGTAATGTGTTCAGTACTGAACGCCAAAGCATTTCAGTTGGTGTTTTCTGCTTGAGCAAGTACAGAATCTTACTTCTCAAAACATTATGGGAAATTAATAGAAGTCCATAACTGCAGCATCAAACATATCAACGCCCCCGCCCACCCATCAATGTTTCTGTCTTAGAGATAAAAGTTACTGCAGATGCTGGAGAATCCGAGATAACAAGGTGTGGGGCTGGATGAACCATCCACAACCTCATCACCTCAGGTGACCTCCCACCCACCGCCTCCAACCTCATCGTTCCCCAGCCCCGCACCATCCGCTTCTAACTCCTTCCCAAAATCCACAAACCTGAATGCCCTGGTCGACCCATTGTCTCCGCCTGCTCCTGCCCCACCGAACTCATCTCCACCTATCTAGATTCCATTTTCGCCCCCTTGGTCCAGGAACTCCCTACCTACGTCCGTGACACCACCCATGCCCTCCACCTCCTCCAGAGCTTCCAATTCCCCCGTCTCCAACACCTCATTTTTACTATGGACGTCCAGTCCCTATACACCTGTATTCCCCATGCAGATGGCCTTAAGGCCCTCTGCTTCTTCCTGTTCCGCAGAACTGACCAATCCCCCTCCACTGACACCCTCATCCTCGTCCTCACCCTCAACAACAAAGCATTTCTGATGAAGGGTATAGGCCCGAAACGTCAAGCTTTCCTGCTCCTATGATGCTGCTTGGCCTGCTGTGTTCATCCAGCCCCACACCTTGTTATCTCAATGTTTCTGTCTTAACCACTTTCTACATACTTGTGTAAAAGCTATTGCGTGCGTTTGTTTTTTTTGTTTGTTTCATTTCAAGTGTTCTGAATTGTGATCTGATTTCATGTTTCTTTTGTCAGTCTGAGCTCTGTTCATCACATCAATCTGGTAAGCATGGAAATTATTTCCTGATTTTGCATGTACATCTTACAGCTGTTGTTGGTTGGCTCGCCGAGCTGGTTTGTTGTTCCACAGACATTTCAGTACCCTGCTGGGTAACATCATCAGTGCAGCCTGAGACGAAGCGCCGTGTGTTTTCCCGCCTGGTTTTTAAATTCTAGGGTCGGTTGAGCTGGATTGGCTCACTTCCGGTTTTCCTTTGTAACGGAGTGGAAATGGGGTCAAGTTCTATGTGTTCATTGATGGTTTTCTTCGTGGAGTATCAGGCTTCTAGGAATTCCCGTGCCTGTCTCTGCTTTGCTTGCCCCAGGATTTTGGTGTTGCCCAAGTCGAATTGGTGGTTCTCCTTATCTATGTGGATAGAGATGACTGAGTGTCTTTTTGTAGCCAATTGGTGTTCATGTACCCTTGTTGTTAGATTCCTTCCTGGTTGTTGGATGTAGTGTTTCTCACAGTCTCTGCAGGGAATCTGATAGATGACATTGGTCCTGTCCAAAGTGGGGAGTTCGTCTTTGGTTCGGGTGAGCAGTTATCGGAAGTTGATGTGTGTTTGTGTTCCACTCTGATGCCCAGTGGTCGTAGGAGTCTTGTGGTTAGTTCCGAGGTGTTACTGATGTAAACTACGCCAAACAAGAGAGCGAAACCCGCGAACAACTCTGCTTCCTATATGGATGCCTCAGGAACCAGGTATTACCACGTAGTGTGAGATACAAGCCACCTATCAACAACCACAAGCCCACAAAATAGCAGAACAAAACGGCCGCAGGATGGTAATGATAATGACAAATGACGCACACAACCCGCTCCACAGATACAGCAGAGAATTTACGCACCAAAAAAGACTTAATTCCTGGAAGCTAACAATCAGGACTGGACAACGGACATGGAACAAGCCATTAACATCAGCCGACAGACCACAAGGGCCAAGAAAAGACAGACACTTCAGGACAAGCTACCCACACTTACCCACCAAAACGACAACAACAGAACAGGCACCTGGATAAGAAACGTCTCTGCCAGGAAGCTGACAGTCACGAAAAAAAACTGTTCTCACCCGAGGACTGAACTATAACTAAAGACGCCAACAAAACGGAATTGCTAGCCACATTGGAAGCCACACGAAGGACCAACAACATCAATGAAGGAAAACAACAAACGGTAAGACAGACAGTAATACCGACACTGACCAGAAGGCGCAAACTCAACACCCTCAACACATTGGCAATGCAAGCCTGGAAGGACTGAAGAAGGACAAGAACATCACAATACTACCCACACGACAAGGGAGCGTGACAGTAATACTAAATAAAAGGGACTGAACATCGAAGGCACAAGCACTGCTCACCAATGAACACAGATACCAACCAGTCCAGACTGACCCAACACCGCAACTAGGTAACAAAATCCTCTACACTCGAAAAAGGCTCAAACAAACCGGACAGATCAACAAAGCAGACTTCTTAAGAATGAAACCCGAAGGAACCAACACACCTCAATTCTACGGAAAATCAGTTCCAAACCCAATGAGTAAGTGAAGTAGAAGTGAGAATGTTCTGACAGACTGCAAACTACTGGATGGCGTAATCTGGGCGGGAATGTGACAGTTTTACTATACAGTGTTCAGAGTGCTACAAATATCACTTCTGATCAACCAATTACTACTGCTGTTTCAAAGAAGCACACCAAGGCGAATGTCTTCTTTCTGTGCTGAAACTTACTGCCGTTTTATGATTTACCACACCACAAAAGCATTCATCACAGTCATTCAGCCATTTTATAAAGCTGGCGAACGAAAGACGCTGCTTGACCTTCCATCCTGCCAACCATGATTCTGAGCATATTCACAGAATTACGAATTCTTACATTGTAGGAGGGGCTATTCAGCCTATCGTGCCTGCAATGGCTGTCTGAATGAATATCCAAATTTGTGCTATTCACCTGCCTTCTGCCTGTAATCCGACGCATTGATCTCTTTCTAATAACTGTCTCACCCTATTTGGAATATGAGGAATGAACTGAATTATAAACCTGACGAGTAAAGATTTGAAATCAAATCGCTGCTTAATTTATATCCCATGGGATGCATTTTCAGATTCAAGACTGTTAGTTTATCTCCAAAGAGAAGGAATTTGCAATGAAAATATTTAAGCAGTTGGTGTGTTTGTTTTATAGTAATGACTCTCCCACTTGTGGTTTGTGTTAATGCTGCTCGGAGGTTTATTGAGTGTGATATAATCTCCCTGCGCTTCCCTGAGACTGTTCTTCGTGTTTTGGAATGTTGGGCCAGGGTTGGGGGAACATGCGTCCTGGAGATGGGCGGGAAGCAACTGATTGAAGCTGCACGTATCACGTTCTGCTGTCAGCTGGGGATTGGAGAGTGTCGGGTAAAATCTTGCAGCTTGCCCCTGTCTCACTGCAGAGACATAAAAGTGAGGATTGTCGATGAGTTTGTTTGAATTCAATTTCTTCACAGATTTATAGGATAAAAATGGAGATGGCAATGGCTGTGCCTAACATTCTTGCAGCCATAATCCTCATTGACAATTCCAGGCTGCGCCATGTAGAACACATAGATTTCATCCCTGGGTGTTTCAAATTAGCGGTTACCAGCTGTATGCAAAGAGACTGATCCTCAAAGACAGAGTGACAACGAGGTCTATTCTGAAGCGGGTTCACTGGACTGGAAATATTAACTTGGATTTCTCTCCAGACCTGCTGAATTTCCAAAAGCAACTTTTGTTTCTTGCTTTACATTTCCAGTATCCACAGAACTTCATTGCATTTATGTCAGCGAGTCGTTGTTTGTTGCTGCTCTTGGATTGATAAATATCCTGGATCAGTCTGACGCTTCCAAAGCCAATAAGATTTTGAATTTAAACCGAAGTATTTGGTATATGTCAACGACTGGTTACAGCAGATACAAACAACAATAAATCCACTGCTCCTGCCCTGACCAAAACTCCATTAGTCATCAATGTATATAGTGCCTCATCCTTTGGACTGACAGAAGGCAACAACACACCCTCGTTTTTTTTTCATCACTATGGAAGGATCTAAAAGGCCAACTGTGGCAAATTTTTTCCTGCCTTAAAATTTCAATCTATGGCTCTGGAGAGACTGGAGCCTAAAGTATGAAATCAACTCCACAGAATACTCAGCCAAATTACCGCCATGCTGTTATCAATGCCCGTGGCTGCCTTTCCCTGCACTACCATCTTGCAATGATATGGAAGCTCGAGTGTTCTGCTGATCCTCTACCGTAATACTGATCCATGTAAAAGACCCTGAAGTGATATCAATGGTTAGTAATTACAGATGTGGGCTGTAACAGTACGGAGATCTTCAGTCATCGAGGTTTAATTGCCATTGGAAATGTACTCCTCTTCTGCCAAGATTGTTCATCTTCTGATGTACAATAGATTTCTCACATTAAAAAAAGTTACGATCAATTCGTCGATGTACAGCAATTCAACTCCATAAACCCATCCCCTGCCCTCACACTTATACAATATTAAGTCCTTGTGACGATTAGTGAGAGGTGATCGTGTAGGAGTGTGGAATCTGAAAATTTCTACCTTTGGACAGATACATAAGTGGTGGTGCTGCAATCTCAAAGTTTCCTCTTGGAATAGGGTCAGGCCATCTTTTTGTCAGCTTTCTTCACGAATGAACACCACGCTTCAGGGTTCACCCTGATCATCCTACATGAGGAAGAGGCCATAAAAAGTTCCCTAAAAATAATATGACCTGTCATCAACTTGGCTGGAAAACTGCATTCACGAGTCTTGTCTATCTGTTCTATGAAAATCAAAATCGAACTCTATTTCTGAACTTAGACTATACAAAACCTCATCGAAAATGAGCAGCAGAATTTTCCAGAGTGAAGAAATGCCCTTGTCGCCCGTGAATGCAAGCATTCCACAAATGATATCAATGACTTGTAAGAGCCTCGAAGCGCAGTTGATATGCAGCTGTGGTATGATGATGGTGATTAAACCTTCTTCTGAAAGTAAAAACAGAGCATCAGACCAGGAAGCATGGAATTGGGTTTGCTTTCACGGAAGAATTTATCAATTGTTTCTCGGAGATCCCTATTGGCATCAACAATCACCTCTTGACTCTCCATCTACAACTTGCCAAGAACCAGAACTAAACAATGGTCATTGGTGCCATGCTCCAATCTTTGATGCCACAGATGAATCAAAAGAAAGTATTCAATCCATAGTACTTTCCATACTCACCGACATGCTTAACGAATATAAAGTACTCTTCTTGGGGACTTCAACTTCAAGTTGTAAAAGACACCAAGCACTGGAAAGGGATTATGGGAGAGGAAGGAATCGGTAATTGTAACAATGTCAGGAATGCCCATCTCTTCAAATGTGTGAAACAGCAACTGGTTATCCTCGACACAATGCCTCATAAATAAAAGCAAATTCAAGACAAAATGGAGGCATCCAAGATGTAAGCACTGGGACAGATGTCTGGGACAGATGTCCTCTTGACAACCAAAGGCAAAAGCAGAAATTGGTCAGATCAACAGCTGAAACGCTCCTCAGTGCCCATCAAGTGGCATCTGAAGCAACAAAACATGAAGAAACAGTTCCGAAATTTAAAAAAAAAACATCATTGAGTGGTTTCAAGTTCCGAGTAGACGAGTAAACCTCCAGAAACTCTTCGACAAAACTTTTTAAGTGTTCATATTAAAGTGATGGAGAAATCTGGAAAATGCTGAAGACAACCATTATCTTTCGCTGTGAATATACCACTGGATACAAAAGCAAGAAACACCAAATCTTCTTCAATAAGAACGATCAGTTTATCCACGACCTAATTGAGGAGTGGAAACCTTTCCATGCCTGGCAAAACTGCATCAACAACAAGACGAAGAGGAGAACTCGTAATAAAACAAAGATAGCGTTCCAGAGACAAACAAGGGAAACGATAGACCGAGGAAGCATGGGAGCTGCAAACCATTGCCGACAATCATGACCTCGAGGCTTCTTCAATTTATACCCTTGGTCTTAAATCAAAGCGAATTAAGGACGGAATCCTTTTGAAAAATAGTCAAAATGTCAGCCTCCAATGCAGCGAACTATTCAAAGAAGTCCTCAACTACAATAGAATCGTAGGCAGGAATATGTTTGAAGAAATGCCTCAACTACCTATCAAAGATAAACTTGGCATCCCACCTAGTGCGGCAGAAGGTGAAGACGTTATTACACACATGACGAATGGAAAAGGCGCAGGAGTCGTCCGTATTACAGCAGAGACTTTCAAAACTGCAGAAGTAGAGATTTTCCATTTTCTTCCTGTCAACAGTTCCTGAAAATCTAGGACAAAGACGAAATACCGACGTTTAGCAGGGATGCTTTCCCCTCCATCGTCTTCAAGAAATAAGACAAAGTGGAATATGGGAAGTAGTAATGAATCTTCCAACTCTCAGGAACATGATCGCACGAAACATCACTAGGTGACCTTCTGACAGTCTAGGCAGAAATGCTTTATGTAAGAGAGCGTAACGTCCTTCCAAATCTTAGAAATATAGACACGATATTCACTGCTTGGCACTAGAAGAGAAATGCCAGGACCAATGCCATTCACACCACATGGCCTTTGTCGACCTGACCAATGACTCCGTTTAGTCAATCAGGAAATGCTACATAAGACTTTATAAACGACCACCTGACCAGATAAATTCCATGCCCTACATATCCTCCAAGACAAAATGTTGGCGTTGGCTCTTACAGGCTCTAAGGTGACAGAATGATTTGAGGTCAAGAGGCGGATCTGGCAGGGATATATCATCACCTCAATTTTTCTCTCTCCTTATCGCCGCTGTTCTTCATCTTGTCAAAAACAATATTCTCCAGCGTGGGCATTGTCTACAGGATGGACAGAAAACTTTTTTTTTAAACTGAACTGGTTGAAATCCAAGAAGAAATTGGCCTGTGGGAACTTCAGTGTGCAGATCAAAGTGTTGTCTTTGTTGTCTGAGAAGACAACCTTCAAACCACGCTTCATACCTTTGCCAAAGCATATGAAATAATTGGCCTCATCTATAATGTCAAGGAGAAGCATATCCAGGTGAAGGTCCAGTTTATGCCTTCGTGAAGATCAATGAAGAATTGGGCATTTCCCTTATCAGGAAAGCTACCTCTCACCTGAAGTTGACATGAATTTGGAAAGCAATGTCGAACTTAATCTGTGAGTGCTGCCTTATTCGATGACTGATATTTGAGCCAACACCAAGAACCTTATGTAGCAGACTGTCTTCATTTCGACACGTCTTTGTTGCTCCAAAAATGACCTCTGTATAGAAGATACCTCAAGTCTGTTCCGAAGGACGGTTAACGTTGTTTGAGGCGGGTTCTGTGCATCAGTTGGAAGCAAAGGCACATTAATATAAGCGTCCTTGTAAAAGCTAACGGCAGCAGCATCGAAGGCATGATCATCCGAAAGCAACTACATGGGGCCATACAGGTAATTCGGATGCCCGATTCCTGACTGCCAAAGCAAAACTTCGCCCAGGTCTTAGAAAGTACTGGAACAAGAAGAGCATAAATGAAACTCTCAAAGACTCCCGAAGGCTTCTCTCAAGAAATGCAACATCAATGTCAATACTTGACAGACCTTTGTTCAGGAGAAAGTGACTTGAAGGAAACACCTGTATGAAGGGGCACAGTTGTTCGAGAACACCAATGAGCGATAGGAGTACAGAAAAGGAACTGACAAAGGGAATAACAATTATTTCAACGTAAAGGACATATTCTTCCTCCCAAAAATACCTGCACGTGTGGTCTCCCTCGAATGTGGTATTCGGCTCTCATTTATCTGCTACGTAATGACCAATTGAATCCATAATCAGAGACACGAAATCATTTTTTTTCCCCTCTGTTCATTTTTGGGATGTGGGTGTCGCTGGCTGGCCAGCATTTCTTGCCCATCCCTAGTTGCCCTTGAGAAGGCAGTGGTGAGCTGCCTTATTGAAACGCTGCAGTTTTCTTGGTGTGGGTTGACACACAAAGCTATTAGGGAGGGATTTCCAGGATTTTCTCCCGGGGCAGTGAAGAAACAGCGATGTACTTCCTAGTCAGGATGGTGAGTGGCTTGGTGGGGAACTTGGAGATGGTAAAGCTCCCATACGTCTGATGCTCTTGTCCTTCTATATGGAATTGGTCATGGGTTTGGAAGGTGCTGTTTGAGGATCTTTGGTGAATTTCTGCACTGCATCTTGTAGATAGTACACACTGTCACTACTGAGCATCAGTGGTGGATGGGAGTGGATGCTTGTGGATGTATTGCCAATCAAGCGGGCTTCTTTGTCTTGGATGCTGTTAAGCTTCTTGAGTGTTGTTGGGGCTGCACTCATCCAGGCAAGTGGGGCGTATTCCATGACACTCCTGACTTGTGCCTTGTAGATAGTTGGCAGGCTTTGAGGAGTCTGGAGATGAGTTACTTGCCACAGTATTGCCAGATTCTGGCCTGCTCTTGTAGCCACTCTGTTAATGTAGTGAGTCCAGTTGAGTTTCTGGTTAATGGTAAGCCCCAGGATGTTTATAGTGTTGTATTCAGTGATAGTAACACCATTGAATGTCAAGGGACGATAGTTAGATAGGTGATAGTCATAGCCTGGCATTTGTGTGGCGCGAATGTCCAGAACTTGATGCATGTGGACATGGACTGCTTCAGTATATGAGGAGTCACGAATGGTCCTGAACGTTGTGCAATCATCGGGGAACATCCCCACTTCTGACCTTACGATAGAGGGAAGGTCATTGATGAAGAAGCTGAAGATGGTTGGGCCTCGGACAATACCCTGAGGAACTCCTGCAAAGATGTCTTGGAGCTGAGATGATTGACCTCTAACAACCACAACCATCTTCCTAACTGTCAGGTATGACTCCAACCATCGGAGATTTTTCCCCCTGATACCCATTGATTCAAGTTTTGCTAGGGCTCCTTGACACCACGCTCTGTCGAATGCAGCATTGATATCAAGGTCTGTCACTCTGACCTCATCTCTGGAAATCAGCTCTTTTGTCCATGTTTTAACCAAGGCTGTAACGAGGTCAGGAGCTGAGTGTCCCTGGTTGAACCCAAACTGGGCGTCACTGAGCCAATTATTTCTGAGCATGTGCTGCTTGATAGCATTATTGATGACACCTTTCATCATGTCCTGCTTTTTTGAGTACAGGACATACTTGGGCAATTTCCCACATTGTCAGGTTGTAACTGCGCTGGAACAGCTTGGCGACAGGAGTGGCATGTTCATAGATCATAGAATCCCCACAGTGTGGAAACAGGCCCTTCGGCCCAACAAGTCCACACTGACCCTCAGAGTACCCACCCAAACCCATCCCCCAATAACTCACCTAATCTACACATCCCTGAACACTACGGGCAATTTAACATGGCAAATCCACCTCGCCTGCACATCTTTGGACTGTGGGAGGAAACCAGAGCACCCGGAGGAAACCCACGCAGAGAATATGTAAATTTCACACAGATAGTAGCCCGGGGGTTGAAATGAACCTGGATCCCTGGTTCTGTGAGGCAGCAGTGCTAACCACTGTGCCACCGTGCCGCCCCTGGAGTGTAAGTCTTCAATACTATTGCCGGAATGTTGTCAGGGCCCGTAGCCTTTGCAGTATCCATAGTATCCAACTGTTTCTTTGTATCACGTACAGTGAATAGATTTGGCTGAAGTCTGGTACCTGTAATGCTGGAGACTACTGGAGGAGATCGAGGTGGATCATCGACTCGGCACTTTTGGCTGAGGATTGCTGCGAATGCTTCAGTCTTATCTTTTCACTAATGTGCTGGACTCTTCCATCATTGAGAATGGGGGGATTTGACTCATGACTGAGTGATTACCACTGTCAGTAAAATTTACAGTATGTTCGTGATCAGTTAATACAGCTTCGATGCCATTACAAGCTTTTCAGAAACTTACTTTTTGTTTGATTAGAAAACAAAATCAGGTAATCAGACAATAAGCAGATGACATTTAAACATCGATTCTTTGTTCCTTCTTTGCCATTTGAGTATGTTTTTGATGAGTATGACAATAAAAACAGCTTTCTAAGAATGAATAACTGCACAGTCGTTTGTTACTTTCAAACAATTTAGGTCCACGGCCGGAGACAATTCATTTTCTATAGAAAGCCAGGATGAGTGCTATTAAGGACAGTACAGGAAATGAAGGTGTAAACTGCTGATTTTGGCTATGGTGCCAGTGGACTTAAGCCTTTATTCAAAGTCGATTTTCCCGATATGCAGAACTATCGCAGACAATTCAGTCTGACATCGTTGTTGGGTGATCTTCTGAAAGCAATTATGAGGAATATTCTCAATAGTTATATGCAAAAACGTTGGTGATTCGGAAGAGGCAGCTTGAGTTTGTTATGGAAGATCTTGTCGACTAAATGACAGGGACTTTCGAAGAGTTAACCGAGTGGGTTGATAACTGTAAGCCTGTTCATGTATGAATGGTAGATTTCCAAAAGACGTTTGTTGCAGTGTCATATCATATATTGTATGGAAATTTATGTGCCGTGGACTAAATATCTTAGTGGCAAAGTGGATTCTAATCGAATGATTGATATGGGAAAAAAAGAGATGAATGTTTTGTTCGTATTTTTCAGGCTGGAACAAGGTTTTGCTTTGAAACTCCCTATCAGCTGGTAATGTGACCTTTGGTTTTCTTGGTATATATTAATGATCTCGATCTCTGAGTCCTAGGTGACATTTCAAAACCTGCAAGTGAAAAAAAAAATAGAAAACTGTACAGTGTATTGGGAAAACGTGGAATTTCAAACTAACATCAATAATTTTTTGGAGTGGCCAAATTTGTGACAGATGAAATTCAATGTAGATAAAATAGGCTTTAATATACCTTGACATAAGGTACATGAAGAGACAATATACATCAAAACTACTTTTCTAAAGAATCTTCAGGAGCAGAGGCACTTTGGAATATGCACTATAAGTCAATAAATCTGGCAGGGCAGTTTGGAAAGCTCTCATAATAACATTCACTCATTAATGGAGGTTTAAACTGCAAGGTCATGGAGGATATGCTTAAGTTACATTGGACACGGAATTATGCATTGCTCTGGGAGGCATAATATGGAAGAATCCAAATACATGGGATCGTATATTCATGCAGTAAAATAAGACGTGTTTGGCCTATCAAGGGTGTTTATCATCAAAAAAAATACTGCTGCTTACCCTCCTAAGACTTTCCCACATTAGAGTCCATAGCCTTGAATGTACTGATACTTCAAGTGTACTTACAAGAACTTTTCTTTTTAACATTGTGAGTGTGTCCGACTCACCTACCCACCCAGGCAGTGCATTACAGTCACCCAGCACCATCCGGTCAAGATGATTTCCTTCAAATGCATCCTGCATTTCATTTTAAAATTATTTCATCTGTTTTGTTGTTCCTTTGATTAAATTGAACAACTTATTTTTGTTCATCATTTCCAAACTCATCATACAAGCTCTTATTGACCTATATCACGTCTACATTCTGCCTTCACTACTCCTGTAAGACAAACCCAGCTTATCACTAATTGTTGAAATTTTCCAGCATGGACAATATCCTGGCGGAACTCCTTTTCACTCATTCCAATGCAGACACATTCTTTTTAATTGTGATGTACAGAACTGCACACAAGATACAAAGTGTGGATTTACCAAAATTCCTGAACTTCCCACGTGAACTCATAGGTCTGATAATCAATTCCATGACAGATAAAGACAGGAGTTCAGCCTACCTTCATTTTTAACCATTTAACCCGTCCTGTTGACTTCAGGATCTGTGGAGAAGCACCCCAAGATCTGTCTATTCCTCGAAGCTTCCTTATTGCTCTGTCATTCATTGAATTCTGCCTTACAACACTCATCAGATCCCATTTATCAGGGTTAAAATTCCATTGCAACTGTTCTGTTCAACTGCAGAATCTGTTTATATCCCCCTGTAAACTAATATCTCCCTCCTCTCTGTCGATAACCTGGCAATTTTTGTGTCAACTGCAAACTTAATTACCATCCTCCACTTGCCTAAACCCCACCATTTCATCGATATCATTTATGAATGTCACGAATAATAAAGGATCTAGGACTGAGCCCTTAAGGCAGATGCCTGGGCACCATGCTGCGGTCACACAAATTGCCTTTTAACATTACCCTTGTCTTCTGTATCGAATGCAATGCTGGGGGGAAAAAGAAATCTTGTCACGTTATCTGGATTCCAATGAGCTCTTACCTTTGTTTTACCAGATTCCCACATGGACCCTTGTCAATGGCTTTGCTGAAATCCATATAAACTGCTTAAACTGCCCTACCACTCATTTAAACATCCTTCCCTGAGAATCTCCACCAAATTTGTTAGACGTGACATACCTCTGACAAAGTTGTGTTAACGATCTCTGATTTGCTTTCCCCTTCAATATTTTCTCCAATAGTTGCCCTCACACAGATGTGAGATTCGCTGATTGAAAGTAGTCTCGTCTGTACTTAAGATAAATCTCATGAACTGAAACCAGTTTAGCTGCCCTCCAGTGCACAGGCCCCTGTCCTGTGGCTGAAGTTGATTTGTAAATTTGTGTCACGGCCCATATAATTTCGCCGCTCGTCTCCCAAAGCATTTTGGGATACAACTCAACTGTCCTTTGGAATTTGTCCTCTTTTAAATCTCACAAAACCTCCAAAACTTGTTGGGTCTCAATCTCAATCACACTCCATCTTCCAGTATTGTGTACTTTCATTATACTTCTGCATATAAAAAGATGTGAAACATTTATGTAGCAATTGCTGGTTTCCTCAGCTTCATGCACCAGTTGCTTCATTGGTCCCCAAAGGTCGTCCCCTTTGCTTGATTATTCTCTTCCCCTTGGTGCACATGTTGAGTATTTTAGGAATCTCCGTAATTTTACCCATCGCAGTTTTCTCATGCTTCGTCTTTGCTCTCTTATTTGCTTTCTGAGTTCTGTCATGAATTTGTTTACTACGACAAGGCCTCCGTTGATTTGCTTCATTTGCACCCAGTCCACCCCCCTTAATTCTTTCCTTTTTATTCAGAGCCAAATATTCATAGGATTCTACAGTTATCTCGGCTTGTTGCCCAAGCATTTTCACTGCAAAGGTGAACACATTGGGCTGGATTCCCCCAGTTCCTTTTTAAACATGTCCCACCATTCTGCTATAGATCTGTCCTCAAGCAGTTATTTGCAGTCTATTTTGGTCATAATCTATCATTATAAACAAAATATGCCGTACCTCAACACAATGCCTTTTTTGCAGGCCATCTTTCACTTTTAATAACCAATTTAAAACGAATGACGTTCTCACTGTCACTAAATGATCCTCACAAACACTTCACATCAGTCTTCAGTTGACAGACTTAGATTCAGAACTGCACGTTTCCTTGAAGAACCATCCACATGTTTACATAAAATGCTGTCCTGTATACATTTCAAATCTGACCTTCTAAGTTCTTTAATCTATGATTATAGCAAATAATATTGAAAAAGTTCAATTTCCCTAATAAAGCAGATCAATCATTATTTTTACAGGTCTTAGTTAAACGACTAGGTATCATCTCCTCAATTTTCTGCTTACTGGAGACTGTTTTCTATGAGTGAGACTGCCTCATTTTATATCCTGTATTCTATTCACAAGGCCGTGTTTGATGATCCTTCTGCGATGTCAGGCCTCCTGACTGAAGTAACTGACGTATTAACCAATAACACAATGCCACCTCCACATTTTCATCCGTCCTGTCCTGCTGAAGAATCGATACCAGAGTGTTAATTAAACAACCTTGAACCTGATTTAAACACGTCTCTGTATCGCAGCAACAATACAGTTCCACGTATCAATTTGTACATTAACGTATAAGTCTTAGCTCCGGTACTTGCGGCATTAAAATGGAGGCCATCCAGCCTCGAATTTACTTCCTTGACAAATCAAACGGCTGAATTTTATCTGCCTTGGTTCCTTTTTTAAAATATGCAGTATTGGTTTTGAACTAAGGCGTTGTGTCCCTTGCCCCTGCTGAACTAGTTTAAACTAGCCTCAACAGCGCCAACAAACTATCCCGCAACAATAATATTTACTTTCCAGTTCAGATGAGACCGACTGCTTGTCGAGATCACACCTGGTCCAGAAATCGTTATCTAATGATTTTACAACATATCTCCTGCACAAACACTCAACCACACAGTCATCTGATCTATCCTCTTATTTCTGTGCTCGCTATCACATGATATCGAGAGTAAGTATACGATTACAACTTTCAATGTCCTGACTCATTACCTGCTGCCTAGCTCCCTAAAGTCTTGAAGCAATAACTCACTCCTCATTCTACCTATAATAGTGTTGTGTACTAATAATGCGCTATAATCGTTATCTTACTGTTAGGTTCGTTTTCAGAGACACTCACGGACTTGATGCAATAACAAGACGCTGACCTGTTTAGAAAAACACAAATCCTTTATTACAAAGCAAGTACGAGCTGTGGAGGATCACTGTACTCAACCTGGCACAGAATGCAGAGTCTCGTAAGCGATTCTCCCTGAGCAGCGGACAGTCCCCGCTTTTTATACCTTATCGAGTGCATAATATATAAAGCAATTTTACATCTCACAATGGCATGTTACATGAAACAATCACTACATCGGACAATGACATGATAACACAAATAATTACTACATCGAA
Source organism: Ginglymostoma cirratum (assembly GCA_024137785.1). Classification (NCBI taxonomy): domain Eukaryota; kingdom Metazoa; phylum Chordata; class Chondrichthyes; order Orectolobiformes; family Ginglymostomatidae; genus Ginglymostoma; species Ginglymostoma cirratum. The sequence goes on from JAHRHZ010000108.1 coordinate 4,811,402, forward strand.
AACATAAAGAAAGCAGGATACAGTATCGATCGTTCGCAAAGTGACTGCTAATGGCAGGAGGCGATTTCAAGTCGCCGAAGTGACAGAATGTAATTTCAAGCTGCCGAAGTGTCTGGCTTGAACAAAAGTCAGAGTCCTGGCCCCTTTAGCAGAAATAGAAGTTACATTCTTTACAGGATTTCAGAAGTCTCACACCTTTACAAACGTTTCCACCTAGTCTTATTTGAGACAGCTTTCACATACCCCTGTGCAGGAAAATAAATATTTACAGAGTTTATACCTAATTCTATTCAGCCAGGAAGCTTAAGGCAGTGTCTTTTCTACCTAAGTATAGGAAGATAAGGATTCACAAAGTTTTAAACCTAATTCTAGTTGGGCAGGAAGTTTTAAGGCAGTGCCTGTATACCTCTGTGTAAGCAGAGAAAGAGCATGAATTTATAGAGAATATAGAAATCAATGGGATGTTATCCCAATAACATGTCATTACAATCCTCCCTTTCAGAATGTTTCACAGATACTCGGGGACATCCCTGACACTGGCACCAGAGAGACAATACAACATCCTGGAGTCACGTCTGTGGCGACAGAAACAGCTGTGACTTCCCCTAACCAATCGCTGTCATGATAGGTCCTTTTTTATATATATACTACCATTAAAACACAACAATAGACAACAAAAACAAAGAAAAGAAATGGCTTAGTCGTAACTCTGTTGGAAACGTTTATCAAAATAATAGATATGATACCTTTTCCACCATCGTAACATCGCATGTTTGGCAAAAGGGAGATGAACAAAACAAATCACCTCATATGCGACTCTAACAGCCATGGAGGAAAAGCATCAAGAAACTTCTAAAAGAGTGTCACAGAAACGGTTACTCAGTGGTTAGTACTGATGCCTCAGAACGCCAGAGACTAAGATTCTATTCGAACCTTGGGCGAATGCAACATGACACTGGCCAATCATCATGGCTGAAAGGTTTTGCAACCCCGTTCCCTTGCCTTCTACTCAAAATCCTTGATCCACCTACTCATCAAAAACCTATTTTGTCTTACATACACTCATGACTTTGCCTCCACAGATTTACCTTGGAATGAGTTCCACAAATCCAAAATGACGGTTTGAAGAAATTCCTCGTCATCTCAGTTCTAAAGATCTTCAATTTGAGGCTGTTCCCTCAGGTCATTGTCCCTCTTACACACGCAAACATCTTCTTCATGTCCACTCTGTCCAGGCATTTCATTATTCTGTAATTTTGAATGGGATCCCTCGATCGTTCTCAACTTCATTCAGTACAAATTCAAAGCACTCAACCCCTCCTCATGTGAGATATCACAAATTACAAGCTCAGAATGTTTGGCTGAGAAAATAAGTACTTTTATCAGACTCTCAGTATTGATGATTGTAAAGGCTCCATTCTATTGCCGCTGGTTATTGTATCTTTGATCGTTGTCATGTCCCATGTAAAACATTTAGTTGCATTAAAGCATAAACAACAGTGTATCGGTAACTGCAGTCCTTTCTTCGCTGCTTTAACCAATTTATGCAATCATTGACTTTCTTAAATTACTGGAACCAGACGCGTATAATGCTAATCATCTTCCAAGACTTGCGTATAATGCTAATCATCTTCCATGATTTCCCGAATGAGTTCACAACTTCTGATAGACATGCACGGATTAGCAAAAGGTCTGCAGTTTGCCATTTAGTAACCCTTTGTTGCAGTGAGCTGAGTTTCCAGGTAAGAAATTGTACCTATTCGGTAGATTCTGCAATGAGTACATCAAACATGCAATTTATAGCTAGAATAGAATCCCTACAGTGCAGAAACAGGCCCTTCTGTCCAACAGGTCCACACTGAACCTCAGAGCACGCCACCCAGATCAACCCCCATAACCCACTTAATCGACACCTCCCTGAACACTATGGGCAATGGAGCATGGCCAATCCACCTAACCTGCACATTTTTGGACTGTGGGACGACACCCACGCAGACACGGGGAGAACGTGCAAACTCCACACAGGCAGTAGCCCGAGGCTGGAATTGAGGCAGCAGTGCTAACCACTGTGCTACAGTGCAGCCCTAACGGCTCTCAATTTTGTGAAAATGATCTATTGCATTCAATGGGTATGTTTCATCCAGTCACAACCACAATGTCTTTAACTTAAGTTACGTCATGTCAGACCATGCCCAATCATAATTTTGACGTTATGGTTTCTCCTACTACTTGTGGTAATTCTGCGGTACTTACGCTGCAATTTATCACATTTACCATCGTTATTTAATCTATTTAGCCGCATATAAATATATCCCTATTAAACTGTAACACGTATTGTCTTTGAAGTTACAGAGATTTATTGTATCTATATTATCACACAAATTTAATTATATGACATTTCAAATGTATCGTAATTTGTCACAATGCATTTGCAGATCTTTGCGTTATTGGTACGCTTTACTTGTGAATCATCAATGAGTTATTACGTTTGAAATTACTTCTGCTGAGCCATTCAATGCCCGCGCGATCATCACAGTGTAATTGAAATGTTATTGTCTTGCAGCCATTCTTTTTGGATGAATTATCACATTAACACTGGCATTTTTGTACTTATTGTCCTGTTAGTTTTGAAGCTGATGGGGTGCTTACTACAATGGTGACATGAGATCAAAACAAAACGAGTATAATTTCCGAAAAAAATGTAGTGAATTTAAATTTAATAAATAAAAGTTTTGCAGCATCATGATCTTTGCAGCTGTGCAATTAATGTTAAAAAGCTCCCCGTTCATGGATTATTGAAATGAAATCAGAAATTGCTGAGAAAAAAATCAACTGTTCTGGTAGCGTCGTTGGAGAGAAACCAGGATTAACGTTTCGTGACGAGTGAACCTTCCTTTGAATGGTGAGCAAAGAAGTTCTGAGGTAGGGGTCATTAGACTCGAAGCATCAACTCTGAATTATCTCTGCAGATGCTGCCAGACCTACTGAGCTTTCCCAGCGACTTCTCTTTTTATTTATGATTTGCAGAATCTGTGGTCCTTTCGATTGTAATGGATGATTAATATTTGTGAATTTGTTGGCTTGTGCAAGGTTGCATGATTTTGCACAACTTCGTCCACGCTGCTCACCATAATGGACCAGACAGTATAATTTGCAGGTGGAGTGCGATACCATCGCTTCATCGGAGGCTTGACTGATGATGTCACCTAGCGTGATGACGAAACGTCTGAACGAAAACAAGCCAGCTTGGCGAGCAAGTCAACAACTTCACCCACAACCCGAGCTACATATCTTTGCCAAAAATCTATCGACGTTTGTCCCAAACACAGTAAAGTTTTTTTTTTTTTTTCTGTTCCTAGTCTATATCAATCTAACAGCTTCAGCAATATTGTCACTTCTTTGTTTCGCGTAGCTGTTTGGTCTAAATTGACGAGGTTTTTTTTGTTGAATTTCTTTCATGAATAGTCTGTCAAAGACTTGTGATAACTACATCTTTCCTCACACTAAGTACCAGAACTGTTTGCAATTTATGAAATGCTTAACAAATGCAAGTTATACGGATTTGCCATTCTAAGTTGTCACATAATGTACAGAGTAGTGCAGTAGAGGCGGAAAAGGCAGAGTAAATGCTGGGTTCCAGCGATCCTGTCAGTGGTACTTCTGTGTCTGTGCCTTTTTTCTAAAAAAAAAATTGATAGGATGAGGGTGTCGCTAGATAGGCAGCGTTTATTGCCCATCCCTAATTGCCCAGAGAGCAGTTAAGCGTCAATCACATTTTGGGCGTCTGGAGTCACATGTAGACCAGACCAGGTAAGGATGGTAGTTTCCTTCACTAAAGGACATGAGTGAGTTAGATTTCCCCCCACAAGTCAGAATGGATTCATGGCCATCGTTAGACAGTGCATTCCAGATGTTTGTTGAATTCAAACACCATCATTTGCAGTGGCAGGAATCGAAGCCAGGTCCCTAGAATGTTATCTCGGAGTCTTTGGATTAACAGTCCAGCGATAATGCCACTAGGCCATTGCATACCTAGATAAGGCTGTGTCAGTGCAACTCCATGGGCTGAATGGCCTGTCTCCACACTGTAGAGATTCTATTATTCTATGATTGTGCTTCAAATAAAAACAAAAGTGATAAAGCTTATCATTTATCACGACAACGGAAAGCAGCATAAAGTAAGAAGTTTCTCCAGTCGATAGCACATCCCACCCCAGTTCCAATGGGGTATATAAACTCTGAAGATCACAATTAATTCTCAGCAAAGTACATCATCTCCACAGTCAACATGCTGAAGGTACTGGGCCTATGCCTCACCAGCCACTTCACCTTTAATGCCCAAATATATGAACAGATCAACGGGATACCCATGGGATCACTTATCTCCAAACTAATAGCTGAAGCGGAGATGCAGAGACTTGAAAACATGGCCTTTCTGCTAATCCAACCAAAACCCTGGATACGCTATGTGGGCGACACCTTCGTCATTATTAATTGGCCCAAACTAGAAGAGACACACGAACTAATAAACAACACCCTCATCGGGATCAGATTCACCACAGAAGTGGAGAAGAACAAACAGCTCCCATTCGTGGAGGTCACGGTTTAATGCAGGATAAATGGGAAATTCCTAACAAATGTACACAGGGAAGCCACACACTCTGACGAAGTACTGAATTTCAACAGAAACCACCCTAACACACACAAATGGATTTGCGTGATAACAGTATGTAAATGGGGAACAACACACTGCAGCAGTACAGAGCTACGCCCAGAAGAAGAGTACCTCTTTCAAGTATTCAAAGAAAATGGGTACTGGAAAAACTGGGTGAGAAGGTGCCTATCAAACGCACGATAGCAGGAAGATACTACACGCCCTGACACACTCACCACGCTACCTTACATCAGGGACACATCTGAACTGATCACAAGACTCCTTCGACCACTGGGCATCAGATTAGCACCCAAACCCACATTCAACCCTCCGCCAACTGCTCAACTGGCACAAAGACCCACTACCCATTATGGACAGGACCAATGTCATAAACAAGATTCTCTGCAAAGACTGCAACAAGCATTCATTGGATAAACAGGAAGGAAATTAACCACAAGGGTAGGCGAACATCAATTGGCACCAAAAAGACTCGACCAATACTCACTCATCTCCATCCATATGGATAAGAAGAACCATCAATTCGATTGGGACAACACTAGGATCCTGGTGTTGGGACTATTGGAGGCAGGATCGACACAGGGACAGGCAAAGCAGAGACAAGCACGGAGATTCCTAGAAGCCTGATACTCCACGAAGAAAGACATCAATAAACACATAGAGCTAGACCCCATATACACTCCATTGTGAAGGAAAACCGAAAGTGAGGTAATCCAGCTCAACAGACACCAGAGTTTAAAAACAGCTGGAAAAACACAACAGCGCTTCATCGGAGGTTGTATTGATGATGTTACCAAGCAGGGTAATTAAACGCCTGCGGAACAACGAACCAGCTCAGTGAGCCAACCAAGCACAACATTATAGAATCATAAGAGCTCTCAGGACGCAGAGGAATGGAGCGAATCCGAGCGACCCAGAGATGGAGAAGCAGAAGAAATCTTTAGTTTTTACTCTTCGCATTATCTGACAGTTTTTTTTTCTGTTAAACTTATGCATTTATTGTCACAACCTTTAGGTTGGATTTCGGAATGCTACTTATCACCCATGCTCCGTGATCCATTAAAATGGCGGATCAAATGAGGAGGCTGTGAAAATCTTCGTGCATATCTGAACAATGTTACTTTAATTAGTTTCACTTTCCTTGCATTTCTCATTAGCTGTTCACTTCTTTGGGCTGCTTTCAACACTTGGATAAGAGCTAGGACAAGGGAGGATGGCAGACTTCCTTCTGCAAATGAAACTAGTGACATTAGTGAGCGAGGTGATTTTGAAGACAATCATTAGACGTTTCAAAGTTGCTGTTGCCTTTTTATTTAGTTTTTGTTGCACATTGGAATTCTAATGCATGTCTCCAAATCATTAACCTTGCCGAAATGATTTGTGAATGCAGGAAGATTCACATTAGTATTGTTTCTTAAGACCAGACATCATTCTTCTCAATTCTAATGAATGTAAGTCCAACTTGTGTAGCTGTTCTTGATTAGTCAGCTCATTCATCCCAGGAATCAGCCTATTGAGGTACACTTAAACTGAATTAAATAATGGTATATCAGGACGGTACAGTAGCTCAATGAATAGCTCTGTTACTTCGGCGTGTGACTTTGAGTTTTGGGTGATTGCCAGTGTGGAGTTTGTATTTTTTGCGTGGGTTTCCTCCCACAGTCTAATGATGTGCAGTTTAAGTGGATTGACCATGATAAATTGTCCATGGTGTACAGGGATGTGTGGATTAGGTTGATTAGCTATTGAAATTATGGTACTGAGTAGGGGGTTCCGTCAGGGGGTGAAGCTCTTCGGAGAGTTTGTATGGATTCAATAGGCTGAACGGCCTTTTCCCACAGTATAGGATTCTATAATTCTGCGACCCTGCTTGACTACTGGGACTAAAACTGTTCACATTAGTTATTGAGCAGTGTCACTAAAACACTGTGAGTTTGTAACAGAATGTTTGTACTTTAAACACCAGAAATAAGGACAAAACTCCATTTACTTTCTACATTTTTGCTGCATCTCCGTATTTCCATTAAGTATTTCTTGACCAATATACATATGTTCCCTTGCACATTTCTTCCGTCTATTTCCAACGTGCATCCTGACGCTACAAGGAAGTAAAGCATTACCAGTGCATAGACTGATGATTAAAACAGGCTCACTTTCCAACTCACTGTTTGCAAACCTGATCATTCACATCTTTTGTTTTTCACCATATTCAATTAACTTAACTAACATTCCCTTTCTTTCACTGTACCGTAGGACTTTTGTTCTGTTTCTTTTTCCTATTATCTTATTTCATTGTTTCTAGTTTTGTTTAAAACCTCTTATATCCCTCGCAGAATAAACTCACACAAATCCAGATTTGCCCCAGCATTTACGACTCAACACTGAGAACATCATCCTTCAATTGGCTTTCCCTTTCACTTAGTGCCATTTGTATAACCATGTCTGCTATTTTTTCTCTATTGTCCTCCCGATCATGCTCCCTCCAGACTGCTATGATTTTTTCTGCGGCTTTATCCCCTGCCTGCTGTGTTGGCGCTCCCTCTCCACTTTGTTATTTTCTTTGCTGCTCTTCTCTTTTCCACTTTTAAATCAATCACGATTTCAGAATGTAGTTGTTAATCTCTCTTAATAAACACTTCAATTACTCAAATGAATGGTTAATCTGTCTGCAGTGTTATTGATCACAATTCCTCTTTAGTGTGTCAATAAATTTCACCCCTAATTATGTTGTGGAAAGTTTTCTTTTCTGAAACTCGAGGGAAAGTCCTGTCAAATGAACAGAAGAGAGTTCTTGACGTAATATTAAAGAACAATTTCTGCTCACACAGACATCAGCAAGTTTGGTTCATGTCCATTTTTTAAACCTTGAATAGGAACTCCTGAACGACAAAACACGAAACAGATACTGGGGTAAATTCAGAAAAAGAAAATCAAAATCCGAAATACAGTGGGCAAGTCTTAAGGCTTTGGCAGAGACCTCACTGGCTTCCAAGATGATAACTTTTACCACTCGGCCACGACTACATGGAAGCCAAACCTGTCAGTATTGCTCAAGTACAATTGTAGATCTTTACAACATTGCAAATGACCATTCAACATATCATGTCAGTGCTGGACAGCTGAAGAAACAACTCAACCAGTCTAACTGTCCCCACACCTTTTCTTGCATACCCTGCAATGTATATGTATCTGCCTTTCCTCGTTCTTGCAGGTTTGACTCAGTCTTCCTCATGATCCCATGCCCACGATTCATGTCTTCAATTGTGTAACCTTAATTACAATGAACATGATTTCCAATCGTCACTGAGGTCCGGTATGGCAGCGCCTGTGGAGTAAGAAATAGAGTATCTTGGAGACAATAATAACTGGAGATGCTGGAAGCCGGTGTCTATCGGTATGTAGCTGGAAAAGCACAGAAAGTCAGACAGCAAAAGAGGAGCATGTGTGTGTCCATGATTCGAGTTGAAAGCCTTCGTCAGAACTGTGGAGGGGGCAGGGAGACCAGAAATCAATAAAGGGAGGACTGGGGCATGGGGAAGGGTAGGATACTTAGCTACAGGTAGGGAGTCATTATTATCGCCCCCTGGGAAGAGTGGAGCTGATAGATGAGCAGGAAGATGGACAGGCTAGGTCAGGTCAGGTCAGGAGGAGAGGGCTGGACATGGGATAAGCTGCTGTGGAGGGAATTTGAAGCTGGTGAAAACAATAATAAGGTGAGCTTTGAAGGTGAAATATCAAGTGTTTTTCCTCCAGTTTATGTTTGGCCTCTCTCTGACAGTGGATGAAGCAAAGTATGGGCGTGTCGCCAGAGGACTGCGAGGGGGAATTAAAATGGATGGCAACTGGAAGGTCGAGATGGATGTTGGTTACAGATCACAGATGCTCCGTGAACCAATCCCTGAGTCTACATACGATATAGACAAGACCACATCATTAGCAGCAGCTGGAATCGTGACACAGCCCATACCCTCCATCTTTTCGAAAACTTTCAATTCCCCGCCCACAAACATCTCATCTTCACCATGGACGTACAGTCCCTGTACACCTGTATCACCCACACGGAGGGCTTAAAAGGCCTTTGATTCTTCCTTTCCCTTAGGCCCAACTAGCCCCTCTCCACTGACACTCTCATTCTCTCGCTAAACTGGTCCTCACTCTCAACAATCTCTCCTTCGATTCCTCCCACTTCCTACAAACCAACGGGGTGACCATGGGCACCCGCATTAGCCCGAGATAAGCCTGCCTCTTTGAAGGATTTCTGAAATTACACCGGCACCATCCCTCAACACTTCCTCCACTATATTGATGAATGCATCAGCGCAGCCTCATGCTCCTGCAAGGTGCTCGAGCAGTTTATCAATTTCACCATCACCTTCTACGACATCCTAAAATTTAAGCAAACTATTTCTGACGCTTCCCTGCGCTTCCTTGACTTCTCTGTTTCCACCTCCCGAAACTGACCCACCATGGACTTGCACTTCAAATCCGCTGACTCCTACAAACACCTCCTTTACACCTCCTCTCATCAACCATGCTACGAAAAATAAGTTCTATCCCATCCTCCCAATTCCTCCACCTCCACTGCGTCTAGTCCCAGGGTGAAGCGTTTGACTACAGGACTTACCAGATATCCTCCTTCTTTTGGAACAGTAATTTTACAGCCTTTATAATTAAGGACGCCTTCAATGGCATCTCCTCCTTTTCCCACAGTTCTGTACTCAAACCTCCTCCAGCTAAAAGTAAGAAGGATAGAGTCCGTTCATTCCTCACGTAGCAGCCTACGAACCAGCAAATCCAATGCGTCTTCCTTCGACACTTCCACCATCTACAATCAGATCCTGCTACAAAAATGATATTTCCCCCACGACCCCTGTCCGTTTTCTGCAATGACCGTTCATTTTGGGACTCCCTCGTCGCCTCTACACTCCCCACCAATTCCTCCACCACTGACAGGAAATTTCCCTGCAACCGCAAGATTTGCAGTACCCGCCACCTCATCTCCCCTCTCACCTCTGTGCATCGCCAAAAAAAAATCGTTTCAGATCCGGCAGAGATTCACATATACTGTATCCAACTTTACCTATTATACCCGTTCCTCTTGTGAGATGTCTAGAACTACGGACAGTACACCAGCACATAGTAAACCAATGCTCTGCAAAACTTCAACATCATTTCCCTGGTTGTGTACTTTACGCCACAATTGATGAAAACAAGTGTCCCATATACCCACTGACATGCCCTGCCGACTTCAGGGATCTGTCAATAATTGCTCCAAAATAGCCAATTCACCTAAACTGCACACCTTTGGACTGTGGGAAGAAACCAGAGCACCCGGAGGAAACCCACGCAGACAGGGGAGAATGCACAAACTCCACACAAACCGTCGCCCGAGGGTGGAATCAAACCAAGGTCCCTGGAGCTGCGAGACAGCAGTGCTAACCACTGAGCCACCGTGCCGCCAGTTTCTGGCCATCTCGCCATGTTTTCCCAAATTCCATGTGATTTAACAGACTCAATCAATCTCCGGATTGTCAAAACTTTTGCTAAAGCCCATATGGACTAAAACAACTGCACTTTCCTCATCTACACACTTGATCATATTTTCGAAAAATTCTATCAATTCTTTCAGGTGCAACCTCCCTCTGGCAAAGCCATGCTGACTTTCATAAATTAACCATTTTTTTTTCCCAAATGGATATTAAGTCTCTTCTTCAGAATGTTCTCCGATATTTTCTCTACTGCTGACGTGAGACTCACTGCTGTATAGTTTCCTGGTTCGTCATTCTCACTTTCCTTGAAAAGTGTTTGCAGAATGAGAAACAAATGTTGTTGTGCTGCCTGTTAACTCAGTTTGGAGTTGGGGAATACCCGACAACACAGGAAGTAATGGATCAAAATTAGGGGTTCAGCAGAATTATACCATTTCCTCTGCTCCTGTTGTTTTGCAATAACTGTTGCAACAACCCAAAATTCGTCTGGAGTTATAGAGACACCATAGAACAAATGAGCGTTTTAAGGCGCTGGAATCACATTCCAGATTCTCCGACAGTGTGGGTTTAAATTGCACCACTTCCAAGACTGGTATTTTTAATGTGGTAAAACCTTTGAGGCAGAAACTCCTGCAGATCTGTTTGAAAGTGTCTTCTTCTCTTTATTTGATCATCAACTGATACGGCTCCTGTTTCAGTAAAATGACAGGAAAGATTAACAGAGTGGGCAGGATTATGAACCTGTATGTTGTGACTCGAATGGATTGTTAATCAACAGCTTTAATCACATGGCCACCACAGCGATTTTTTTCCACAAATCTCACTGTTGCGGGAAGATAGATGACGTGGAGCAAGATTCCAGCTTCACACTCCCCAATCTCCCGCTGCCAAATGAAAGAGGTCACTGCAACTTCAGTCAATTGCTTCCTGCCCATCCTTGGGACTCAACATCCTCCAACCCGTTTACAACCCCCAAATACACCGAGCGTAACGACAGGAAGTTACAGGGAGTTGATATCCCCTCCTCACTGAACATCTGAGCAGCATTTACACAATCTACAAGTGACGATCGGAAATTTAAAAAATCTACCTATTTCATTAATGTTCCCAATGCCAAAATTATTTGCTTTATTTAAAGATGACTGTCATAAATCTGATAACGAGGTTTATGGAATTTGTATGAGGGATGAACTTGTTTCCTATTGTTTATGCATAAGGTTCGTGATTCAGTTCAATCAACGCATTCAACACAAAATGCAACCACGTCTAAATGTAACATGGATAGTAATAGACTACAGGTCAAATGCACAGAGCAGACACAGCTACATAGAAGATTAAGCAATAGTTGTGCTTGCACTGCCTACTTTGTAGAAGCAACCGGCCTAAAATTATATGTTCACTCCAGAAAAGATTTGTTCGCGTCGGACTTCACAAATAACATTACAGGACTTTTCTAGCCTTATGCATGAATGAACTACTTACCTCAATTCCTTTCATTTTCTTTGTCTTTCACCATAACAGTGCATTTTCCTGGTCATCTTTCCAAACATGGGAGAACAAATGCAATTTACCTGAAAATTGAGTTAGAAACATATATTTACAGGAAGTCTGTGATCAAAGCTGTTACCATTTCCATCCTGTCATGACTGCCCCAGTATATTTGTGGTTTGATCTACGGATCTTGACCATATAACTATGCTCAGAGAAACACAACATTTCAGCAGATCTGCTAGGAGAGAGTGTGGAGAACCTATTTGCTGAGATTCAAGATCCTCCAAGCCGGACCAAACTTCCAAACTATAGGCTTGGATAAGACAAAGAGATTATATCCTGATCACTAAACATTTGCGTAGGGTATACTGAAACGACGAGCGACAGATTTTGATTTGATCTGATCTATAATTGTTAGATGTACTGAGATAATGTGAAAATTCATTTTTGGCGTGCAATCTAGTCAAATATTACCTTGCATATGTACATCAGGGTAATAAAGCACTGAAGTGGCTCTGTGGTTAACACTGCTGCCTCACAGTTCCAGGGATACATATTCAATGATAGTCTTGGGTAACTGTCCGAGTGGGGTTCTCCCCGTGTCTGTATTGGTTTCCTTCGGGTGATCGGGTTTCCTCCCACAGACCAAAGATGTGCAGGATAGGTTGATTAGCACGGTTAACGTGCGGTATGGCGTCTGGGTGGGATGTTCCTCCGAGGGTCAGTGTGGACCTGACGGACCAAATTACCTATTTCCACTCCGTAGGGATGCGAAGAGTGCAGTATTAGAGTGTTACAAGGTCCCAAATTAAAAGCATACCCAATTCTTGAATATTTCCCTTTCAATAATACTTTGTCATATTTAAAGAATATCGTGGGACTATGAAAATTAACACATTGAATTTGCCTGAGGAGGTGGCTTGTTTCCTCCTGTTTGCTGGTCAGATTTGTGATTCCGTTCAATGAGCAGGTTCCTCTGTGAATGAGACAGTTAACAGGCATGTAAATAACGTGTGATATGATGGGGAGAAACAAGAGAATGGCACTAGCTAAGATTCTGATTCAGAGAACCAATGCAGACACAATGTTCTGAAAGTTGCCTTTCACGATGTGAGAATCCTGTAATTCTTTGAATTTGCTTAAAAATGCTCTTTTTTGTTTCTGGAGAGTGTACCTCAATAGCTAACTGTCTATAAAGTGCAAAGAACATTGTCTCGTGAAATATATCTGCCCTGGAAATTCCCCTCGGGGCCTTTTGTGTTCCAATAAGATCACCCCCACTATGTTATACTGAAAGCTTACCTAATATTTCAATCAATTCATCAGAGGAATCAAACAAATGGATTTCTTTTCAAGGGTATTCGACACCAGCATATTATTTCCTGATTGCAAGGTTATTGGGGAAGGTGCAAAAAATCTCTATCAAATATTTCATGCTTTTATAGCAATGTTTGTTGGGAACAATTCAGGGATTTTGCTCCAATGCAGCGTATTACATGATGGACAGTCAACGTGCAGAAAGAGCCCAATCACCTTGCCATGCTGCTTTGAAACAACAATTATGATTGAATGATCAGGAGTGATAGTCGTGCCAGTCTAAACACTAGTTAGTTAAACTGTTCGATTCCCACACAGCGTACAACTTCCAAGACAATTTCGACAGGCAGGATTTTACAACCTGTTGCAATATCTTTCTTCTCTTGCTCACGCTTTGCTCTTCTGATCTATTTCGTATTTGCACTTTCAAGCATGAAGAAATTCGTAACATTTTCGACCAAAAACGAAAAAATACCACTCTTCCACAAGAATCTATCCAGAGCAACCACGACACCACCATGGAAGTCCCATAAAATTATACAATTCTCCCCATTGATGCTACTGTTGCCACGTGATTTTCTCAATTTCAGCAGTTCAACTGGATGCAATTTTCTTCAACACAATGCTATGGATTAATGATATGGATAAGTCATGGGAAATGCAGGGTTACAGGGATGGAGTGAGTTTGTATGGGATGCTCTTCAGAGAGTCATCGCGGATTCAATGGGCGTACTTGCACACAGTAAGGATTCTGTTATAACCAAGCATTCAGGAAATGATATACTAATATCGAATCCCTCCGAAAAGAAATTCATTTAGTCGATTCCTTTGATGAATTGCTTGAATTATGAGGTATATTTACCGTATTGCAAATTTAAGGGGTAATCTTATTGAAACACAAAAGATGCCGAGGAGAATTGACACAGAAGATATTCATATCATGGTTTTACTAATGAGGCAGTTTCATGCCAGGTTATAGAGAGATTAAAGAATTGCTACAGAATAAGGGCCATTCATTTCAAGCTACGATGGAAAATAATTGATTCTTTCACAGGTGATCAATGTCTCGATTTCTCTAATCCAGAGATTGTGGAACCTACATTTCTGAAAGCATTTTTAGATAAGGTAGATATTTTTGAGCAATAAAAGAGTTGACAGGTATGAGGAGTTGGCACTAAAAATGAGTCCAGACCTGGGACAGGCAGGACGTTGTTTTAGAGAATGGTGGAACATTGTGAAGGGCTGAATGGCTGAATCCTGTTTATATTTCCTATGTTCCAATGTTCACACACTTCTGTCCCATACTGAAAATTCACGATCCTTTCCTTTTATCCTATTTTACAAAGAGAGAAATGGGGCTTCTGCTTGGTGCCTCTGCTTGCTCTGAAAGGGTTCGTAGGTACTTGATTTACAAAACTTCAAGGTTCCATTTTTTTCTTCTCATTCACCAAGAACATTGCTCTCATCTCCCACTTCTTAGCTGTGACTCTGTACAAGCATTGCTTTCTGTTTTCAGCCATTGTTCTGTGAATTATATTCAGTGACTCCACAAGGACTACAATGTAGCCTGTCGTTCCAATACTGTATTCTAGCGACTATTTTCTTTTAGTCTCACCAGGAGTAGAGAATCGTGGCGCTCCAAATCGACTCTTACTATGTACTCCAAAGTACCCTATTCGGGTTATATTTTTACATTTGCGACTATGAAAGACTCTTCCAGTTGGTGTTCAACAGGGAAGAGTATTGATTTCCTACTGGATTTGTAGTGCATTGCGGGTGGTGATGCCAGTCAAAGTTAAGGACATACCGAGGAACTCCCTCGTGGTGTATCTATGTGGTTGTGCCCTACGATGCACCTGTAATTTAGCAGCAACGTCACAAACACAGGAATGATGACGTTGCTGTTTGGGATAATGCTCTAAGTAACGCTGCAGTGATTAAGCCTATTTTAGGCTGTGGGTTGACGTATCCATGGACAGCTCCCACTTTGTATGCACCAGTTGTGTGATATCAGTTAAGATCTGCGAAGTGGATTGTCAATAAATTTTCCGGCCTTTTCCACAAGCACAGATCCATCTATGGGGGTGAATGTCTCAACAGGAGTGCAATTCTGTGACTGGTGCAAAGACGAACTGGGAAGCTAAAAGAAGGAGTCCAAGTTGAAGCCATGCATCCAGGAGACACAGTGGGAGGCTGGTGACACGTTTACTTTAAGAGAGGTTACAAGACAACAGAATCATCATCAAGGATGAAAATACGGATGTAGCAGTAAAATTTGTCTAAATTTATGATCCCAAATGATGTTAAAATTGGACATGTTAAATCACAGACTGAAATCTGATTTACCAGATCTTTTTGGTTTGTTTGTTGGTTTCGTGACAATGTATTTTTCAGAACTTTAACAGCATTTCAGCATTTCAGCATTAAGCAGCAATAACTTTGTCTGGAATAAGCAATCAAGGGCCACGTTCAATCTATTCTGCAGGAATTAAAAACAATGAGCTATGCCTGGGAAAAGGAAGAGTCAAAGATGCATGAACAAAACTGCTTTGGGATCTGTTGGAAAATGGCTGCATTATGCTACAAGGACAGCTGATTTCCGTACAGAAGAATTGAAAGAGTTAATCATAGGAAAACTGGGTCTTCAAACAGACAGCTAATTCAAAATGTAGAAAGGAAAAAGGAAGGTACTTCTGATAATATGCCAATCTTCAGAGTTGCAATATTTTGAATACATCACAAGTGTGAAGGATGGAAAACTGGTAGAATTATACTCCTTGATTCCTGGTGAGGAGAGCTCCAAATAACAACACTGCATAGAGTTCGCGCCCGGGATACATTCAGAGAGTTGCACTGTTGGTTGGAATCGTACCTAAATTCCACCTTTAATCAGGTAATAGCCAATTTGAATTATGACACTTAACCTATTTGCTTGAAGGTTACTTTTTTCCCCCTATATGAAATGAAGTTCAAGTTATCATTGCAGTCTTTGACTGTCGGTGAGATTTCGTGATTATAATGGAATTAATGGTAGTTTGTGTTAATTTACCCACAATAATTTAATTTTGTTATAAAGAATCTGTGTCTCTTTGAAATACATGCACAGTCGCGCGTCATTTAGAGTAACAGCACAACAAAAGTGCAGTATGATAAATAAACGAAGGTAAAATGTTCTAAACCAAGTTAATTACATATAACTCAAATTTAATGGTTCCAAACACACGAGTAAACGGGTTTTGATTTACACAAAAAGCACACCTTTTCAGTCGTCACACAAAGTGCCCTTTCTTATCCCATTGTAAGAGTTTGCCTTTACATTCAGTCAATTCCTAATCTTAATAGCAGTATGCGCTATGGTGTTGACTGAAAACTTCCTTAGCTTCAAATAACCCTACCCAAGGTGTATACCAAACATTTCTGGATGGTAATCTTTTCTAAATTACTTTGATGAGGTATTCTAAAGTTAACAAATCTAAATTAACTTCCTTTCTCATGAATAAATGCTTTCCACATCTAGCTTTATCCAATATTCCTGTAGACCCCTTGACTTTAAGTTAAAATGTGTTTTCAAATCGAAGCTGTGGATCTTTCACCGAATCCAAACCTGAACAATTTCTGGAGTCTGCCTAAAGCACACGTGTTTAATTTGTTTGTTCGTAAGTTTCGAACAATGTAAGCAGAAATTTATTTTTTATCAATAGCAAGTGTTCCTCTCAAAGTTCTTTCAAAAATTAATGATTCTGGCTGTGGAGCTACTTATATATCATAGAATCCTTACAATGTACAAATAGGCCCATTGAATCCACAATAACCCATTGATGAACATCCCATACAAACTCACACCATTCCTGTAGCCCTGCATTTCCCTTGATTAATCTATGTCACATTCAAATCGCTGAATACTAGGGGCAATTTACCTTGGCTAATCCATCTAACCTACACATCTTTAGATTCTGTGAGGAAGCCAGACCACCCGGAGAAAACCCACTCAAACTTGGGAGAATGTTCAAATTCCACACAGACAGTCGCCTGTGGGTCGAATAGAATCTGGGTCCTTCGCATTATGAGGCAACAGTACCAGTAACTGAGACACTGTGCTATCCCTAAATGTTAATCGTTAAATTCCTGAATACAAGCACAAAACCGACATGCCACTATTTCAAGTATAGAAAAGATTCACTTCCAAATCCACAAACTCATAAATAAAATTTATCAATCCTTATATCTCAGTGCATCTGTCACAACTTGAAATGCCTATACAAATCTATGGTTGATTGCAGAAACTATCCATGTAATTAGGGAAGCCGTTTCTCTGCCTTTTTTAAAGAAACTGTTGTTCGTTTAAAAACATAAGAATGTATTCTAACTCAAATTTTAAAAAAATCCAAATAGTATCACGATTGACTAGATCACCAGGTGGAAGTGGGTCACCAACTGATATATTGAAATAATCTAACTGAAATAGAGAACAAATGTGAAGACTGCCGACTGCAAAAGATCAGTATTCTTCGCATATTCGTCAATTCACATTACATAAAGATGTATATATGACAACATGCCAAAAGTGGGCTTGGATCTGATATGAGCATGGAGTGGACATTCTGCAATTTCAACTATGGTTCAAATTAGTCTATCCTATTTCAAACGATTGAATATTTTAACGAAGAGATTCATTGGATATTTTATCCCCTTTTTTAACTCAACTCTGAATGTAGCCTGGGTCCCTGCATAAATAAACGGGTTAATGCAGGAACTCAATAACTGAAGCATAAATCCCGTTTCTTGGAGAATAAATATGGAATTAGTAAAATCAGAAGAAGAAGGATAAGTAAGGTTTGCAATTCGCACATAGGAAATCGTTAGAAAGTATAACAAATATAATAGGATGAAATTACCCGAGACAGTGAAAAGTAAAATGGTGGACTTTCTCCTCTTTTCTACCGCTGGGTCATTCTGATTCTCTCCAATGCTCTGCGCCCGCAACTTCCTGCGGGTTCTATTAGATGCCAGAATATGTCTGACGGTCAGTGCATTGAGCAGCAATATCAGAACAAAAGGGAGACAAGGTGTTAAAATAATTCGAATCCAGTCATATGCAGCCCATGCAGGTAATGTATAAACAATGGCCTTTATACCGCAAAACCAGGGTATATTGTCAATTACATAGATAGGTTCATAGGCAAAATATGAGACAATGTTTTTGAGACAGCTCATTACAGACACGATTCCTATGATACGCGCAGCCACTTTCTTGGTGCAATATTTAATTTTCAGTTTATTGCAAGAAATTGCAACAAATCGATCAAAAGTGAAAACAACCGTCAACCAGGCAGAACTATCAAGGGCAGCATAATTTAAGGCAGCACGAATGCTGCATATTGGTGTGATAAACAAGAGACTAAATGGGAAATAAATTCCAGCAACACGGTTTAGTATAACAGACGTGAGCATCACCAGGAGATCAGTCACAGCCATGGACACCAAGTAATACGTTATACATTGAGATAGACCACATCTTCGTCGAGACAGGATAATGATCACTGCCCAGTTAGCTTCCAGAAACAGAAAGAGAAAGTGTGTAAGGACATACATTCTTTAAGAAGCGGTGATTGTTTAGTCGCATTGTAACTGGATAAGTAATCAAGACAATGTGGTAGTATTGTTGGTTCCTAAATTCTAATTATGCCAATCACTTTTTTACAATGGAACTAAATGTCTAATGATTATCATTGAATGATAGTCAGAAAATCCCATCTGATTCCCTAACATTCTTCATGGAACGAATACTGCCATCGGGAGGCGATGGCCTCATATATTATTGCAAGAATGTTAATCCATTAATGGTAACATTCTGGGGACCCAGGTTCGAATCCTGCCATGACACATGATGGAACGTGAAATCAATATATATCTGGAATTAAGAATCAAATGATAAACCACGAATCCAGTGTTGATTGTTGGAAAAACCCATCTTGTTCACTAGAATCCTTAAGGGAAAGAAATTGCCATCCTTACCTGATCTAACCTACATGTGTCTCCAGACCCACAGTAATGTGGTTGAGTCTTAACTGCCTTTGGGCAATTATGGATTGGCAATAGATGTTGCCTATCCAGCAACCTCCTCATCCCGTGAATGAATAAAGAGGAACAAAATCTGTTCTACATGTCTCTGCGAAGGCACAACAATGTGTCAAGAATAAAACTACATCCAACAGACCTAGGAAGTCATCACAGTGAAATGAACAATTTTAAAGAGCCTCAAATATACCAAGAACAACGAGAAATAAGAACAATTCAAAGTAATGCATTATGTCAATAATGTCGAACTTTAGATCCCATTGAGGTGAAAGAAGGATAGCTATAATGTGGAGAAGCATCACTGTTAATATTGGAGTCTTCATGTAGCTAAGCAATGGCTCATTAAACAACTAACAAAGTACAATTCTTTACCTGGAATCCCAATTACTGCGAGGACCGGATAGTAAATAGCAAACAGCAAACCTGTCAGTATTTCATGCATTTTGAAGCACGTCTGCAAATCATTGCAAAGTAGCGTCACTTATACATGATGTTTCCCTCGAGAGAACTAATTAGTTTCTTCATTCTTTTATCATTAGTACAGTCAAATCAACAAGCTATTTACTGCAGGTGCTGTTTCTTTTTCTCTTTGATGGAAAGGAATGGTTTTGCTTTTGATGGTGCTTGCCTTTGAAAGAACTTCCAAGAGAATTCAGAATGGACCTATTAATATCTACCCATCATGGAAGACAGTTAAAAGTAGTGGTATTTATGAGTTATCCCGATGAGAAATTCAGATTTCTTGAGAATAACACAGTCCAGAACTAAGTTTTGTGCATAATTATAGCTGTGTTATTGCTGATTAGGTACAGCTTGTTATCAAATTTCCTCTGGACTGTGTACCCTCCTCAGAAAATATGAGTGTTCATTCAGTTTTCTAGGATCAGTTAGGCGCTGTCGGATTCTATATGCATTGGCTTCATACTTTGTTTTAACATTCTTGACGCAATTGCCAAGGAAATTTTCAATTCATTCATTGTGGACAAGATCTGTGCACGGTGAATAGTTCCACGACAGCAACTTCATTCAGTGTGGACAGATGCATGTTCAGATCAGACGTATTCAGTATCAACGTGTCAAGTTCAACGTTCATAAATTTTATGAAGATTGCCCTATTTCAGTGTAGTGACATTAGGCGCAATTACTGAGGAGGTGCTAATTACATGCAGCTTGTATTTTCACTCTTCCTTATGAAAGGACAGAGCTTTGTATTTCAGAAAGAAGATTCCAATCAGTGCTCAATCAGCAATGTGGAGCAGTAATTCAATTCTGACTGTTACATTGTAGACAACAAGGGAAACAAAAAGACAAATACGCCCCTTATCACAGTAGTCAACTAAGGTTAATGGTCTAGAATGACGGTATTGTCGTTAATGCATACCTACATGGGTTCTGGTAATATAAAAGCAAAACAGTGCTTGAAGACTGAAGTGGGAAAAGCTCAAATAGAAAGACAAATGCTCTCTGAACTGTCTGACAAATGCCCATAATTTTTTCTAAAAGGGTTGCCTTGTAGCTCCACCCTTAATTATGCCAAGAGACAAATTTTCATTTTTGCTCTTACCACTAGGCATGTAACATCTTCATTGGATGGCAGATGTCCGGCCACTCTCACATCACGATTTTTATGAAGTTACCCCAGTTGTTTGTCCATGATCCTCTCAGAGTATGTTTTGACTCGAATTGACCAGTATTTAGTTATATTTTGAAACTGTGTGCCATCCTCACGTCATCTATAAGAATCATACGTTCCTCTTGATGTTCTGGTATTCGTTTTGTACTTTTTGATATCGTCAGTGGAAACTTGTTCCAATTCTAATCAGAACACTCATTTTCAGCTGAGAGGCTTAGTTTTTGTAGTCATTACTAACAGCTAAAGTAACTGATAATTGTGCAGTGGGCTAGTTAAGCTCCTGGATATCTTGAAACCAGTTCGTTTTACGTCAAGTCCCTCTTGTTTTTTTGTACCAAGTAGACGTCCCAAAATGAGTTTGGAGCACATTATTGCCATTAGCTACGTTTTGTAGTGTGAGTGCCAGATCAACATATTGAGCAAGGTATCTATATCTACAGCTACACCCATACATAAACCTATATAATATGCTTTATGCCGTTTTTCAAAAAAACTAAAAAAATGCCATGAAAAAATTAATGCTGACATAAAGGTGACAGTTAACGAACTATAATTAGCTACTTTCAAGAGCACAGCTGTGGTATAATTCTTCAATAATAGGGAGAGTAGAGTGTCTTCTTGAACATCGGAAAACCAAATTTTAATATAAACCAGTGCACCTTGGCCTTTGAATGTTAAGTCTAAAACATTAGTCTGTTTCTTTCATCCTGTTCAGAAGCCCCGGTTTATTTCTTTGTCAAATGAAGATAGGTAATTCCACGTGATGCTGCAATATCAAGAACTACATTGGCTATAACATAAGCAGAATACCACAATATCAGAGTAATCTCAAGCCCCTACAGTCCAGTGAACAGATCCAAGCCTATCCAACCTTTCTTCGTAACTCAAACTCCCAATGTTTCTACATTGAATAATATTTCTGTTTACTCACTTCCACGTTAACATTTACAGTATTGTATCAGCCATAATCATTGAATAGTACTGACTCAGATTTATCCATCTTAATTTCATTTAATATTCTCCAGTTTGCTATCAAGCGATCACATCACCCATATCAAATAGCATCAGACATGGAAAGAAAATACTCCTGTTCTCGCCATATCTGTACCCATTATGAGGCTATTTCTTAACTGTGTTTCTATGTCTAAAGACTTAGTTACTCGCATACAAACAATTATCATGTTTCTTTTTCTTTTCATTTTACTCACTTTAGGTGGTATCAATATCATGACTCTATCCGAATTGTGTTAACGTCAGTCTTTCCAAGGGGCAAGAGTCAATACTTTGTTAATTTAAAAGATTTTTTTCTTTAAATTGACACATCAAATGGAGTGGCATTTATTAACCCTGTATTGTTAACCCAACGAAATCCCAGGTAATGTTTTGAAAACATGAGTTCAAATACCGCCATGGCAGGTAGTGGAGTTTGAATTCAATAAAAATTCAAAAAGAAATGTAGATCTGGCACTAAGAGTCTAACTATGACCATGAATCCATTGCCGATTGTATGGAAAACCTATCAGGTTCGCTATTGTCGTTTAAGGAAGGAAGCTACCATCTTCACCCGCTCAAGCCTACATGTGGTTCCAGACCCACAACAATGTGGTTTTCTCTTCTCAGCCTTTTGGGTAACATATGCAGACCTAACAAATGATGCGCCCATCACGTGAATGAATATGAAAGAAAATTTATGATAAGCAGTTTATCAAATAGTGCAGTTGTAATTCTACTGAATTACATAAACAACATTACTTCTAATTTTCATTTGCACCTGTGGATTCCCTATCTCTACTTTCTAGCCGAAATTACTTCGTCTAATTTAATTTTATACGTTCTATATCATTTGAGGGTCCTGCGGATATTGAGAGTAATTTGAAATATTCTGGTAATATCTTTAAAGCAGAACTCATTTTTAGTTGATTTCAGTAACAAAGTGCTTTGCTCATTCTGTTTCTTAGTTGCATTCTACTTTTTCTTTTTCTGAGACAAATTGATGAATCATTGTGCATGTTTTTATTTCACAAATCTCAAGGATCATTGTCGCCTGCCATTCTTTTCTTTTCTGTTATTAATTAATTTGTGTCTCTTCAAAGGGACTTTCATTTTTACTTTTCTTCGCTGCATTGACACCACTGAATTTTTTATTTGCATATGAGAAAGGAAAAGTCCCAAGAATTTATTTAAAATTCAGTTGACTGTTCCATTTAAATGTTCTATTATACCAACACATGTCCATCAAAATATAATCCCTTTTATTTATGTGTCCAAAGTTATTCATTTTTAGAGAGAGACGATTAGTTTGATGTGACTTCCATAGGTAATGAGAGGTCAACTGATTAATCGTTTTCAAGGTGATTTGCTTGATCAGGCATTGTTTTGGATAGCAAGGCAATATGTTTATCTGGAAACCCATTAATTAATGTTCTTGCCCGAAATGGGTACTAGTCTGTCCGCTGCGGCCGAAGTAAAAAGAAATAAGGGAGAAAATTCGGAGGTCATTTTGCAGTTCTTGAGCAATAAAAGGTTCTTGTTATAAGTGATTACTTTTATTTCCATTTCTCTCACAACTGTGAAATTTACCAAGGAAATCCAATGGAAGATGTATCGCTCAGTGCTTCTTGTGATTGGACGAAGTGGTTAAGGCAATCAACATGATATTGGAGGTATTGAATCCAACTTCTGACAATCAAGGTCAAATTCAATCTCTACTTTAAACATGATCCGTCCTACTTGATCCTCAACTAAACAAAAGGAACGTCTTCCAGACGCATTTTTTCCCTCCTACATTAACCCGACAATATCGAAGAGATTTGTTGCATGAAACGGTGCAGTAATTAGCCCAGTTTCCTTTTTGCTTACTTTCTGCATGCTCCGTATGGAGTACATATGCCCTAGGATGCGTACAAGGTCAAAACTGGAGGAAATAAAAAAAGGTGCCTCATGATCTGTGCGGCTGGAAGTCGTTAGAGAAATGGCGAGTGTTGAAGATATGGAGGGATTTTAAGGCAATAATGACAATTTCTTCCAAAGGCATTCATTGGCTGGAAGGCCGTACAGGTAAGTGAACACAGGAGTGAGAACGTAAAGGGGAATGCTCAGATTTAACACACGTGAGCAGTGGTTTGAATGAATTCTTGTTTATGGAAGTTCCCATTTTGATCACAGAACAATTGCAATATAAAACGTCTCCCAACTTGAAAAATCCACATTAAACGTTACTTTGTGTTTTCCCTCATGCAGTCAAGTTTGCATCAACGTCAATACTATTCTTATTTTAATGGGTGAGATATAGCTTTGGTTCCAAATTTGTAAGATGCATTATACCAACTGCCGTTGTGAGGGCGATTTAAATAACATCAGAAGAAGTGGCGTCATCATCAGTATATTTTCCATTATCAGGAAAATACAGAAATTTGGTTGTATTTTACTTTGAAAAATCCACAATTCTCCATGTGGTGATTCTGTTGCCCTGAATTATTGTTTGTGGAAATTTCTCAAAATCAGAGTCAATTTGACTATCTTGTAATGATTGCACTTCCTAACTGCTTTCGTGAAAAGGAAATAATTTTTGTTATGATTCCATACCGAGTGATGCGTCACTGAGATTAGACACTGTTATAAAATGGGCAAACTACAAACATATGCAACAACATAAGAATTTGATTTTGAAATTTATAATTTGTATAATTTTAACAAATTAACAATCAAACTTCCTAAATGTTTGTGATTCTGTAATTCGTTCATGAATTCTTCTGTTTTCCTGCATATATGAATGGGTTGACACAGGAATTAAACCACTATTGAACATAAAGCCGCTTTCTTCCAGAAAAGAAAACAATCGATTTATCAAAACTTGAAACTGAGGAGTCACTGACTTAAAATCTAAAATAGAAAAACAATTGATAAAATATAATAAATGAAATAGAACAAATCTACCTGGCTTAGGAAAAAAAGTACAATAGATAATGTTCTGCTCTGCATCGCTGGGTGATTCTGATACTCTCCTTTATTCTGTTTTAATGATCTCTTGCTGGCTTTGTTCACTTCAGGGATGTGTCTGACTGTGACAGCATTGAGCACTACAACAAGGATGAATGAGATGGGAAGTGTCAAAATGCGATCTACCCAGCCAGACACAGCACATGCAGGTGACGGTAAAATTTTTTTTTTTTTTTTTGCTAAACAGCCAGTGTTTTTGTTTAATTGTGAACCTAAGTTCAAATCGTTTTTCAATGATGTCAGATATAGCGTTTGCCTTCCTAATTTCTTCCTGCATCGGCCTGTCGACTTTAATTGACTGGTGTAAAGGCACACTCAGCTCCCCTTTTGTATCCACATTTGGCAATCTTTCCTAATTTAAATAAAACTCTCCCTCTCTATTTTTCACAACGAAGTGCATAACTTCACATCTATGACTATCTTCGGCATATGCCCATTCTTGACCCCTCACTGAATTTCTCTAACTCAACTTGAAATGTCAAAAATTTGCCCTGTTATTTTCGATACTATCTTACCTCTTGAAACCATAACAGGAAAAGAAAACTGTGCATGCTAGAAACCAGAAACAAATCTTGAAATTTCTGAGAAATAAAATTCTCAGAAGGTCACGAAGCTTCTGTGGAGAGGAAAAAGACTGAACGTTCCGTTTCCAGCAAACATTCAGTGACCAATCAAGAGTTAAAGAAGTGTCACCGAAACCGAAACAATAACTGCATTTTCTTGACAAATGCTGCCAGTTTTATTTTTCAAAATTTATGCTGTTACTTCACAAAACAGCGACACTTCTCTCCGAGATTAAGATTTTGAAATGTGCAATAAAGCATGACACAAAGTGGAATTTGAAATCGGTCATCAAAGTACCGTGAAAGAATTGGAAACGCGCTCAAAAGAATTCAAAATGTTCGATATGCAAAGAAAACGTTCCAAAACTATATTGTAGAAGATATTTGAGAGTTTAATTAAGACAAGAGCCACCATTACATTTGTCAAATATATAAAGCAGGACAACAGGAGAAGTAAATATGCACTTAAAAGAAAACACAGTCTGCAGATGATCATATACTCACAACTAACTTCACGACTTTATGAAAATTACACTTTTAAAATTTGCGATAAGCTATCAGACAGAGGGGTGTAAACATAATACTTTACAGTTGATGGGTCACAGTCAACAATAAAAAAGTTAATTTTTCTTTGAAATCGATAAGCAAATCTGACTAGGATAGTAGAGTTACATGAACTATGAGATACAAGTCTAACAACTAACTCCAACAATAAAAAGATCAGTAATACAATGCATTAAATAGACATCCTCAAAATAAAGGTGAACAATTATCGATGGGGCAAGAATCAACGGGGCTCAGATTGTACAATGACTTGAAAGGGATAGTGTGATAGTGTGTTTTTGTTTAACGAAAGCTTCTTGACATGACCTGGTATCGCATGAATGATGCGGCATCTGCAGCCCTTCAGAAATCCTCTTCAGCTGTCAATGAGACTGAATTCTTGAGATGCTGCAGGTCTTCTGGAGGAGATATGCCCACACTTCGCTGTTTCAAAGGAAAGGCAGAAATTGATTCAGTGCAATAAAAGAATGGCCACCAGGTTACAGTGCAGAATGGTGTGCACCTGGATGGAGAACTTGGAGGTGCTGGTGTTCACAAGCATCTACTACTTTTGTCGTTTTAGGAGGTAGATTTGTAGGTTTAGAACGTGCTGGTGGGAGAAGATTAGTGAGTTGCTGTAGAACATCTTGTAGATGGACGTATCTTCCACAGTTTGTTAATGCAGAAGAGAGTAAATGTTGAGATTCGTAAATGTGATACAAAGTACACTTCCAAGGATCAAAATCATTTCACCTACTCAACAGTAAGAAAATTATCCTACGAAGATATTTTGATATTTCGTGATCAGTAACGATGTGAATAATGCAGGGGAGTTGCTTTCACACAAAAATTCTTTTCAATTTGTCAGATGTGTGGTATTATTTGACTATACCACAGAACTTGGCACGATTTGAGAGACCTAGAATACTGAAACAATCTCTACCCAGAGGAAAAAAAGTTGGCAAAATACAGTTTCTGGCTGAGAAATGGAAAGTAACACTCATAACACAACTGTGCCAGGAAAATGGATTTAACCATCTATTGATGTTCAGTGTTATTTCCATCATATCGTAGTAAAGTTATGTAAGAGACAAGGAATTATGCAGGGAACATGTCAATTCCTCTCTTCTTAATATGGTATTTGCAACCCTCAAGGTTGAAGTCATGAGTTTGGTAGAACGGCCTTCACTTTCTTCGATGGATACAACTACATAAATGCTCAAGAAGCTCAAAAGAATCAAGCAAAAAACAAAACAGACTGTTGGATTGACAACTCTTCTGCGACCAAAGCATTGTCTCCATTCAAGAGTCACATATGCCTATCTAATAGCCGCTTAAATGCCCCTACTGAGGCCGACTACACTACCATCTCCGACAATGCATTCCACGCTCCTACCACTCTCTGAGTAAAAAACCTACCTCTGACGTCTCCCCTATATTACCACTACCTCCACTAACTTTAAAACTGTGCCCCTCGTTATAGCTACCTACACCCTAGTGAAAGGTTTTTGGCTGTCCACTCTATCTATATCTCTGATCATTTTGTACACCTCTAAAACCTGGAGTCACTGTGAGAATCTACACTAACAAACATTTCAAGTAATGGAGAACATTTTTTTAAATTGAATGAATTTATCACTGCGGAAAGGAGATCTATCACCTTGATCGTCAGAAATTATATTATCATGGGGAAATAAATACAAGTAGAATTCCGAATTTATGCAGTTGTAAGAAAAGCTTCTACCTAGAAAATAATAGTACTAATCACTAATAAACAAGCAACATTTCCAAAAAGGGACTGTGGTGCTGTTGTGAAACAAGCATTGCACTTCTGCAGTAGACACATGCACTGTAAT
Source organism: Ginglymostoma cirratum (assembly GCA_024137785.1). Lineage (NCBI taxonomy): Eukaryota > Metazoa > Chordata > Chondrichthyes > Orectolobiformes > Ginglymostomatidae > Ginglymostoma > Ginglymostoma cirratum. The sequence continues at coordinate 4,839,043 of JAHRHZ010000108.1, forward strand.
TTGGGATATATTACAACATGTTAATGGAGGGAATCAACCCGTTCAAGAATAATCCAATTATTGCATAGAAAGACATCAGGAGCACGGAAGAATAGTTACAGCGAAGAACAGTCGTGATGTCAGAAAGCATAATGATTTATCTGGAATTCTCATGTATAACGGAGTGGGAAAGTAACTGCAAACAAAAGTCCTGTTGGCAGTCCGTGAATTTTTATGAGTAGCTCTCAGAATGATGAGCACATTTGATATAGGGATCGTGAACATGCAAATCTTCGTGCACATCAATGGAGGGTTTTGATCTTCAGTGAAGGGGGAACTGCCTGGTTTTTTGTGAAATATCATAGAATCCCTACAGTGTGGTAAAAGGTCATTTGGCCCAATGAATCCACCATAGCCCATTAAACGCATCCTAGCTATCCCCACTCCACTCTATCCTTATAGCCTTGGATTTCCCATGGGCAATCCACCTAACCTGCACATCTTTGGGTTGTGGGAGGAAATACAAAGCAGACACGAGGAAAGTTGTTAAAACAGTCAGCTGAGGGCGGAGGCAAACATGTCTCCCTGGCGCTGTGAGATTATAACGCTAACCAATGAGCCACGTGTCGCCCCTAATACTAGAATGCTAGAAGAAAGTCAAAAAGTAGAAAGTCGATTTTCCTTCACCCAGCATGGCTGCAGAAACAGTCAAGGTGCTTGATATCTTCCATTTTCTAAAGTAAAACAGCTACTTCATTGGCACCACATTTAAATAAGAGACAGTGCATACATTCAACAAAGCTCCTTAGACATTACTTTAGAGCTCACAAAATCTTACACCTTGAAGGATAACGGTAGTATGTGCATCAAAAGGACAGCTAATGCAAGTACCCTTCCAAGCATTCACCGTCCTGACTTTGAAATATATTGGCAATCATTCCATTTCGTTGACTGACAATCTAACTGCATTGTCTGACCACCCACTGCACATATGCTGCAGTAGATCAAAAAGGCAGCTCACCATCACATTTTTGACAGCAGCAAGCAACGAGCAATTAATGCTGGCTCAGCAAGAGACTCCCGTATTCCGTGAATGATTTTTTTTTTCTTCTACTGTTACACTTGGAGTAGAATCGTTCTGTCAGTCCGATGAATTCGATGATTTCAAAGTCTTGGATTAGTGCCTGGGAGTATGACGTTATTGCGATCACAGAGACTTGGTGGAAGGAAGGGGATGATTGGCAACTAAATGTCCCAGGATATAAGTATACTGCAGGGTGTTTCTAGCTAGGTGGATAAAGAACTGGTTGAGCAACAGGAGACAGAGAGTAGTAGTTGAAGGGAGTTTCTAGAAATGGAGAAAGGTGACCAGTAGTGTTCCACAGGGATCAGTGCTGGGGCCACTGTTGTTTGTGATATACATAAATGATCTGGAAGAGGGCATAAGTGATCTGATCAGTAAGTTTGCAGATGACACGAAGATTGGGGGAGTAGCAGAAAGCATAGGGGATTGTCAAAGAATACAGGAGAATATAGATAGACTGGAGAGTTGGGCGGAGAAGTGGCAGATGGAGTTCAATCCGGGCAAGTGTGAGGTGATGCATTTTGGGAGGTCTAATTCTAGAGCGAACTATACTGTAAACGGAAGAGCCTTGGGAAAAGTTGATGAGCAGAGAGATCTGGGAGTTCAGGTCCATTGTACCCTGAAGGTGGCTGCACAGGTGGATAGAGTGGTCAAGAAGGCATATGGTACGCTTGCCTTCATCGGACGGGGTATTGAGTATAAGAGCTGGCAGGTCATGTTAAAATTGTACAAGACTTTGGTTCGGCCGCAGTTAGAATACTGTGTGCATTTCTAGTCGCCATATTACCAAAAGGATGTGGAAGCTTTGGAGAGGGTACAGAGAAGGTTTATGAGGATGTTGCCTGGTAAGGAAGGTGCTAGCTATGAAGAGAGGTTGAGTAGGTTAGGATTGTTTTCATTAAAAAAAAGGAGTTTGAGGGGGGACCTGATTGAGGTCTTCAAAATCATGAAGGGTATAGACAGGGTTGATAGAGATAAGCTTTTTCCCAGGGTGAGGGATTCAATAACGAGTGGTCACGCGTTCAAGGTGAGAGGAGAAAAGTTTAAGGGGATACACGCGGGAAGTACTTTACACAGAGGGTGGTAGGTGCCTGGAACGCGTTGCCAGCAGAGGTAGTAGAGGCAGGCACGGTAGATTCATTTAAGGTGCGTCTGGACAGATGCATGAGTAGGTGGGGAGCAGAGGGATACAGATTCTTAGGAATTGGGCGATAGGTTTAGACAGTGGATTTGGATCGGCACAGGCTTGGAGGGCCGAAGGACCTGTTCCTGGGCTGTAAGTTTTCTTTGTTCTTTGTTCTTTGAATTCAATCACGATGCATTTACCAATGGCATTTACAATTTAAAACATTAACTTTACATGTTTTGCAAGCATTAGGTCTGCATTGTTAAAGGTAATACTTATGACCCGATTTGAACAGATAAGAATGTTTATATTCATAAAGGCACAGTGCTACCTTTGTACATGCCTCAGCTCATACCTCTTCGCATACCAGCAATAAGGCAACAATTCTTTATAATTGGAACCAGTAGATTTGCGAAATTCTCGTGCAACATCATTCACTATAGCCATTTTCAATGCAAAAAGTTGACAAAAGAAAATTATTTCTGGAAGTTCTGTCTTTATTTCAAGTTAGAAATCTGAAACACAAATAAAAAAATGGAGAAACACAGTAGAGTTGAAGAACCGCCATATCAGACTTGGAAAGTTAACATTGTTTTTGTCCATATAGATGTTGTCAAACCTGATGGGGTGTTCCAGCAATTTCTATTCTTGTTTTAGTTCAAATTTCCGGTATGTACAGTATTGAGACGCAGTCTGGGAATTAAACGCCAACTGTGGAGACTAACCACAACCCTTATCCTTTTCAATTCACTTTCTGTTTTTACCACTAGGAGTTACCACACAAGTGATCTTGACTCAAAGCTGAGACAAATCTGCAAATCTCACAGTAAGTTTGAGTTGTTGTTATATTTTCAGTCAATGCAGTCCTTATCATGTGATTTTAATTTCTTCTCGAGTTAAAACAAAAATCGGAAAAATGAGAAGCGCTGTAAATGACTGAAGCACAGAAAAGGTGACAAATTGCATCTGTTCACTGTCAGTCTGCTCACTGTTCATTTCAGCAGCAACAGAAGCTCATAGTTTTATTAATGCACGTTAGCCATTACTTATAATGTTAAAGAGTGACTAATTGCAAGATGTGCACCAAAACACAGTCAAAGGATACAGTAATTGAAACAGACTGCTTAGAGATTCGCTTTGTATCAGTTTTCTGATAATGGAGGAAGTACCCAGTGAGACGAGAAAACTGAAGCTCAGTGTGGTAATGGTGAAATTTCTCTTTCCCCATTAAATCGGGAAAAGAGAGTGGTGACATGTTTAATATTCAAATCCCATTGATTGGCTTTCCCCACTTCCCGTTTTTAAGTACGTGCCTGCAAATTAGTGAGTTTTCTGAAAAAAAAATCTCCACTACTACATTCCGACTTTCACTTAACGAACACTTTGTCAGCATTCAGGAGATGTTCACTCTGAAACCGAGGATAATGGGAAAAATTGATGACATGCCATTCTCTGGGTGTGTGCCTCTTCTCTTTCCATTGTCCTTGGGTGGACAAATTTCTGTGTTACCAATGTGGTTCAGTGAGCATCTTTTTACATGTGAAACTTTAGTCACATTCTCTGCATTGTGTAACACTGAAATGTTCCACAGGAAAGAAATATCGGTTTTAAATGGATGCAAGAGGAGACTTGCCTCTTCCATTGCGGGCATTCTGTGAGATAGTGACTTGAGTGAAACTCAATATCTGAGGCTTCTTGACAGAGTAAATGTGGAAAGGATGGTTTATCCAGTGGGATAACGTAGAATTGGAAGTGACTCATCAGAAATAAGGGCACGCCTATGTATAATCGAGATAGCGTGAGATTTAATCTCACACATGTCCCTAAAACTTCATAACTTTCTGACTGAAAAGGTACAGACGATACATACATCAAATATTAAAACAAAACATAGGTTGGATTTTTGCTGAACGAAGGACAAAACATTATGAACCGAAAGTTGGATAGTGATTTTGTGGTTATAATCAGATCCAGTTTCGATGGGCCAAATGGCCCACTGCTATGCCCTTTTAATTTGTTCAAATGTTCTGGTCTTCATCTAAAATTGAGACTTTTTATTCTTGTAGCTGTATTCCAAATAAGATGGTGTTACAAGAGGAAACATCTTGTAACTGTACACCTATTTATGTCTCGTTCAGGAGAGAACGGGTTTCAATGGGATCACATCCCATTCTTCCAAACACCAAATGTGCATCATCAAAATGTGTGTCCTCATGTGATAAGTTTTTGTACCCAAAAAATAGTTAACTGAAACTTCATCAACCGTCTAAAAGTCTTGAAATTCTGGGGAAAATCAATTGGTATGGCAAGATGTGTGAAAAAAGTTAACATTTTGAATGCAATTACGCACCTTCTAACAAATTTAAATTTCTTGTGACCATGCTGTCATGTTAAGAGATTATGTGGCCCTTTTTACTACGAAGGTAAATCGTAAGGCAGAGGGACAAGCTGCCTACTGACAACCGTTCCAGTAAGCAGTTTATAAGACCTTAGTTTCCCTGAAAGAGCATGGCGACCTCTCACTGATCCAGATTTCTGGCTTTTGGTTTATTAAGTAACACCAGAGCTATTGGGGTTGCAACAGAACTGGAAGCTTTAGTAAATGTCTCATGGTTACTACTCACTGTGGATTTTCTCTTGACGTTTTTCTTCTTCCTGGATTGGAGAACTGCATATGACAATCTGTGTTTGAATATGCATTTTTTTTGCCAAGTGGCGCATTTATGAGAGTTTACTATATTGGAACAGTTAATTAGTAACAGTTACTGTATCTATTGTTCTGTTAAGTTTTTCAAGGGAGTTAAGTTATCCAAATCTCCTCTTTCTTTGACTATATTTTAACGACTGTGTCGAACTAAATTATCTCTTCCTTAGTATCGAGTGGTTGGATCAGTGGCAATGCATCTGGCACAGAATCTTCACATTTTCCGTTAAACGTGATGAAAAAATATAGTGTCTATTCTACTTCCGTGAAATATTTTGAAGAGGATTTGTCTGGTCCATAATAAACTAGAAGCTCTTGTCGTGATCAAAATCCCTAATTCCAGGTTGTGTTTATGCTTCTTGCACTCAAAGTTGGTGAGTGGTAGATGTTGCTGTCTTTGGTTTTGGGTGTTGAATTCGTTTGATTTAAACAGGGCATGTCCTGTGTAGTAATGTCTCTATCGGTGGCGAAGAGTTTTCTGGGAGTGGTTGAAGTCAATGCAGGAATTTTACAGAAAGTGAACAAAGCAAAACTGTTGGAATTGACGGTCCGGCTGGAGTTGACTTTTCCTTTGTCCGTGTGAAGGGAAGTTATTTGTAACAGTAGCTCTGCATTATGATTTCCAGAAATGCCATCAAAATTGCATTAGAAATGATTAAATTTCATATGGAAATAGAGCAGCTTGAACATGTAAAGGAATTGAAAAGTTTTGAATTACGACTAAAATCAGAGGCAGAAAAACAGGACAGAATTGCACAAACATGGGAAAGCAGAAAGAGAGATAATTCAGACTTTAGAAGTTTGCAGTTGGAGAGGAAAGTCGACTTAAAAGGCTGGAGTTGAAGGTAGAATTTAGACTTAGTGAGGAGGATAGCGATTATGAGCAAACCCATTGTAGCCCAAAGTCTTTTGGAGCTCTGTTTCATTGTGTCTAAGAGTTTTCCAAATTCAGCCAGAAGGATGTAGAAGCCTTTTTCATTATATTTTAGAAAGTGGATAAACAAATGAAATAGCTGGTGAATTTGTGGACTTTGTTAACTCGAACAAGGTTAGTAAGTACAGCAAGTGACGTATTGTCATCACTGTAGTGGAGGAATCTGGAGAGTTTAAAGTGGAAAACTTTCATCTTACGTGCAAATGAGCCACTGCGAGAATTTTACAGGCAATGTTTCAGGAATCTATGGAAGAAATTTATCACATCTATGCTGAGTTTGGAAGAATAAAGAAAAATAATTTCGATAGGTCGATAAGGGAATTGAAAACAGAACAAACAGATGACACTGTTAGAGAGGCTATTATTTTGGATGAGTTCAAAACATTTAGTTTCTGAAGCAGTGACAACCCATATGGAAGAGCAGAGAGATAAAGCTGCAAGAGAAACAGCTTCAATGGCCCATGATTACGCATTGGTTAATAAATCGATGTTGGGTTCTGACATCACTTTCAATCTGTGAGGGACAGAAATTGTGGAAAAGAGAACTCCTTAGGTAGTAAGGAAAAGGAGATATTATTTAGATAACTATAGTAGTTTACCACTGGATAAAAAGGAAACCCATGCACCGAAAAGGGATGTAAAAAAGCTCAGAGATAGTTGGAACTGCCGATGCTGGAGAATCTGAGATAACAAGGTGTAGAGTTGGATGAACACAGCAGGCCAAGCAGTATCAGAGAAGCAGGAAAGCTGACGTTTCGGGTCTGAACCCTTCTTCCGAAATGGGGGAGGGGAAGATGATTCTGAAATAATTAGAGAGAGAGGTGGAAGCGGATGGAAAATGGATAAAGGAGCAGATAGTTGGAGAGGAGGCGGATTGGTCAAGGAGGTGGGGATGGACCCAGTAAAGGTGAGTGTAGGTGGGGAGTTAGGGTGGTGTCAATGTGGACTTCACAAGCTTCAAAGTGGTGTCCAAGCCTCTGCCTGGTTTCCAAGATGTAGAGGAGGCCACATCGGGAGCAACGGATACAATCTTCCACATTAGCAGATGTGCAGATGAACATCTGTTTGATGTGGAAGATTTTCTTGGGGCCTGGGTTAGGGGTGAGGGGAGAGGTGTACGGGCAGGTACAGCACTTTCTGCGTTTGCAGGGAAAGGTGCTGGGGGTGGTGGGGCTTGGAGACTGCTTCGTGGAACACCTACGCTCGGTTCACGACAAATGACTGCACTTCACAGTCGAGATAACACAGTTGTGTGGTGTACATCGATGATCTGGTGATTTTCAGTCACACATGCAAAGAAGATTTTCAGAATCTGCTGGCATTGTCACATCGACTTCAGGATTCAGGTTTAGTAATAAATCTGGGTGAGAGTGAATTTGGAGAAGCCCGAGTTACAGTCCTGTGCCATGTTGTTGGACATGGGCAGTTAACACTGCCGGGGATGTGCAAACAAAAGTTATTGGCGAATTTTCCTTACTATCGAAGAAGAGGTCAGTGCTATGTTTCCTGGGATTGAATGGATTTTCTCAGAAGTAACATACTGAAGTTTAGCAATCTGGTTGCTCCACTGACTGACGTATTGAAGAAGTGCAGGTACTTTCAGTGGATGCTGGACTGTCAGAAGTAATGTGAGCCTGAAAGCTGGTTAAGCACGGCCTCAGTGCTACTCACACTTAATTGCATAAAGCTTTACAATGTGGCTATCGATGCGAGTGTTTTGGGCGTTGATAGCATACTGTAACAAGAAGACGATGTGAAGAAGGCAAGACCAGTTTGGTACTTTTCCAGAAAATTGAATAATCATCAACAGAAATATTCCACATTTGAGAAGGAAGCCTTGAGCTTGGTGTTTGTGTTACAACATTTCAAAATTTAAATTGCCAGTAAAGTATCTGAGAGAATTCTATATACTGATCGTACACCATTAAAGATTTTGTAAAAAGTTAAACACAAAATTTCCAGATTGTTTAGATGGAGTTTATTATTGCAGTCATTCAGTGTCTAAGTTATACACGTGGCAGGACGAAAGAAAGCAATTGCTCACTCTTTATCGTGACTTTAATGAAGAAAGACAGAAGTTTTCAATGGTGTGTTTGCATGTTTTGAGTCAATGTAATGTTTGTGCATTACAGTGGATTTATAGACTATGACTCAGAAATTTTTTAGACGAAATCATCTTTGTATGTTGAGTTTTCTTAGGCGGGAGGCGTGACGATGGCGTCACTTTAAAAGGTTAATTTGTCCTTGTTTGAAGAGAAGTTGTAAATCAGAAGCGAGTAACTTGCTATTGAAAAGGACCTTAGTGAGCAGTTTGGGCAGCTTTCGTGTTTTTTTCTGCAGCCTGAATGGATATGGCCAACTCTCACAGATTAAGATTCATGTAATTGTTTCTTTTGTCTGTAGCATCAGAAGCTATTGGGGTCCGAATAGAGTTGGAAGCTTTTGTAACTGCCTCCTGGCTACTGCTCTCTTTGAATTTTCTCTTGATGTTTTTCGCTTCCTTGATTGGAGAACTGCATGTGAGCACTTGTCTCTGAATATACCTATTTGCCAAGGGTTGCGTTAATGGGATTGTACTATATTGGATATTTAATGAATAATAGTTACTGTAACTAATATTCTGTTCAGTTTTACAATGGATTTTAACGATTCCAAATTCAGCTTTCTTTAGTTGTATTTTAAATAAATTGTTTAAATAAGTCGCGTTTTTTGTTTATTAACATCCAGTGGTTTGTCCATTTTGACAGGGTCTGCTTCTGGTCGGGAACACCTTGCAGATGCTGGAAACCTGTAACAAACACAGAAAATGCTACAGAAACTGAAGAGGGTCGGCGCCATCTATGGAAAGAGAAATCGAATTAACTTTTCCAGTCCAGTATAACTGTTCTCCAGAAATGCTGAGTTTATTCCGTAATCTCTGTGTTTATAAGACTAATCTTTAGTGTTGAAAAAGCAGTGCATTTGCTTGATATCTCTCAGTTCCTCATGGGTCTTATTCAGATAGCCTAATATTGGAGATCAATGCTCAAATCTCTAATCAATTTTCACCGTCAGATAGCAAGTCTGAGTTTGAAAGGGAACTAATTGATTGTAGCAATGTTGAAGATCGCCGGTGCCACTTGATATGGTAAAAACCAAAAGAACTGCGGGTGCTGTAAATCAGGAACAAAAACAAAGTTGCTGGAAAACGTCAGCAGGTCTGGCAGCATCTGTGGTGGAGAAAACAAAGTTAACTTTTCGGGTCCAGTGACCTTTCCTCAGAACGGTTCTGAGGAAGATCACCGGACCTGAAACATTAACTCTGTTTTCTCCTCCACAGATGCTGCCAGATCTGCTGAGCTTTTCCAGCAACTTTGTTTTTGTTCCACTTGATATGGTGACTGGCTGGAGTGAATCTACTTCCATGGTGAATGGAATTACCTAATCTGAAATTATTTGCAGAATGTAAATTTCCTCCGTGAAACTGGTTTGTGCTGAATTCACAGATTAACTGAGTAGATTAAATTGATATTGAATACATCTCTGCTGAACTGGGCGTGATATGCTTCACATGAGAATGCAACATGTGACCAAGCTTCATTTAATATAGAGCCTGGCCTTGTGCAAGTATCCTGATATATATGTGCCATTGCACATAGACCATGTCAGTCCATTAATGGAACGGTCCGCAGTGATAGTATAGAAAATGTAATGTTAACATTGATATACTGTTTCAGGTAAGCTTATTGTTGAATCTGATTAGCGCTTGGAAGAAGACAGCATTTGCCAACAGTAAAAATGTGACTGGGCTTCCCAAGGACAGTTGGGATTTTTGTGTTTGTTGTTCCCTGAATGACATTAAAATCCGGGTTAAAAATTTGAAACTGCAATCATTCCGGCCTCTGTATGTATTTCACCTCAGAAAGTAATCAGATTGCATTAAGTAGGGGGATAAAGCCATTATTTTGTTCCATTAAAAAGGTACATAGCTGACGGAAAGCAGGCACACCAATCTGTTTTTGGAAAATAATTACATTGAAAAGTTTCATCCATCTAATGAATGGCTGTCATCATGTACATTTGCAAACATTCTTTATTTAATTGAGTAATGTACTCAAAGCCTTTGATACAAATGCATAGAATACCAAAGGGTAAATGTTTGCCATTTACTATCCTGTCATTGCGTCATTAGTTTCAGGCAATTGTCAGAATTAGAGATTAGCTGCATGAAATGGCGTCGAGCCGTTGCAGTTCTCCCATTTCAACAATAACTCTACTCTTTGCTACGGATTTTTGAAACTACTTTGCTGGTAGTTCCGTAGTTCTTTTCTTCCCTTCCCCCCACCACCCCCTTGCCTGTAACTGACCATATTTCTCTTATTCTACCGTGGAGTTTTCCTACATTTAAAGTAATAATTCAGCATTTCAGATGTTGATGTCTTCTGAGCATAACAATGTTAATGTTAAAATTCTCCAGTTTAACACTGTAATTTCTGACCTTTCCCAGTCTTTACCAGACATTTTATTTACAATTTCAGCTTTTTAATGTCACGTAACCTTGTGACAAGTAGTACTTTATTATGTTAATTATGTGATAGAACGCAGTTTCTTATACGATTTCCACACAAAATCTAGTTCCATTGCATTGTTGCCAATTTCCACAATCAACAATTGGTGATTGTGTCATTCTGATGACGATGAAATCCTATTGTTTTATTGAAAATGCTGAAGTCAGTTAGTTAGTGTATTATTGTGGATGGATTTTGCTGTAAAAGCAGTTTTGTTGCGCAATTTGCATTTAGAGAATTATTGAACTATTGTCAAAGCTTAATTTGAGTATTTGGCTCTGTTATTAGTGGGAATTTATCGTACTCAAAGTTTTGGCAAAGATTTGCAGCTCGGGTTGTGGGTGAGGTTGTTGACTTGTTCACCGAGCTGGCTTGTTCTCATTCAGATGTTTCATCACCATGTTAGGTGACATCATCAGTGTATCCTCCGATGAAGCAGTGTTACTCTACTCCACGTCAAATTTATACTGTTGGGTCCGTTGTGTTGCGTAGTGTCATTTCCGGTTTTGAGCTGCTTGGGTTTTTATATAGGGTCCAATTTTATGTGTTTGTTGATTACATTACCCATGCATCTGGGAATCCCTGCGCGTTCTATGTTTGGCTTAGGCTAATATGGTTATGTTGTTCAATTGAAACGGATGGCCTTCATTGTCGGAGTGTCCTGATGCTAAGGCGAGTTTGCCATGCCGTTTTGCTGCTAGTTGATGCTCATATATTCTGATGGCTAGTTTCCTTCTTGTCTGTCTGATGTAGTGTTTGTGGCAGTCGTTGCATGGTATTTTGTAAACCACGTTATTTCTGGATGTTGTTGGAATAGCGTCTTTAATCCTTGTAAGTGTTTGTCATAGAGTGACTGTGGGATTGTGGGTCACCATAATTATCAGTAGTCTTAGGAGTCTTGTTGTCAGTTCCAATACGTTCTTCATGTATGGCAATGTGGCCAATGTGTTAGGGTGTATTGTGTCCTCCTGTTGTGGTCTGTTTAGTAGGCAACTGCGGATGAAATTGCGGGGTAATCCGTTTGTAGCGAGGATTTTGTATAGGTGCTCTTCCTCTTTCCGGCGTAGTTCCGGGGTGTTGCAGTGTGTGCTGGCGGGTTTCAGTACTGTCCTAACGCAGTTTCGTTGGTGGGTGTTGGGGTAGTTACAGTGGAAATTGTGGATTTGATCAGTATGGGTTGCTTTTCAGTCTACTGAGTTTTGGAACTCCCCATTAATCATGCTCTCAACTTTAACATCCAGATACGGAAGCTGATTATTGTTTTAGTCTATCTTTGAGAATTTAATCCCTGCAGATACGCTATTGTGGGTCTAAGGTGGGTCTCTTCTAATTTGCTACGCAATAATAGCAACCGCAGCCAAACATGGGCACGCACGAGAATTCCTAGAGGCATGGTTCTCTACTAGTAATGCAATCAACAAACACATAGAATTGGACCCCAAATGCAAACCCATACAGCTCAAAACGGGAAATTACTCTACTCACTACAACGGACTAAACAGTATAAATTACAAACATAGTAGAATAACACTGCTTCATGGAGGATCCACTGACGATGTCACCTAGCATGGTGACGAAACGTCTGAACGAGAACAAGCCAGCTCGGCTAGTAAGTCAACAACTTCATTTAAGGTACTGCCATCGTTGCACATATATCGATCTACTATGTTATTGGCACTATTACTAATGATAACTTGTCACACTACTATCACCGTACATTCTATTTATCGTCTTGTTAGCAATGTGCAATTGGTTTCATTGAAAGAAAATTACCAGTACATGAATATGAATTAACTGCCTTTTCGCCAAAATTAATGTTAAACATGATCACACTATTATTTCAAACAAAATATGGATCAGTGATGTATTGTCTCTGCTCCGTGTTGAATTTATTGCATTATTATCATGGTGTTGAGGTATATTTATTGTGTTGCTCAGTTGAAAGTTGAATAACTCCCAGAAATTATTGATTTATTTGAAGGTTTCAACCATTTTGGCATCTCTGAACTTAACAAATTAATTTCTTGTCGAGTCACTAACACTCAGGAGATACTGACAGCATCATACACAGCTTGTCGTTTGCTTTTTGAATACTCTGAACTCACAAAACACACAGATAATTTTGTCAATTTTTCCTATTGTTCATTTCGGAAACGTTGGGAGCTGTTGGCTGGGATAACATTTTTACTCCCGTCTTTGTTGTCTTTTAGAAGTTGGTGGTGAGGTGACTTCTTTAAAGACTGCAGTCTGCGTGCTGTAGGTTGAACCACCATTTCCCTTAGGGAGGAATTTCATCCAGCAACTCTTAAGGAACAGCGATATATTTCCATGTGGTGATTGGTTCGTAGGGGTACATGCAGGTAGCGGTGTTTCTGTGTATCTGTTGCCGTTGACTTTCCAGATGGAAATGTCTGGGTGTATGGAAGATGCTGTCAAATGATATATTGTAGTGTATCGGTAGTATTCACTGCTGTTACTGACTGTCGCTGGTGGAGAGATAGAATGCTTGTGGATTTGGTCCAATCAAGCAGGCAACCTTGTCCTTCAGGATATCAAACTTCTTGAGTGCTGTTGGATCTGAACCAATCCAGGCAAGTAGGGATTACAAAATAATGCTGCTGACCTATGCCTTTTAGATGCTGGAGAGTCTTTGGGAAATCAGGAAGTGAGTTGCCCGCCACAATTTCCAGCCTCTGTCCTGCTCTTTTCACCATTGTGTTTAATGTAGTGAGTCAATTTAACGGTATCCCTCAGCATGTTGCTATTAAGGATTCAGGAATGGAAACGCCATTGGATATCAACGGGTTGTGGCTAGATTATTTTCTATTGGAGATGGCCATTGTCTGTTAGTTGTGTGTCGCAAATATTACTTGCCATTTATCGGCGCAAGCCTGGATATTATGAAGATCTTGTTGTCATTAAACAGGGACTCCTTCAGTATCAGACGAAAAGTGACTAGTGTTGAACATAGTGCAATCATCAGCAAGCATCCCCATTTCCGATTTTAAGATGAATCAAGGTTGTTGATGAAGGTGGTGGGCCTAGGCTACTACTCTGATGATCTCGGTCAAGGAAGTCCTGGCATTGACATGAGTGACCTCCAATAAACACGACCAACTTCCGATGTGTCTGGTATGATTCCATCCAGAGATGAGTTTTGCTCTGATACACATTGATACTAGTTTTCCGAGGGTTTACTTAAAGCCACACTCGCTCGATTGCAGCCTTGAGGTCAAGGGCTGTCACTGTCACCAGGCATTAAACTCGTTTCTTTATGTTTGGTTTTGTTTTGTACAATGGTTTTGTTTCAAATATCTACTGCAGGATGAACACGATCAATTATTTCAGTGGCAGCGATGAAGGGATGCATTTTCTCATAAGTTCTTTCTTCAAACCAAAACTCCTCATCAGTCAGTTCCCGTGGCTGAGATCAGTAAGAAAGATCTGCGTGACTATTAGCTGAAGACCTTAATATTAGCATTGGCTTTCACTACCGAGTTAACATTTCACTTGCTAAGTCAGCAGAAGTGGGAGTTGTTCATTGACATGCTTCTCTTTCTGTTATTTCTTATCAATTTGATTGCCAACTTTCTCAGAAATGAATAATTCCCCAGCTCATCTTTGTGCAGAGTCACAGAGGATTCACATTAAGGTGTAAAACTAGTCTTGGTAGTTTAGAGTAGTAATGTTATTTGGTTTGGTAAGCATATTTTCCAGTATTAATTTGCTGCTATGTTGTTGTTCGTTAGTTTTTACACGAACTCTTTGTATCTTGGAGTTTTTGAACCATTCTTATTCTGAGTTTGTCTAACTAAAATATTCTCCATCAATATGGCAGTGATCGAAATTATTATTTCTGACATACGCTTTAAGTGTAGAAATTGTTGTTCATAGTAGAATGTGTAGATATGACCTGAACACAGTTTTGGCGATGTCAGTAAAATGGGAAATGTCGTTAGGAATTAATTCATCATCATTTATGCTCTTAGACTAGTTGACACAAATATTGCATCATTCACTATCCATCATTCTCTCTGTTTGTCCTTCTCTCCACCAGCTAACTTCACAGCGATTGTGATTTACTTTTTGCAGAAGATGCAGTCTATCTGAATGCATCATCTGCTACCTGTCCATAACCGTGATGGATCTCCTGGTCATAGTCAAGATTGTGACATTAAACAGAATTGTTAGGATTTATTTCCCAGTCAGTTTCCCGTCTATCACTGAAGTATGCAAGCTCCTTTGAGCTCTTTTTTTTTTAACCAGAGACGGTTTTGTGTGGATAACAGTCGCTTTCACTTGTGATAAATTTGTGGCCATCTGTTGCCAGAAGTTCAAAGTAAGATATTTCACAGGAAAGACAGCTGGATGGATGACAGGAAGCGTGTCGGTACTGTTCTGTCTATATTTAAAAAAAACTATTTTAATTTATATATAAATCTTTACAAGAGATTAATGATGTACCCTGGTTCTGCAGTGTAAAATTAATAGTTTCCAAGTCACATGCATGGGTCCATATGACTGGTAAAGTTTCATTATAATCCTTATTCTCCCACTCATTCTGATTTTACTGCTGAGTACTTTACGTTTCAGACACATCGTAGCAGTTAATAGAGACTGCAGGAGATTCTGCTTTCAGCGTATCGGAGAGCGTCAGACTAACCCAGAGACAGAGAAGTGGAGAAAGTTCATTATTTTCCTCTTTGTGATCCCAGAAAGGTTCGTCCTCTTATATTCATTTTTTTTAATAATGATCCTACATGTGTGAATCGTAAATCTGCTTTAGTTCTCAGATTCTAATTTCACTCAATACACATTGTTTCTCGAGGAATGCAGATTTATTTTTCAACTTTTGCGTTTTTGCATGAACCTATTTGTTTAAGTTGGGACCCACAGTAAATTCAGAACTCATATAAGTACGGGATAAAATATCTCTTGAATTTATTAACTAAGTAATTTAACATTTGAAGATAGGAACTATCCCTGTGAAATGTACCTGTTATTATTTATATCGCACACAACTCCTGCAAGGGACTCTGCCTTTTAATATAGGACACAACTTACAAATCTCATAAAGTATAAGCAATACTCCATCTTCACTCACTTCAGTCCGTCCCATTGAATTTCCTATTGTTTCGGCCACTCTGACTCAGATTTAGTCATCAGCCTAAAGCGTACTATCGATCAACAAAGATTTGCAACCAACACTTTCCGAGTCATGAAGGAAAATGTTTGTTGATTTGTTTCTTTGTTTTCTATGTTAATTCATTCATCCATTAGTGGCAAGTATTATTATAAAGAGCAGCACCACTTTACTGTCCCTAATTTCAATCCACAAGCCTAATGTCTAGTTGCATCCAGTGTTTGGATGACCCTGTTAGAAAATCATATTTGCATGCACGTCCCTGGAAGTATGTTTTATTCATTCATCTATATGGCCTGCCCTTCATTTACATCTCACAATTAATAAATCCCTGCCCTGTCTCTGCGCCTCCCAGCTCCAAGACTCATCCTCACCAAGTGAGTCTTTTATAAGAAAACTGGTTCTAGTTCATATACTTTCTGAAGTTCGTTAGCTGTCCTGTCCTGAAAACAGATATATTTCTATTTTCAACTCGTTTAAAAAACAAAGATGTTTTCATCAGTCTGTCCATTATGAGGCCCTAGACATGGATTCTGCAAGCAGTCATTTGAGACTCAATGTACAGTGATTGCAAATGCCTCAGCAGTGCCACGTATAAAATGGATATTTAGCCTCAGAGGGGCAATAATCATATCGTGACAAAGCCTGGATCAGTAGACCCTAAACCTTCAGTCCCTAATAAGGTTACATGAATAATATGATGCACGCATGAGCTCCAAACGTTCTGGTCTATTCCAGGTGCTTAATTATGATCCAGCAATGCAACCATCTGGCGAGGTGAAATCAGAAGACGTATCTGACCTACTCTGCGATCATCACCCATACATCCTTTACTTTGCAAATCAAACTCATCCTTCCACAACTCGCTAAGAAGAACCATAAATCTGACACTGAAACTGAACCAGCTGGAGGAGAAAATAAAGGGCATTTTCAGTGAGTCCAGGGTCAATTACTTCTCTGTTATGTGGCACTGTAGTGTCCCTCGTGCTTTTGTCAGTATTAATTTGTATAAGTAATGGTGTCAGCACTGTAAAGTAGATGTTAGCCATGTACTTACCGGTATTTCATCGCATTCCAACTCCTGACTAGCTTCCTATGCTCTCATCTGCATGACCATCTACTCGATGTCTCCTCAACCTTGAAGAGACGATATCTCTAACTAATTCCAGCCCTAAAAGCAGACTTCAAATTAAATCCCTGCTTCATAACTTCCTGAGCACCGTCAATGCTTATGTGGAACAGAAGGTTAACAAACAGTAAAGCAGAGCTCGGAACACGCTATAATAACCTGTGATCTTACTGAAAGCCTTAGAAGCCTCGAAGGGCCGCATGACCAAAACTTGCTCCAAGATCCACACACCAGGAAGTTTACATATGCTTCAAACCCTTTCCTGATCCTCTGTAACACTAGTTTTCAACTACTTCAAAGAAACGGTCAGATTAGAGAGATAACACAACACGAATAAAAACAATGGTTCTGCAAAGGCGATATTTCAAAAGGTTGAATGTAAAGCAGCCTTATTGACCAATGCCCTACAAATCAACAATCAAATTTGATGAATCTTTGCAACCCACTTGGCTTCTTACTGTTGAAATTCAATGCTGACAGCTGTAGACATTCTGAGAATCGTTTAAACAATGCTTCAATTTGGGTGCAAATACTGCTGGAGCATGTTTTTGTTTAGTGATCACACTTCAGCTTCACTTCAACACTGAAAAGTGGAAGCATTATTAGGTTCCATATTTTCCAACGTAGAAGATGAGAATGAGACTTGCAACCTTTCTGAAACTTTTGAAATTCTCTTCCTGAAGAATCCTCCAGATTATTGAAGCAGAAGCTAAATCCAGAATGTACACAAGCGAACTACCACTGCAGGGATTCAACATATCTTTCAAATTTAGATTTCCATGGGCAAAGGGAAATAAACTTTGCTTCTAATTTTCCTAAAAGTTTTGCTGAGGTTTCCTTTTTCCGAATTCAGCTAAAATTCTGAATCATCAGATGGACCATATTAGACATTAACCTGTGAAAATAATTGACAAGTAACCATATGCTTCCTTCAAACTCTAGTTAAAATAATCTGGAAAATCGTTAACGTGACACCGTTGTTTAAAAAGGGAATAAGGCAAAAGACGGAAAGTTACAGGCCCATTAGCCTAACCTCGGTCCTGGGTAAGATTTTGGAGTCCATTGTAAGGGATGAGGTTACTAAATATTTGGAAGTGTATGGTAAAATAGGGCAAAGTCAGCATGGTTTCATCAAGGGCGGGGGGGGGTCATGCCTGACAAATCTGCTAGAATTCTTTGTGGAAGTAACGAGCAGGGTGGACCAAGGAGAGCCAATGGATGTTACCAAAGAAGACCTTTGACAAGGTGCCGCACAGGAGGCTGCTGAGTAAGATAAGGGTCCATGGTGTTAGAGGGTAGGTGCTAGTATGGATAGGAGATTGGCTGTCTGGTGGAAAGGAGAGAGTAGGGATAAAACAGTCTTTCTCAGGATTGCAGCCAATGACAGCTGGTGTTCAGCCAGGGTCAAGGATAAAAGCAGGGATGTACTACTGAGGCCTTATAAGGCTCTGGTCAGGCCACACATGCAGTATCGTTTGCAGGTTTGGGCCCCATTCAGGAAGAATGTACTGGCCCTGGCGCAGGCTCAGAGGAGGTACACAAGAATGGTCCCAGGAATGAAAAGCTTAACATATGAGGAACACTTGAGGACTCTGGGACTATACTCATTGAAGTTTAGAAGGATGAGCGGGGTCTAATTCAAACTTGTAGGATACTGGATAGCCTGGACAGAGTGGGTGTTAGGAAGGTGCTTCCATTTGTAGGAAACACTCGTACCCGAGGATCCTAAGGCACAGCCTTGAGTAAAGGGAAGATCTTTTAGATTGGAGATAAGGAGAAATTTCTTCAGCGACAGAGAGGTGAATCTATGGAAATAACTACCAGAGAAGGCTGTGGAGGCTAGGTCATTGAGCACATTTAAGACTGAGATCGATAGGTTCTTGATCATCAAGGGAATCTAGGGTTACGGGTATAAAGTGGGAGAATAGGGCTGAGGAACTCTTCAGCCATGATTGAATGATGGAGCAGACTCGAGGGGCCGAATGGCCTATTTTCTGCTCCTATGCCCTATGGTCTTATGGTCTTATGATCTAATCAATAAAATTTCTCTTTTAATTCAAAAGATTTCTAAACAGGACAATGTTCACCATTTCTGTTGACAGTCCATGAATATAGACATTTATTCCTAACAGGAGTATCTTCGTTTTGAATCCTCCAACACATCCTTTTATATGAGCGACACTTGTCATACTTTACTCCTATTGATTATTCTACTGTTTGATCTCGAGTTAATATGATTGTTTCGACTTCATCTCTCCATTCTGTTTCTGCATTTCTCAGGTAAACGTGATATTATTTGGTTATTTAAAAGTAAGCTCAAGCACAAACTATGTTTAATGTCAGTGGAATTTCAATGTTTTCTGCTATTAATTCCCACTCTCAGAACAAAAACTATTTTCTAGCCGTAATTTACATTTAAAAATGCTAAATGTGTCTCATATTCTGACTTTCTTTTCCTATTGTTATGTTTAATTTACTTGTATTTTTTGCCTAATCATCTATGCTGTCATAAATTTGCCGAAATTTGTACTTACTTGCTTTTAATATAATGCCATCCTTCCAGTCCTTACTTTGCCACTAATGATACATTTGCTTATCGAACTTACCTATCTAATGGAATTGATACTCATTGAAAAAGTTGTCATTGCGAACAAAGAACATTTATCACACCTGAACCAACATAACCCTTTATGAATTGAAGTGTACACATTGCATTTTCTTGCAGCTTACCATTGAGATATCAAATGCAGCCTATTTATTCTCTACAGTCTTGTTATGTAACCTTTTTTTCAAGTAACACTGCAAGTGCATTCATGTATGTTAAGTAAGCTTTATTTACGATTACAAGATGAGTTATTAAAACAAGGCTACGGGATCACTTGGAATGAGATATTGAATTCATCCCGTTTTATTGTGCATTACATTGATGATAGAATGTTGATGTGTTGTTTTCTTGTATCTATGTTTAAGGAAAGTGTACTGAATACACTTGTCCAAAATTGATGGATATTTTGGCGGTATATTTTCCACAAATCAGCATTATGGCTTAACTTCTAATCGATTCTAATGTGCAGCTGTTTTCATATAACACCCACACAATTGTTATCTTTTCTTTGCTGCTGCTTAGCTTTTGGGGAAGAATAAAAAGCTCATTCATTTTGTCATTGCGAACAAAGAACATTTATCACGCCTGCACCAATATAATCCTTAATGAATTGACGTGCACACATTGCATTTTACTGCAGCGTACCAGTGAAATATCAAGCAACCAAGAATATGCAGATCCCAGGCATAGGTGCTTTGCAAACATTAACTATCATAGTTAATGCATCACATCAACTTACTTGCATTTGGACTGCAACTTATCCGTCCTGTTATGATTCTACATGGAAAAAAGTAATCATTATCCCTTTCTATTTTAACAAATTTCTGTACCCTAACATTACTTACAAATGCATATTAAGGATTACCTTTCTGCTGAAGAGTTAGAATTAGCAAGACAAGTCCTGCTATTTTATCTCAGCATCCTGCCTTGAATACCATAGTAGAGAAGGAAAGAAAAGTGTTTTCAATTGAAATGATTCTAAAATGGCAAGGTGGTTATGAATGATGCAACCTTGGGATTAGGAAACAGGGAGTGATACAATTGTATTACAGAGAGAAGTAATTTGGCAAAGCGCATTTCTTTGAACTAAAAGTAGTGATTCGTTGATAATAGTGATATTTGAACTGTTGTAAACAACATGAAGAGGGAGCCGCCGCCATGTCCACCATCTTCCTCAAACAAGGATTCCATAACACTGTTATTGTCAGGATGGTCAGCCGGGCCTGACCAATCTCCTACAAGTCAGCCTCACTCCTTATCTCCTCTCCTGCAACAGCGACAGGATCCCACTTGCTCTTAAATACCATTCAACCAGTATCCAGAGGATTGTTAACTGCCATTTCTGCCACCTCCAGCGAGGTATCACCACTACGCGTATTTTCCCCTCACCTCCCTTATCATTTTTCCACAGGGATCCTTCCCTCCGGGAGATTTTCATCCACTCTTCGTTCACTCCCAATACTCCATCATAGTTTCCTGGCACCTTCCCCTCCAATCACGGAATAAAACAACACCAGTTCGTTTACTTCCTCCCTGGTCAGTATCCAACGGCCAAACAAACCTTTTAGGTGAAGCAACGCATTATCTGCACTTCAAGCAATCTAGTCTACTGCTTCTTCTGCTCACAATGTTGTTTCCTCTACTGCTTCACAGAACACCTTTGTTCTTTCTGCAAGAAAGAACCTGCGCTTCCAGCTGCCCAGCACATTAACACACCAAAGATAAAAGGTACTGCAGATGCTGGAGAATCCGAGATAACAAGCATGGGGCTGGATGAACACAGCAGGTCAAGCAGCATCATAGGAGCAGAAAAACTTGATACTATGATGCTGCTTGACCTGCTGTGTTCATCCAGCACCATGCTTGTTATCTCACATTAACACACCAATCTCTTCCCTGGTCAACATCTCTGCCTCAAGAATAATGCAGTGCTCCAGCGAAGCTCAGTGCAATCTGGAAGAACGGCCCTTAAATTTCCACGAGGGGACCCTGAAGTCCTCTGGACTCAAGTTAGAGTTCAATAACTTTAGTGGTTGAACTCTTCCATTTTCTACTCCCAACGCCAGCGCACCAGGCCTTGTTATCCCATAGTCAGCTATTGTACACAATCCATTGTAAACTACTAACAGTCCCCATTAATAGTTATTCAACCTCCGAAACAGACCGTTATCCATTCCTTTGTCTGTCCAAACTTCCTGGCTCGTTGGAGTCTATCATTCACTCGTTTCACCGTCCCACTACCCTCTCTTCTGCATGTAAGCTGAAATTTTCCTAGCTACCATCATTTCTGAGGTAGGATCATTTGACCCAAAATATTAATTCTGGTTTCTCTCCTCAGATGCTGCCAAACCTGATGAGCATTCGAAACAATTCCTGTTGCTGGTTCTGGGTAGCTGATTCACAATAATTCTGTTTATTTCCCTTGAATTTGTTGCTGTTCCCGCAACCTCCATCAAAGCCGTTTCTCTCCTGACGAAAGCAATGCAAACTAGGTTGTGCTGCATCACCAACAAGCCATACAGAGAATCAACAATTTAAACTAATGTTTTGGTGTATCACTCAGTTTTGGTAAACTACATTCTCTGACATCGTTTATCCTCCTTCAGACATCCAAGTTTGAATGTACTATTTCAGTTTTAAAATTTAAAACTCGAAAATTTTTTTTTAAATTTGAGACAAATCAAACAAATAGTTTTTAAGAATAAGTTATATTTATTCTGACAAATGGGCAGGAATCTTCTATCATTAAAACTAAGCATTGCCAACTGCAAAAATGGCGCCTCACTCGTGCCCTGCTGCCTGTTGCCCCTAATAAAAATGGCGGACTCGGACAGGCACAGGATTTGTGATGAAGCTGGTAGCCTTCGAGTCGTGTGGGGTAAACGTGAAATCAGGAGGTTCTTATTTGAGATTTCTGCTTCCGCCAAAATGTTCAAGGAGAACACCTTTCCACTCTTTAGGTCTCTCGGCGCTTTCTTCCTGTCTCATTGGTGAACTAACCGCAAAGAAGCCAGTGGACCGTCACCGAGTCACTATTTATTTCCTCATGCAGTGTATACTGGCTGTCACCATCCAGTTCTGAGTCAGTCACCTGACCTGAGGAGATTCTAAAACCCCTGTTTCCACAGTAGTGCTCGTTCTCATCCACAGCATGTATTGTGAGTGTTTAAGTGCAGGGATTCAGTACAAACATAATTAAGGAAATTATTTTATTCAATACTTCCACCATCATGAAAAAAATTCATGCAGGCAGGGAACACGTGACAAGAAAAATCCGATAGGGGCAACTCTTACATGAAAAAGAACTGAAGGGGGTGGAGTGGGGATCAAAACAAATTGAGTTGGAGGAGAAATAAATGACTCCACTCACTGCAGTGCAATCTTTAACATAATGGCGTCGAGAAAATTGGTAACATAATGGCGTCGAGAAAATTGGTAGGCACCATGTGCTACTTTTCCAAGAACATCCGGCCTCAAGCATAGTCGCAGGAGAGTGTCAGGCAGTTAGCCGAAAGGAACCCTACCAAGGCTTGGTTCTGTTTATAGCCAACTGACTAGGACCAGGAGCAGACCCATGAGGAGATCCTCTGATCCGCACATACTCTTCCGTCCCAGATGCCTGAAGATCAGGACTGTAGGGCTGAAGTGCAACTAAAAAAGGGCAAAAGATTCTTCAGTAATGAAGAAGGGAGTGGAAACACCCACAACTAATGTACACGGGGTCTACGGGCTCTACAAATAAACAGTTGGGCTGGGAGTCCATGAACTAGCACAATCTGCAGTTATAGCAGACTGCTACATTCAACATGCACCACATAAGATCTCTGAGGGAAAGAGGGAGGCCACCGGTATAGTGAGCACTCTTTTTGGGATCCCCACCACCCAGAGGTAAATAGACATGCTAAGTCGTGTCTGGGCGATTTATGAGGAAGAAGAGGTAAATGGTGTGCAGCAGTCTATAAATATCTGCTGTCCTACTTCCATAAAGGACATACAACATATATCTCGGAGGTGGCTCAAGTTATAGGACACAGGCGCCCATGGGCGGTACTGGCTAGTTGGGGCAATGTGAAATTACTTCCAGGCAGGGGCATGTGCTGACGGATTCCAATGTACACCTGGTGCACGACATCGGGTCCAAACACTGACATTATAAGACGTTGAATGGCAGGGATTGGGAGCAGAATGTCTACCGCAGCCCAGCATGCCAATTTCTGCAGCAGCATCCATACCAGGACTAGACACCCAGTACACCCCTGATTCTGCCACGGCCCTCCCTTCTGTCAGTCACCCAAACCAGCAATTGAGGAAGTTGGGAATTCATGAGCAACGGCTCTCTGACTCTAGCCACTTCTCCTGTTAGTTAGGCACGGGTAGACCAATTCCAGAAATAGATCAGGTACTGTTAAAAGACAGGCAACTTTCTGAGGATAACATGCAAACCCCCACGGTTGATGACCAGCAGCTGCGTGTTGTAAATGAGGCTACACACCTGACAGAAAAGATATATTGCCAGGGCTTACCACCTTTGCAGAGAGTCAACATGAAGGTATTGCTGAAAGCCACTGTCTGGGGGCGGACACACACCAGCGACAGACCACTCTTCTTAACAGGGAGGCTCCAAAACAGTGCCGTGAACCAGGACAGCTTTATGATCCATAAGAAATGAAACAGCATCATCTAGATATCAGGGACCAATCCAGAAGGATGGAACAAAAGGACGAACCTGTACCACAGCATGAAGGCCATCAACGGTTCAGGACTTGACACCTGTAAGATAACACTTGGAGCAGTCATATCAGGGGACTAAGTGAGCCGAGTCTTTGGCCCCTGGTTCCTGTCAATTCGCTGGCCAGGATTTCTCAGTTAATGTAGGCCTCCACATCGAGCAGATTGACAGTACTCCAGCTGAACTCCCATAAATCCTCCAGCAGAATATCCATTACTCCCACCCCCCAACAGGACAACCAGGAGACTGAAACATCTGGCAAAGTTGATCTTTGTGGAAGGCATTGCTGAGGATACTAATTGGCATTCACGTTCGTCCCCAGTTCAGCCTGGTCAGTGAATATGAGAAGCATGCTGTTGATGTAAGCTAAAAGAACCATGCCCGTGCACGGCCCACACAGAGCCAGTCCTAACAACTTCCTCTGCAAAAGATACAGGAAGGGCTCAATGCACAGAGAATACAGTTGACCAGACAAGGGGAAGCCCTGACACACATCTCTCCCGAAGGGAAGGGGAGTCGTCAGGAACTTTTAACTTCTCCAGAGACTCTGTGACAGTGTACAAAGATTGTATACGGGTGACAAACTGTGTCCCAAACACGAATGCTCTCAGATTCCCGAACAGATACTCGTGACAGACCCCATCAAATGCCTTCTCCTCTTCAAAGGACAGGAAGGCAATCAACAGACCAGTTCTCTGACAAAGATGGATCAGTTCCTGGACGAGATGGACGTTGTCGTGATTCTTACAGCCAGCACAGCATGAGGCTGATCAGTGTGGGTCATGTGGGCCAACATTGATGCTAGATGAGAAGAAAACATCCTGGCCAAAACTTTGCAATCAATGCTGACGAGGGAGACCGGAAACCAGTCTTTGAGAGAACTAAAGTCCCCTTGCTTTTGCAGCAGCATGATATCAATCCTGCATCAAGAAATGGGATAGCTCTCTGGACAAGCAACATTTCACCAGAACCCGCACTTACTTGCACTCCCAAATCGTCCCAGAATTCTCTGAAGAACTGTGCGGTCAGCCCGTTCAGCCCTTGGGACTTTCACCTTGAGAGTCAGCTGGGGACTCTGGTCAGATGCTCTAAAATAACGGTAACGTCGACGTTCCCAAGGTCCTTTGAGCTGACTTGTGGCACATCTTCCCATAAAAGTCTATGAACATCCTCATTGAAAGCATCCAGAGAGAACAAAGACATGCTGGTGCCCTACCTATCTGTGAAGCGGGACCCATAGTTGGCCAGCAGCGCAAGTAGCAGCTGAAGTGTGCCAAATCTTTTTCTCAACGAGTAGAAGGGGGAATCGCCGTTATTGTCCTCGGGGAGCCAAACCCTCGACCTCAGGTATGCATTCTGGAACCAGACAAATGCAGGTCTCTGGCCTTCTTCTCTTCATATGAATCCCCATCCCCACCCACCCACTCACACCCACCCCTCCCCCATCTCCGCTGGGCCAGGTCCACACCAGGCTGAAGGAGAGGTAACTCCAGGTGGAGCAACTCCTTCTGCAACTCCCTGAACCTAGATTTTCGTCTCATTATCTACCCCATCACGTACTATTGACAGAAGATGCTGCCATGATGTCAAGATGTTGCCCAAGATCAACCATAGCCTCAAGTAGGGAAAGATCCTGCTTCCATTTTCAGCCAGTCCAGAACCAATGAAGCAACTGCTGGAACAACTCCAGAAGCTGTTTGTTACTGTATTAACACAGAGAGTGAGTCCGGGGACCAAAATGAAGGAGCTCTGCCCACACAAGGTGATGGCCTGTGCATCGCAGCTGCTGCATGGAGGCCACTGCAAAGCAGGATGGTACACCCGTGAAATGTACATCAGTCGATCTTCGACACTCCGATCCCAGGCCTCACAATAGTGAAAATAATGGTGTCTGGATGCATACTTTGTCAGACATACACCAGGTCGAAGAACTTGATTAAATCCTGCAACCTCCTCCCCAACGCCAAACTAAGCAGGACACCACCGTCGTCCTATCCTCAAGCGTGCAGTTAAAATTCCTACAACTCCCCCCCTACCCCGAGGAGGGCACACTGGCCTTTGTTGATAGAAGTGAACTCAGTGAGCACGACTATATCGAATCTTGTTTACTTCAGCCCAAACAGACGGATGTATATGTTCACAAATCTTAGCACTGCATCCAACAGCTGCAAGGTCAGATGAAGCAAATGGCCTGGCAACAGATCCTTGACCCCTAAGAAGTCTGGCTGAAAGTCTGCGGCCAGCAAGATAGCCACCCCAAAAGAATTACAGGGAGAGGGTGTCTCACGTAAACCACTCCTTGCCAGGAGTCAGCTGGCTTCATCTTCCGAGATGGTGTGAGTTTATTGCAGGAAGAACACTGCATAATTCCCATCCCGAAGGATGGCAGAGTTCTGGAATTTCCGTTGTGACTTCCTGTTGTCATTGATGTTGAAGCTGATGGTTATAATTGTTTTTATGACAGTAATATTGTGCAACCATCACAATTACGGGGAGGAGTGAAGAAAGGCACACTATTCCCTTGCTTTGGCTCCAGATTCATTGAGGAGTGTCTTGCACAGGCGGCTGGCACCCCGGGCCAAATTGGGTGCACTCTAAGCTGCCCAGGTGGGCAAAGAAAAACATATCGTATATCTTCCAGCGGCCCAGGGACAAACAGATTCTTTCACAATGACAAAGAGTAGCATAACAAAAGGGAGCTGTTCATTGAGGATGAGCGGGAGCTCGTTGGGGTGCACCAGAGAATCCAAAACCTCTCCGACGATAGCCTCTGAATCACCCGCAGCACCCACCAGACAACATTAGCTCACATCCAGGCAGTCTGGTTTGGCCAACGTCCCCTATCTCCCAGAGTGAGGGCTGGTCCAGAGCCGCTAGCTGGCTTCAACATTCTAGTGACAAACCCCGCTGAGCCACCAGCAGGAACCCTCATTGATGCACTTCATCGGGTGATATTGTGGGCCTGGGTTATCGGGTGCCAGAGAATCAGAGCTCCTCCTCTTTCTCAAAACCGGGATACTTGGAACCTGCTTAGGGCCAATACATCCGGGAAAACAGTCTTGGAGGGAGGTGTGAAGAAAATATCTTCTTCCTCTCCAACGCTCGAGGACAGAGCAAAATTTACATTTACAGTGTCTTCACAACGGCCTGTGCAGAGCTTCGGGTTTTCCCGGGTGGCCAGTGGAGCTGCAGCAGCGGTACGGCCCACTGAAACTCCCACGGCTTGGACTGGCGAGGCCACAGCAAGATCAGAGCAGGAGGCGCTCTCTGCTCACCCACGGGGGAGGAACTACACCTGAATTCGACAGCAGGAAAGTCCTACCCCTGCAGGGAGTGGTGCCTCATTGCAGTGTTCGTGGTGGTGGTGGTCTCCTTTCCAATGCCAGCCCTGGTCTTCTCGGAGCTTTCAGGCCCTCCCTCCAGCTTCTTGAGAAATACTATTGACTGGGCGAATCTTGGGGTGAGGCAAAGCTGAGGAAAGTCGCTAGTGTCATTTCTGGACGCACTTCTGACCTTCCAGAATCAGGTGAGAATGGGCTTGACAAGCCTTTGCCGCCGGCTTGGAATCTCCAACTGAACTATTGTGGGACAGGGGTTTGGAGGGGATCTCACGAATTTAGGTAAGGTGGGGGGTGGGGGCACCACGGGATGGGAGGGCGGGTTCAGTAACATGGGGTGGAGATGTCGAGCTTGGAATGTGGGACTGGGGTCGATGGTTCCAGATGTGGTCACATGTGCACTGTCATGCCAGGGTGAGACAAGCTGAGGTTAAGACTCGGCGTGAGGGATGATGGCAATGTGGCACAGCGGGACTTGTCCACGGTGGGGGCCTCAAGATGGTTCAGCTTCCTCCATGCTTTCTTTCCAGCATTAGGTCTACTTGCCCCTCCCTGCGAGAGGTAATAGTATCGGCCACCTCTGACTCAGCCCCCACGTCCAGTGCTCCGAGAACGGTTAGCAGGTGTGGCATTGCTACCAGTGGCCACTAGGGTGGCTTATCCGGGATTCATGGTGGGGCATTCCCTCCTCAAGTGCCCCATCTCTCTGCACAGGTGACACCATATTCCATCTGCAATCTCGAAGGTGTGGTAGGCCACACACTCACTGATCACAATAAAGATGCCTTCTCTCAATGCCTCCCAGGCCATATAAATAAACACCTGGCATCAGAATGAGTAAATGCACTTCTTACCGGGTCCGTCCATCACAGCATGATGGGTGAAAAAGCCTTCCAGATTCCCCCCAGCAACTGTAAATGGAATAGGAGGAGCCCGCTTGCTATAAGGGTGGGACGTCAGAAATCATGGCCGTCTCAGCTATGACCTCCAGATGGTAGATGGGCAGATAAATCCAATCCAGAGTGAACCTCCTGTCCATGTCGAATAGTGAACAAATTATAACAATTACTAACAAACTGAACAATTCCCTCTTTACTAATAACTATTCCTGAACTTAATTAAATTCTGCTGTAATGCTGTTTCAATAAACACAAATCCCACTTGTACAAACCCAAGTAGTAAGAAATTAAATAGTCTGTCAAAGTCTACGTGCCTTTCTTCTGCTGTTCTCAAGTCATCAACTCCTTCCTTCCGCTGATCCGGCTGTCAGGGATGTTTTCTCTGCGAAGTCTCCTGTGAGGACTCTCAGCGAGAATTGTCGATGTATCTTTTGTGGATAGATGCTGCTTTCTTAGAGAGCTTAACGATTTCAAGTGAGTGCTGGATTCATTTTTTTTAGACGGCGGTACGCTCTCACGCCAATTTTCAAAAACCCACTCTTTATATTCCTTGGATGACATTTCAATTTTATTCTCATGATATTGGTCTGAGGTTGTCAAAATCATCGGATTTAAATTTAATTGGCTTTCAATTGCTAGGTGCTTGGTTTAAATTGATTGGCTGATTCTAGCTACTTGACAAATATCAAAATATGCACATGGACACCGAGATCTCTCTGCTCATCCACACTACCAAGAATCTTACCATTAGCCCAGTACTCTGTTTTCCGGTTACGCCTTCCAAAGTGAATCAGCTCACATTTTGCCGCATTAGACTCCATTTGCCACCTCTCAGCCCAGCACTGAAGCTTATCTTTGTCCCTCTGTAACTTGCAACATCCTTCCGCACTATCCACAACTCCACCGACTTTAGTGTCATCCTCAAATTTACTAACACATCCTTCTATGCCCTCATCCAGGTCATTTATAAAAATGACAAACAGCAGTGGCCCCAAAACAGATCCTTGCAGTACACCACTAGTAACTGAACTCCAGAATGAACATTTCCCATCAACCACCACCCTCTGTCTTCTTACAGCTAGCCAATTTCTGATCCAAACCACTACATCACCCTCAATCCCATGCCTACCGTGGGGAACCTTATCAAACGCTTTACTGAAATCCATATACACCACATCAACCGCTTTACTCTCATCCACCAGTTTGGTCACCTTCTCAAAGAATTCAATAAGGTTTGTGAGGCACGACCGTCCATAAAACCGCGTTGACTATCCCTAATCAAAATATCCTTTCTTGATGATTATACATCCTATCTCTTATAATCCTTTCCAACACTTTACCCACAACCGAAGTAAGGCTCACTGGTCTATAATTACCAGGGTTGTCTCTACTCCCCTTCTTGAACAAGGGGACAGTATTTGCTATCCTCCAGTCTTCTGGCACTATCTGAATTTGGTCAGATTGTAATTATTCTCCTCTTAGGGGACTGGACGTAGTGGAGCAATTTTTCACATTGCCAGGTAAAAATTAGAATTAGAGCTGGAATGAAACATCTTCCCGAAGACCATGGATTGTTGTGCAGCACATGTCTTCAGTTCTATTGCAGGAATGATGCCAGGGCCTATTGACTTTGTAGTATCTATTGTATTCAGTTGTTTCTTGATGCCATGTACAGAGAATCAAATAGGTTGAAGACAGACATCTCCGATTTTGTGGACATCATAACGAGGGTGATGTGGATTATTGAATCAACGCTACTGGCTGAGGATGGTGCAGATAATGCATCCTTGTCTTCTGCTGTGATGCAAAAGTTGTTCCATTATTTAGGATGCGAACATTTTTGGAGCCCTGTCCTCCAGTGCGTTGTTTTATACTCCATCACCACTTATGACTGGATGCGACAGGACTGCAGACCTTATATCTGAACTGTTGGCCTTGGGATCGTTTTGCCTTCAGTATCAGATACGAGACCTGCTGCTTAGAATGCAAGCAGTCGTGTGGTAGCCTTATGCTTTGTCATTATCTTGGCATGTCTATCTGTACTTGTCATGGAACCATAGATCGGCTTGATGGTGATGGTACAATGAGCGATTATCCCGGGCAAAAGTTACAGATGGTGGTTCGCTGTGTTTGACAGTCCCTGGCTCGCTCTGCGTGCATGTGTCTTCCTCTCACTCTGTATACCTGTCCTTCACTCTCTGTCTGCGCGTCTGTACATCTCTCGCTCTGTGTTTGCGCCCCTTGCTCACTCTGTGCACGTCCCAAGCTCGTTCTTTGTCGCTGTGTCTCGTTCACTCTATGCACTTGTCCCTCACTCACTCTGCGCGCCTCTCCTTTACACTATTCTCTCTGTCTCTTCGTGGCTTTCTCTGCATGTCTATCCCTTGCTCTCGCTGTTTGTTACTGCCCCTCATTCTCGCTCTGTGCGCCTGTCCTTCACTCTTGCTGTGGGAGCCTATCCCTCACTCGCTCCGTTTGTGTGTGAGTCTCTTGCTCGCTCTCTGTGTCTGTCCTTCGGTCACTCTGTGTGGCTGATCCTTGTTTTCTCTCCATGTGCTCGTCACTTAGTTCTTGGTTCATGTGTGAAAGAGTAAGTAAAGAGTTAACAGCACAACATCTCTGATAAGGAAGTGGACATTTCGACCGAACCTGGGGAGGAAACGCCCGCTGAAACAGCAAGATTCTGCGCGCAAAATACAACAGCAGCATTAACCTTCACCCGCTTTGTGAGACGCTGAGAACAGATTAAAGAATTGTGGACATGACTTGGGGGGAGGGTGGCGAGTAACAGCAAATGTATATAAGCTTTGAAATCGTCTGTAATAGCTGAGAAGTTTGGTGAGGCCCCTTTGAGGTCCCTGCTTCTCCCAAAATCTTTTGCCAATAAAGCTGCGTCTAACTCACTCACCACAGAATTATACTTGGTAATATTTCACCTACAACAAATTGGCATAGCCGTCAGGATCCTGTCTACAGCCCGGGCAGCGTGGCCACAGCCCGGATACCGGGACAGGATACCGGACAGAAGTTAAGTGAGTTGAACCATAGTATTCAATAACCTGTTGAGTGAGAATGTGAGACTGCAGTCGTTGGAATTGAGCAAAACGGACAAGGAGGTACCCGTCTCTAACACGCAGCCTTAGACCGGTTGTTAAGAGGGGAAATCCCCCATCCGAAGGTCAGGACCCTGAAGTAGGTGTAGAGACTGGAGAAGAGGTACCTGGGATGTGACACTCAAACAGAACGTGAGAGTGTAATGTTCTGAGACCACCGAGAGAAAATTGAACTAAGCGGGATACAGGGACTTGATCACTCCCACAACATGTATTGCTGGACCCCGACAGGAACGACCCCGAGTGAGACGCGGCCGGTGGGAAAACACAAGTAGGACGTGGCCGGTGGGTTAAACGCAGTCAAGAGATCGGGGGAGATCGTGAGTATAAACCTATCATTTATCATGGCGGGGAAAGACGATCAATGGGGACCCCCAGGGTCTCTAATTAGTCAATATATGACGGATAGACATTCACTCATTAAACAGATGGAAAAGGGAGAATGGGATCCGTCCCAGGCCGTAGAACAACAGCGAGATTGGCTCTTAGGACGGAAGAAAGTTAAGACTGAGAAAACCGCAGTCCTTTTAGTACATCAATTGGCCTGCCTTATAGGGCAAATATTAGAGTCCAAGAGGAGGTGGACGGAGGAAAAAAATGATGCTAGAATCACGAATTGGGGAACTCGAAAAAAGGAACCAGTTCTTAGCAGAGGGTCAGTGGGGACCTCTGCCCCCATACCATCCCAGGAAAGGGCCCACTGCCCCAGAGGAGAGTCTGAGTGAGGAAGTTAACCTCGCCCCGGTAACCCCGGGCGGGACCCTGGCAGTCCGAACCGCTAGGCATCAGCCCTTCACACCAGGAGAAAGACAACAGATATTGGCTTCCCTGGGAAGGTTACAAACTAGAGCTCAAATGCTAAATTCTGGGCCGAATTAGACACTATTTGGGTGGGGCACCAATGACACTTAAGAGATATGCACCAACTTGTCCGAGCGGCTTGCCCGCAAGATAAATGGCGGTTAATGGGGGACAATTCTGGTCAGGCTGACGCCGCAGCCCAAGCGAAACACGATTACTGAGGCGGACGGTGGACTCATTCTGTAGAGCTAACAGCCCAGAGAGAGGCACAAGAAGAACCCTTTAACCGCTTTAAAGCCAAAGTCCAACGGGTCCTGGGAAATGCCCCCACCAATTGGCCCAAAATCACAAACACAAAACAACAGAAGGGAGAAGGGGCATCTGAATACGGGGAACGATTGTTCAAGGTATATCAAGAATGTTCAGGGATGCCAGATACAGACAGTACTGATAGAGCATTTATACAGGCATTCAAAGATGGGTTCTCACCCGCTCACCAGGCAATGCTGAAGATGGGGGTAATTGCCACCAGAGATTATGACGAGTTGGTGGGATGGGCATCTGGAATTAAGGAAGGAATGGGAGAAAGACCCCCGCCCTCATTCGAATAAAACAAGAAAACTTAGGTGCCGTGACAAAGATAAAACCAAAATCTACTTGCCAAAACTGCGGCAAGACGGGCACTTTGCCAGGGAATGCAGAGCCCTAAAACAGAACAAAGAGAGGTCTGGACGCACTTGCCAACATTGCAGCAAGAACGGTCACTCTGAGGACACCTGTTGGGAAAAACATGGTAAACCAACAACTGCAACTTCTGAAAAGGGAGACGGACTGATGTCGGGCAGCCCCCACGGGCACGGGTAATAAGGAAAGTAGGATTTACGTGTCTGCACTAGTAGGGGGCAGACAATGTGAGATTCTGGTGAACACGGGAGCCTCCATATCCATCACTGACTTACCCCTGCCCACTACTAACTAAATGATCTATGTAAAGGGCATCAGCAGGCAAAAAAAAACCTCTGCATACTTGAGTGAAACCATTTTGGTGGAAATTAATAACTTTTATATACCAATGCGATTTTATTTGTGTAGAAATAACGAAGGAACTATCATAGGAAACGATTTGATGAAAGAGTATGAGGTACTAATAGATTGAGGGAAAGGCGAATTAATTTGGCCCCGTCCCGATGGGAGAAAGGAGAAAATGGGAGCCTATGCAAGCCGTTTGGAAATTGTCCAAGCCGCATCTGCCACTGGACGTGATTGGCAATTGGAGGACAATGGGTTTGGTGCCATTTGCACCTCCGCCCCAAGGGTATGGGCAGAAACCAAACTAGATACCGGGCTAATTAAAATCGACCCCATAGCAGTAGGAGGCCCGGAACATAAACCACACCGACAGTACCCCATCAAACCGGAGGCAAGGAGGGCAGTTGTGGAAATTGTTGAAGGACTAGTGGAGAGGGGAATTCTCCAGGAAACCACGAGTACCACCAACTCCCCCACCTGGCCAGTGAGTAAACCTGATGGGAGCTACTGACTCACAATTGATTACACAGCCCTAAATAACGTCACACTGAATTTGCACCCCATCGTGGCCAGCCCTTCCACAATCTTGAATGGGCTGTCCCCGGCCCACAAAATCTTTACTGTACTGGACATTCTGGTCTATCCCACTCCATCGTGGCTCCCAAGATAAGTTCGCATTTACCGTCGGGGATAAGCAGTACACGTGGACTCGACTACCCCAGGGATTCCATAACAGCCCGGCCATCTTTCACCGGGCCATGAGCGAAACACTCAGGGAAATCGAACTGCCCCACGGCAGCACGATATTCCAATATGTAGATGACATCTTCCTGGCCTCAGAGTCCAAACTTGTCCACCAAGAGGCACGATACTTAGTCCTGAAACACTTGGAGGACAAGGTGTTAAAGCAAGGCCGAAGAAAGCCCAAATAGGGAAAACTCAGGTCCTGTACCTGGGACATCTGATCTCCCAAGGCACAAAAGAAATGCCTGTAGACAGGAAAACCGCCATACAACAAATGCCACGACCGTGGCAGTCGGTGGTCTGACGAAAATTTTGGGCTTGTTTAATTACTGCAGAAATTTTATCCCTGAGTATGCAAAATTGGTAGAACCAATACAGCAACTGGTAAAAAGGGAGAAACCAGCCACGGATCCCATGGATTGGGGGCCTGAACAAGATGAAGCTTATACAAAACTAAAAGCAGAATTAATGTCAGCCCCAGGACTGGGACTACCTGACGCGAGTGAAGACTTCTACATTTATTGTAATAATGAGGGAGGATTCTACTCATCGGTGGTGACCCAGATCCATGGAGACAAACAACGACGCACAGGATACTACTCGACCGCGGAAGGACCCGTGGTGAACGGTTTACCCAGGTGTATCGCCGCCGTAGACTGTGCTGCATGGGCTGTGAGGATTAGTGAGCCAATAGTAATGACAGGGAATATTATTTTACGTACCAAACACACTTTGGTAGAAATGTTAAATACAGGGAAATTGTGGTCCGTCTCCATCATGAGAAGGGCAAAGCGGAAAGCGGTCCTTCTACCTCCTACCAAACCTGTAATCATTTTGTGGGACTCTCGGGAGAACACAGCAGAACGCATATTAGGAGATGGTGAGCCACACGAATATGGGAATGTAGACGATGAGGTAGAAGAAAGTAGGATAAAAGATGTGCCCCTGGAGGCACCAGACGAAATCCTGTTTGTGGACGGTTCTCAGAAATATGTACATGGGTCGCCACCAACAGGATGGGCGGTAGTTAACGCAGACCTACTAGTAGTACTAGCGGGAAAGGTAGAAGGAGTCCTATCGGCCCAGGTGGCAGAGCTAGTTGCCCTGTCCCAGGCCTTCATGGAGGAGGCAGGAAAAAGGGTTAATATTTACACTGACAGTAGATATGCATTTGGAATTGTGCATGATTACATGACTGTTTGGGGAAGCAGGGGATTTGTTACCACAAAAGGCACCCCAATCAAACATTGACAAATAAAAGAGACCTTACTGGAGGCCAGCGAGCTCCCATCGGAAGCTGCAGTGCTGAGGGTCAAGGCCCACCAGAGGGAGCCAGACAAACAAAATCCCGAGTGCCACATTTTTAAGGGGAACCAGGCTGCTGATAAAGCAGCTCAGTCAGCCCTGGAGACAGAGGGCATCCAACCCTTATCAGCCACATTTGCTGAGGATGGCCCCACCATTAGTATTATCCAGCTACATGCAGACACACCTGAAGGAGAACGCGCTAGGTGGAAGGCACAAGGGGCCACACTGGACGGAAAGGGTGTCTGGAGATTGAACGACAAGGTCATGGCCCCCGAGTGAATCCAACACACCCTCATGCAACTACACCATGGCGCGTCCCACGTGGGGTGAGATGCCATGATTACTAGCATCAGGAAAGAATGGGGGTGGAAAGGCATGGGCAGGGACGTAGCACGATTCTGTCACCATTGCGTGACGTGTGCCCAGCACAACTCGGGCAGGCCCGTCAAGATCAGAATGGGACACCAGCCACGCCAGAAGGGGCCCTGGGAATATATACAGATAGATTTTACGGGACCACTTCCCCAATCCCATGGAAAGACATATTGCCTGGTAATTATTGACCAATTTACCAGATGGGTAAAGGTGTATCTGACTCGGAATTGTTCAGCTAACACAGCAGCTAGGATCCTGGCTGAAGAAGTCATCTTCAGGTAGGGAGTGCCGCTCCAGATTGACTCTGATCAGGGGACCCATTTCACTGAAGGTTGGTTAAAAATCATATGCCAGCTGATGGGCATTAAACAGAAATTCCACACACTCTACCATCCCCAAAGCTCGGGCATAGTGGAGCTTATGAACAGAACCCTTAAAACTTGCCTGGCGAAGGCTATGAAAGACTCTGGTAAACAATGGACGGAGGTCCTACCTGCAATACTGATGAAACTAAGGACTACCACGAGCCGCACAATCGGATTAACCCCATACAAATTGATGGCCGGCAGAACAATGCAACTGCCCATGTCTGTCATAACGGGGTTTCCGATGTCGGCCCACTCCGAGATAGAATATGACACTATGTGCTAGAACTAAGCGCCCAGTTGAAGGCATTGCGCAGAACAGTGAGGGACAATCAGGAAGGACAAGATGAACAAAGGGAATTAGAGGATTGCCCCGAAGTCCCATCTGCAGGTAGCAAGGTTATGGTAAAGACCCTACGCGGGAAACCTGGGTTCACTGCCAAATGGAATGGCCCGTATGAAGTTATCATCAGTGGAGACACTTGTGCTTGCATAGATATGCGAGGGAAGGGCGTCTGGAAACATGGGTCCCAACTTAAAGAATATGCAGACGCCAATTGAGATCCAAAATAATATGTTTTATTCACAGAACGACCCTCTGATAGACCTTCAAGCAAGCTGATCAGGAGCGCGGGAAGTCCCACGCGGGCAGTATAGCCTTTGGAACATTGTTAACATAGAGTGATAAGATACAGTTTCACCATTTGGATTTAAACATGTCCAAGATGATATACGTGGTCGCGGTGTTCTGTATTGTCATGATTTCAGGGGTATCGGGATTAGAGGATAACTTGTTTTACAAGACCCACGTACATCTACACGGTAATCGGACTGTGTGTTACCCACTTGCCCAGTCAGTCGAGGTGTTGTTTATAGCCACCCCTGGATGGACCCCCTTTGACCTATATATGACAGATACGTTAGAGGCACCCTGTGTGGGCCAAACTGGTACATACCGACGACGTAAACGAGGGAGATGTGTAGAGCTGATAAACTCAAGTAGGATACAGTCCCCCAATTCTACAGGAACTCGGGAAACGAACGGCACAACATGTTCGAACCCGTTAAATTACCCTCTTTGCTTCTCAGGGCAGGGATGGGGGTGCACATACGCTCTAGTCCCCAAGAACGCCTCCTGTGTTCAGACCCAGTGCTCCCGCCAACATTGCCAAGTGAACAAAGGCCTCTTTCAGTGCACTTGTTATGAGCAAATATGTCTGAACGTAGCTGCAGGTGGACAGTTTATTTGTGGACAGTGCAACGGGACACATGTTAGTTCAGCCACCTGGACGTATCCATTTGATACTTACCAAATGGTGGGGTCAGGCGGAAACTCCAGACAGCCAAGGAACTGGTGGTACAAACAGTTCATGCAGAAAAATAATCAGGAGGTCAAATGCTATCGAGACAAGAAAGGCTTTGTGTTCCTCCTCCATGGGACCTTCACAACAGCCACACCAACCCTCCCAGTCCTCTTCACAGTGTGGACAATGGGACCGTTTACTGTCCCATGCCCCCAGAGAGAACACACCCGTAGGAAGATAGTGACCCGAGCCATGAGCGAAAAATCTGTGCAGACTGGAAGGACCCGGTAACACTGGGGTCCTCACTTGGCTACGGGTTACTCGGGGCCCTGTCTCTTGGGGGAGCAGCGGGAGTCATTAGTGCCAAGAATAGGAACTACCTCGTCTGTGGACTGACTATCCTGGGAAATAGCACGGCAAAGGGGTTGGATGCTATAAATCGAGAACTTTCCGAGTTAAGACTCTATGTGCAGCAGACCCGGTATGCCGTCGATTACCAGTTAGCCCAGCAGGGCGGAGCGTGCACGATAGTCGGGGACAAGTGTATAACACATTTTACGGATGAATCCTATAACGTCAACCAAGCCCTTAGTGACATAAGGAAGCAGCTTGATGGCATCAGGCAAGGACCCAAAAAAGGGGGCGGTTGACTCGAATGTTTCCGAGGTGGATCTTGGGGGACATACCGACTGCATGCTCTGATTATACTGATTATAATCTTTCTTGCTGTGTTGTTATGGCCGTCTTTAATCCGTGCTGTAAAATTTTAACTGCGAGAATTATGTCAGGTGCAAGTGCGCGCACCGATAAGACTGTTGAGCGCCCCTTGATGGGTGACACGGAGACACTGAAAATATGGCTGTAAGTGGTCTAGAGGCCATGAGTACTCATGACTCTGACCACAAGGGGGAACTAAAGAAGTAAGTGAAGAGGTAACAACACAACAAATCTGTTAAGGAAGTGAACTTTTAGACCGAACCTGGGGAGGACACATCTGCTGAAACAGCAAGATCCTGCGCGCGAAAAACAACAGCAGCACTAACCTTCACCTGCTTTGTGAGACGCCTGGATCAGATTAAAGAACTGTGAACATGACCTGGGGGAGGGTGGCGAGTAGCAGCAAATGTATATAAGCTTTGAAATCGTCTGTAATAGCTGAGAAGTTTGGTGTGGTCCCTGCTTCTCCCAAAATCTTTTGTGAATAAACCTGTGTCTGACTCACTCACCACAGAATTATACTTGGTAATATTTTACCTAAAACACTGTGTCTGCCCCTCACTCTTTCTGGGTGCTTGGACCTTTCTCTCCCTCAGTCTCCATCCGTGTGCCTACGCCTAGATTGATTTGTGCGCCTGTCGCTCACTCTCACTCAGTGTGCCTGCTCCTCATTGGTTCTGCTTCCATATCTCTCACTCTCGCTCTGTGCGCCTGTTCCTCACAGCTCAATGTGCGCGTCCCTCATTCGTTCTGCATGTGTCTCCCTCGCTCACGCGTTTGTGCACATCATTCACTCTCGCTTTGTCTGTTTGTCCCCCATTCTCGTTCTCTGTGCCTGGCCTTTCGCTCAGTCTGTTTGCCTGTCCATGGTTCGTGATCCATGTGACAAACCACTGCTCTCGCACTGTGCGCCAGTCCATGCTCGCTCTGTACTCTGTCCCTTGCTCTTTCTGTGTGCCTGTTCCTCTCTATCGTTCTCTGTGCCAGCCCCCCACTCACTTTGCATGAGGGTATCACTCACTCTATCTCTCTTTGCGTGTGACTCCTCCCTCACTCTGTCTGCGTGTGACTTGCACACTATGTCCACCATTCTCACTTTGCATCTGTCCTTCTTTCTTGTTCCATGTGCTTATCGCTCACTCTCGCTCTGTGCTGCTTGTCCCTCACTCGCTCAACGTTTATGTCCCTCATTCATTCTGCATGTGTCTCACTTGCTCTTTCATTGCGTCTATGTCATTCGCCCTCACTCTGCGTGTTTGTCCTTCGCTCTCCCTGTGTGTGCCTGTGTTTCACTCTCGCTCTGAGGGCCAGACCCTCGCTCGTTCTGTGTGTCTGTCCCTCAGTCACTCTGTGTTTGTGTTCGTGTCCCTCACGCCATCGGTTTGTTTGTGTGTGTGTGTGTGTGTGTGTGTTTGTGTGTGTGTGCGTGTCAATTGTTCTTGTTCTGTGTGCCTGTCCCTCACTCTCACCCTGTGTGTCTATCGTTCGTGCACTGTGTGAGTAACCTTCACTCGCTCTTTGTGCTTATCACTTTATATGTGCATGCCTTTGCTCTGTTTCTGTATGATGTCGATCGCTCATGCTGTGTACATGCCCATCACTCAGTCCATTAGCCCAGCTGTCAATCGTTTTTTGTGCCTCTCCCTTACTCTCGCCCTGTGCACTGTCCCTCACTTGCTCTGTGTGTTCCTGTCCCTCGCTTGCTCTACATGCCGTTCTTCACTCGGGCTTTGTGCCTGTCCCTTGCTCTCGCTTGGTGTGTGCCCGTGCCTCACTTTTGCCCTGTGCATACGCGTCTCTCGCTCTCTTTGTGTACCTGTCCCTCACTCTCATTCTGTGTGACTGTTCCTCATAGCTGTAAGTCGGTGTCCCTCACTGGTTCTGCTTCCATGTCTCTCACTCTCACTCTGTATGCCTATTCCTCACAGCTCTATGTGCATGTCCCTCATTCGTTCTGTGTGTGTCTTCCTCGTTCTCGCTCTGTGTGCACATCATTCAATCTTGCTCTGTGTGTTTGTCCCTCATTCACCTTCTACGTACATGTCACTCACGCAGCCTGTTTGCCTGCACACAGCTTTCAAAACATATGACAAACCCTCGCTCTGGCTCGGTTTGCCAGTCTAGTGCTCGCTCTGTACGCATGTGTCGTATTCACTCTGTGTCCCTCACTCTCCCTCCGTATTTCTTTCCTTTGCTCTGTCTGTCTGCCTGTCCCTCTCTCTCGTCCTCTGTGCCTGTCCCCCACGGGTTTCACTTACTCTGTCTGTGTGCGTGTGTCTCTCCCTCACTTGCAATCAGTCTGTCTCCGTGTCCACTATCTCAGTCTGTGTGCCTATTTTCCTTCTTTCTCCGTGTGCCTGTCCCTCACTCGATCTATGTGCGTGTCCCTCACTCGTTGTACGCATGTCTCACACGCTCGTGCACTGTGTCTATGTCATTCACTCTCACTCTGCGTATTTGTCCCTCGCTCTCCCTCTGTGTGCCTGTCTCTCGCTCTCACTCCGAGTGCTGGCCCCATATTCGTTCTCTGTGTCTGTCCCTCAGTCATTCTATGTTCGTGTCCCTCATTCCATCTGTGTGTGTGTGTTTCTAGCTCTGGGTCTATGTGCCTGTCCCTCACTCTCACTCTGTGTGCCTATCCGTCACTCTCGCTTTGTGTGTGTAAAATGCACTCACTCTGTGTGCCTGTTCATCGTTCACTAATTGTGTGCATGTCTCTCTGTCTCTCTCTCTCTCTGTGCATGTGGCTCTCTCGCTATGTACATGTCCGTCATTCGGTTCGTATGACTGTCTGTCAATTGCTTTTTGTGCCTCTCCCTTAATCTCACACTGTGCGCTGTCCCTCACTTGTTCTGTGTGTCTATGTCCCTTGCTTACTCTCTGTGCAGTTCTTCACTCCAGTATAGTGCCTGTCCCTTGCTCTTGCTTTGTGTGTGTCTGTACCTATCTCTTTCTGTGTGTGTGTGTGTGTGTGTGTGTGTGTGTGTGTGTCCCTCACTTGGCCTGTGTACCTGTTCCTCACTCTCGCTTTGTGCGCATGTCACTCTCTCCATCTGTCTGCCCTCTCCTTCGATAGGTCTGTGTATCCTGTCCCCCAGTAGTTCTATGAGCGTGTCATTTTCTCTCCCTCTCTGTTCATACCCCTTGCTATCACTCTGTTTGTCTGTCCCTCGCTCTCCCTGCGTGTGTAATAGTGACCCCGCTCTGTGTGCCTCTCCCTCATTTGCTATATGTGTGCGTGTTCTCACTCTCAATCTGTGTGCGTGTCCCTTGCTTGCTCTGTGTGCCTGTCCGTCATCTTGCTGAATGTACCTGTCCCTCAACCACTCTGTGAATCTCCTTTGCTCTATCTCTCTCTGTGAATCCGTTGATCTCGATCTATGCGCGTGTCCCTCACGCTCACTCTGTGCTCATCCGTTTTTCTCCCATTCTGTTTGTTTCCCTCGTAATCGGTTTGCGGGCTTTCCCTTGCTCACTCTGTTTGCCTCTGCAAACTGTGTAGCTCGCACTGTGTGTGTCGCCTTTGCTCTGCCTATGCAGATCGCTTGCTCTCCCTCTGTGTGTGTATCGCTCGCTCTTGCTCTGTGCACGTATCCCTCGGTTGGTGTGCTTGCTTGCCCCTCCCTCACGCTCTGTGTTCACTTAATTAACTCTCATTCTATGTGCATATCCATCAATTTCACTGTGTGTGCCATTCTCTCGCTCATTCTGTGTGGTAACCCTCACTCTCACGATATATGCCTGTTCCTCACTCTCCATCTGCCTGCATGCCCGTCACTCGCTCTATGTCGTTGTCCCAGGCTTGCTCTGTGCATGTGCCCCTCGTATTTGTGCTGTTTTCTTATCCCCCACTCTCGCTTTTCGGGCCCTCCGCTCGGTCTCGATGCTTGTGTGCGTGTCTCTCGCTTACCCTGCCTGTTTGTCCTCGCTGTTACTGTGTGATAGTCTTTCGTTCAGGCCCTGTGTCCATCACTATTTTTACCTGTCTCTCACTCTCCCTCTGTGTCTGTGTCCCTTGCATTTGCTCTGAAGGTTTAAGGATCTCCCCTTTGCTGTCGCTCTCTCTCTGTTAAGATCGTTTGCTGCTGCTCTGTGCGCATGACCCACGCTCTCAATCTGTGCACGTGTCCCTTGTTTGCTCTACAGGCCTGTGATTCCCTCACGGTCTGTGTTCATTTCATTCAATCTCGCTCTCCGTGTGTGTCCATCATTCTTGCTGTCTGTGCCTGTCCCTTTCTTGTTCTGTGTGCGTGTACTTCGTTCTCGCTATGTATGCCTGTCCTTCTCTCGCTCTGTGTGCTTGTCTTTCCCTCGCTATGTGTCCTGTCGCAGGTTTGCTCTGTGCATGCGCCCCTCTTTCGCTCCGTGTGCCTGTCCCTTGCTCTCGCACTGTGTGCCTGTCTATCACTCTTGCAGCATGTGTTGGTCCCTCACTTGCCCTGTATGCCTGTCCCTCGCATTTATTCTGTTTATCTGTCACTTGCTCTCTAATTTTGTGCCTGTCCCTCTCTGTTGCTCCCTTTGCCTGTCCCTTGCTCTCGTTTTCTGTCACTCTCATTCGCTTTTTATGCCTGTCACTCCCTAATGCTCTGTGTTCATTGGCTGTCACTCTATGTGCATGTCCCTCACTCTTGCTGTGTATGTCTGTCCCTTGATCACTCTGTGTGCCTGCTCCTCACTGTTTGTCTGCATGCCTATCCGTCTCTCGCTCTGTGTTTGTGCCCCTTGATCGCTCTGTGCCCATGTCCAAAGCTGGCTCTTTGCCCGTGTGTTTCATTCACTCTATGTGCCTGTCCCTCGCTCTATTC
Organism: Ginglymostoma cirratum; assembly: GCA_024137785.1. Classification (NCBI taxonomy): domain Eukaryota; kingdom Metazoa; phylum Chordata; class Chondrichthyes; order Orectolobiformes; family Ginglymostomatidae; genus Ginglymostoma; species Ginglymostoma cirratum. The sequence continues at coordinate 4,881,824 of JAHRHZ010000108.1, forward strand.
TCTGTGTGTCTTTTCCTCGCTTGCTTTGTGTGTCTGTCCCTCACTCTCGCTCTTTGCACCTGCCCCTCACTCTCGCTCTGTGTGTCTATCCTTCACTCTCGCTCTCTGGGCCAATTCCTCTTTCTTTGTCTGTGTGTGTCCCTTGCTTGCTCTTTGTGTCTGTCCTTCGCTCACTCTGTGTATCTGTCCCTCGCTTTCTCTCCATGTGCTTGTCCCTCGCTCTCAGCCCATGTAACTGTCCCTCGCTTTCTCTGAGTGCTTGTCTTTATCTCTTACTCCGTCTGAGTGTCTATCCCTAGTTTGATCAGTGCGCCTGCCCCTCGCTCTCGCACTGTGTTCCTGTTCCTCACTCACTGTATTTGTACATCTCTCACACGTTCTGCTTCCATGTCCCTCACTCTCGCTTGGTGTGACTGTTCCTCACTTGCTCAATGTGCATTTCCCTCACTCATTCTGGGTGCATCTCCCTCACTCTCACTTTGAGTGCATAAGATTCGTTGTCGGTCTGTGTGATTGTCCCTTGTTTTTGTTCTATGTGCCTGCCCCTCACACAATCTGTTTGCCTGTTGGTGGCTCTCAAACCATGTGCCAAACCCTCGCTCTCGCTCTGTGTACCACTCCATTGCTTACTCTGCATGCATGTCCCTCAATGTCGCTCTATGTGCCTGTCCCTTTCTCGTTCTCTGTGTCTGTACCCCACTCGCCCTGATTGCGGGTATCGTTTGCTCTCTCTGTGGATGTGTCCCTCCATCACTCTCTCTGTGTGTTCCTCACACTCAGTTTGTATGCGGACCCATCACTCTCGTTCTGTGTTACCTGTCCCTCACTCGCTCTATGTGCATGGGCTTCACTCATGCTACATGTACCTCATACGATCTTGCTGTGTGTGCTTGTCCCTCACACTCGCTCTATGTTCCTCTCCATCACTCTCCTCTGAAAACCTGTCTTGGTCGCTCTTTCTGTGTGCCTCTGCCTCAGTCGCTCTGTTTTTGTTTCCATCACTCCGTGTGTGTCTGTGTGTGTGTGTGTGTGTGTGTGTGTGTGTGTCCCTAGGCCTCGCGCCGTTAGCGTGTCTGTCGCTCGCCCTGTGTGTCTGTGTCTCACTCTTGCTCTATATGCGTGCCCCTCGCTCGTTATCTGTGTCTGTCCTTCACTCTTGGTCTATATACCTGTAGCTTGCTCTTTCTTTGTGTACGTCCTCCTTAGTCTCGCTCTGTGTGCATGTTCGTTGCTCGTTTCCTGCGCCCGTCACTTGCTCTCACTCTGTGTCCCCATCCCTCACTCTTGCTCTGTGTGTGTGGCTGTCTCGCTCCCTCTTACTCTGTGTGCCTAAACTTCCCGTGCTCTGTATGCGTTCCTTTCACCCTTGGTCTGTCTATCTGCCCATCACTCACCCTCTGTATGCCTGCCCCTCCCTCGCTCTGTTTGCCTGTTACTTGTTCACTCCCTGTGCATGTCCTCCATTTGCTCTATGCGCACATATCCCCTGCCCTCGCTCTGTGCATGTGTGCCTCGCTCACTCTGTATCTCACTCTTGCTCACTGCCTTCCATCCATATGTGAGGAATCTAAGCCAGCCCCCACATCTCTGTATTTTCCTATAACCCCTAAAATCGCTTTCACACACTAACATTCTCGAGCACCTGGAACTATCTATAACTGAAACATCCTCGTACACCTGAAATCCTCTCTAAAGTTAAACCTACCAGTCTCTTTAATTTACACTATTCTAATAACTGTTGACAGCCTGTATAATCCTCCCTATGTCTGTAATCTCTATTCATCCTTTAAACATCCACTATCACTGAGATACATCCCGTGTTTGTGACAAAGTGGATGAAATGACAGCATTAACCGAAGTGAACAGATATGATGATGCTGTCACGTCACAGATGTTTAAGGGTTGTTGGGATTTATGCAAGACTGGCAAAGCCAAGCAAGGTCAAGTTACGTTCCGAAGGAAGGATGAGTTCAATTCATTACTAAGACAACTAATTAAATCTGGGAATCAAAGTTTAGAGTCGTTTTGAGTAGAGCAAAGAAACAGCAAGGGCAGCAACAGTTAGTAGGAATGCTTTTATAAGCATCAAACAGCGATTAGAATGTAAATATGGTTAAAATCAGTGATCTTACATCATAGAATCCCTACAGTGTGGAAACAGGCCCTCTGGTCCAACAAGCCCACACTGGCTCTCAGAACATCCCACCCAGACCCATTCCCTTATAACCAAGTTAACCTACACATCCCTGAATACTAAAGGCAATTTAGCATGGCCAATTCACCTTGCCTGCACATATTTGGACTGTGGGAGGAAACCCACACAGACACGGGGAGAAAGTGCAAACTCCGCACAGACAGTCACCCAAGGTAGAGAACCATAATGTTGTGGAATTTTAATTTTTTGAGTCTGAAACTGATTATTTAAATCCATTAGATATAGGAACACACTTAAGTCATTTTGCCCATCCAGCGTACTCCGGCATTCAATGAAGTCGTGGTTGATCCGATAATTTTCCATTCTACTTTCCTGCCTTTTCCATGAACCCCTTGTTTCCCGGATTGACTAAAATCCGGCGATCTCGGCTGTATCCATAAGCTCAATGACCCTGCCTCAACGGCCCTCTGCAGTAAGGAATGCCACAGATTCAGTATCCTTAAGTGATGTCATTCGTCCTGATGTCCACCTTGAATGAGTGAACCATTGCGGGGATTTTATGCCCTCTGGTTATAAATTCTCGCACGGGCATAATCAAGGGAAGGGTCACTGGACCAGAAAAGTTAACTGTGATCTTTTTTTCCTTCACAGATGTTGCCAGACCTGCTAATTTTTTTCCAGCAGCTTCTGTTTTTTTTGTCAAAGGAAGTGGCAGTGGTTTACTAAGGGTAAGACAATAGATGTTGGCTACGTGGGCTTTACTAAGGCATTTGACAAGTTTCCTCATGGTAGGTTGGTCCAAAAAATTAAATCATAATCAATGGAATTCCTGATGGTTTACAAGCTGGATATAAACTTGTATTGGTCATCGAAGATAAAAGGGTGTTGAGGGGTATATTTCTGATTGGAAGTCTGTGGCCAGTGTTGCGCCCTCTGTTTGTAGCTTATATAAGTGATTTAGATGACAATGTCGGTGGTCTGATCAGTAATTTTTTTGCAGATGACATTTGTAAGACATGCACATTTTAGACATAATTGGTAGAGTCGTAGATAGTGAGGAAGAATGTCAAAGGTTTGAAGAGTATGTACATCGGCTGGAAAGATTGGTGGAGAATTAGCAAATTGAATTTATTCGGAACAAGTGTGAGGTGAGACATTTTGGAAGGCCAAATGCAAGAGAAGCATATGCTGTCAATGACCTGACCCTTAGCAGCATTGATATACAGAGAGATTTTGGATGCATATCCGTAGCTTGCTGAAAATAGCAACTCAAGTGGGTAAGGTGATCAAGAAGGTGCACAGCATGCTTGTCTTCTTTGGTAGTTGCACTGAGTATACAAGTTTGCAAGTCATTTTGCAACTGTGTAAATCTTCAGTTTGGCTATATTTGGAGTACTGTGTGCACTTCACGTCCCCGTATTATCAGAAGGAAGTGGAGAATTTGGAGACGATGCAAAAGAGGTTGACTGAGATTATAAGTTATAAGGAGAGGCTGGACAGACTTGCATTGATTTTGAAAAAAAGATCCAAGGCTGAGGGGCGAACTGGTAGTGGTATATAAAATTAACCGAGGTATGGATACTGTGGGTAGTCACAATCGCTTTTCCAATGTGTAAATGCCAAATATTAGGTTGCATAGGTCTAAGGCGAGAGAAAGTTTAAATGAGAAGTGCAAGGCAAGTTCTTTTTGTTTACACAGAAGGTTGAAGGTGTCCAGGAAATTGATAGAAGCAGAAATGTAAACAAAGATTTTATGTGGAATTTGAACTGATGCATGAATTGGAAGAGAATAGAGGAATATGTGCAGACAGATGGTTTTAGTTTAGAATAGCATCATAGTTGGCAATGCCATCATGGACTAAAGTTCCTATTAGTGTTTTGGACTGTTTTATATTCTAATTTCGCAAATTCTACCCAGTCAAAACCACTAAGAATATTTGACTTTTCGTAAAATTCCTTTCTCATTCCTCAAAACTCCAATGTTCAATCTACTCGACTTCTTCTCATCAGAAAATATTTCCTTTCCCAAGATCAGCTCAGTGAACCTCCGCTGGCCTGCCGGAAAGGAAAGGATAACTTTCCTTAGGGTACACGGACTGCAAATAATATTCAAGGTGTGGTCTGACTCGTACTCTGAACACTTTTAGCAGGACCTTCTTGTTTTTACATTTAATTCCCTTTGCAATAAATGTGAACATTTGATTTGCCTTCTTTATTACCTTATGAATCTGTAGGATCCCATTTTCAGATTGATACACAAGGACTCCCGAACCCTTTCTGCGGTCAATCTGAAACCAAACGATGTTAGCCTGATAGTAAGTCGAGAAAGTGCTGGAATGTACTATAAGGGATATGTCAAAAAGCAATAACTGGACGCTTAAATCAATGGAAATGTGATTTCATAAAAGAGAAATATTTTTGATGATCTTGTTGGATTTTATTTTTTGGTGTGGCTATAAATGAATAGATATGGGTGGTTGGGTGCTTGACGGTAGGGAGACATGGCTTGTTTGAATTTTCAGAAGCCTTTTGACATGTTTCAACAAGGGCAAAACAGTAACTAGGAACACAGTAGGGCCCCTAGAAGATCAACAACGCCGTCTATATGTTGAACCACAGGAGAAAGTTGAGACCCTAAACAAATATTTTGCGTCAGTATTTACTCTGGGGGAAGACAAGGAAGATTGAGAAAGTTGCGAAATAAATAGTGCTGTCTTGAAAAGAGTCCACAAGAAAGAACAAGAGCTGTTGGAGGTCACGAGATACATAAAGGTACATTTATCCTCCAGAACCGATCAGGACGGCCCTAGGACATAATAAGAAAGTTAGGAAGAAATTGTGTGTTCCCTCGCAGAGATATTGGTATCATGACTGCCATGGTAAGTTGCTGGAAGACTGGATGGAGCCCACTATTGTTCCATTACTTGGAGACTACAAGAAAATTCCAGCTAACTACAGATCAGTGAGGCTGATGTCAGTGGTGGATAAGTATTTTGAGTAGATTTTGAGAGACAGGAACTTCAACACTAAATCATCATCATCATAGAACCCCACAGTGCGAAAACAGGCCAATCGGAACAACAAGTACACAATGACCTTCTGAAGCGCATCCCACCCAAACCTATCCCCCTAAACCTGCATTTCCCAAAGTTAATACACCTAACTTACACATTCCTGAACTCTGTTCATGATTTAGCGTGGCCAATCCACCTAACCTGCACATCTTTGGACTGTGGGAGGAAATCAGAGCACCTGGTGGAAACTCATGCAGGTATGGTGAGAATGTGCAAACTTCACACAGACAGTTGACTGAGGCTGCAATCCAGGTCCTTGGCGCCGTGAGGCAACAATACTAACCACTGAGACACCGTGCTACCATCGTCATGCATTTTGACAGGAAAAGACTGGTTAGAGATCGTTAGCATAGCTTTATGCACGGAATATTGCGTCTCACAAACATGACTGAGACTTTGAGGAAGTGGCCAAGTGATAGATGAAGGCTGAACAGTACTTGTACTTCAGCAAAGCCTTCAACAAGGTTGTGCATGATGATTGGCAAGTAAGGTAGCTTCCAGACACAGCTAGCAAAATGGATACAAAATTGGCCAGGCCGTAGGAGACAGAGGTTGGTGGTAGAGTTTTGCTGTTCTGACTGGAGGCCTGTGACCAGCATTATGCCGCAAAGATCGGTGCTTCATCCACTGCTATTTGTCATTTATATAGACGATTTGAATAAGAACATCGGCGGCATGTTTGTAAGTTTGCGAGTGACACTAAAATTGTTGTTATACTCTACATTATAGAAGGTTATCAAAGAGTACAACTGGTTGTTGATCATTTGGGCCAGTGGACTGAAGAATAGCAGATAAGGCTTAAGTTAGATAAATGTGAGGTATTGTATTTTAGTCAGGCAAATTAAGGGAAGGTTTAAGCATTTAACGATAAACCCCTGGTTAGTCTTGTCAAACAGAAAAGCCTAGGGCTGGAGGTACATAACTCCCTGAACGTGTCATCACACATATTGGTGAAGGCTTTTGGCACGCTTGCCTTCACTGATCAGAGCATTGAAAAATAAAAGTTGGGACACCATGTTGTGGTCTAAAACACACTGTCCGGCCACTTATAGCCATCTAATGATCACCATAAATCTATCGTTGATCATCACGAAAAACTCATCTACTTCACTTTTGCCCTTTAGTGACATTCTTACCTGGCCTGGCCTCCAGACCCACTGGAAAATGGCTGATTTCGACATGCCCTGTGGGCAATTATATGCTGGTCCAGCCAGTGACACCCTTTCCCCTTGAATGAAAAAAATAACTTTACATATGTACCTCTCCATCTCTGCAAATACCTCCAGCTGCAGGAAGTCGTACTTGCTTTGTAACATTGATCAGGCACTTGCCTCTCTCTCTAACACACTCACCACCTCCAACACATTCAAGTCTTGCTGTTCCTATCATCCCATCAAACCACTCTAATAGTTACTCTTCCCACTGCACTCCTCATGTTAGGGGACCTCTTGTGATCCCTTCAACAGCTCATTCCATATGTTGATAGCACTTTGTCGTTTTCCAAAACATCAGCTTTCCTAACATTGTAGTCCTTTACGTCCTGAGTGAGGCACAGGTGGGAACTTTTTGCTGATGTTTTAGTCTGTTTCAATGGAATGTTCTCCTATTGAATATTTTATACTGTTCCTTCAAATGTTTCTTACTGTTAATGTACAGCCACATGTTTCAGTCAGTTTGCATTGTTTACCGAGTTCAGTTCTCATCTCAAGCCGATGTTTCTGTTTCTGATTGTTATTTGTCCTTTGTGCGATCATTTTAAAATTTCATCATCCCTTTGAATTCCACTTTATCACAAATTCCAGGAGTATCTCCGAGTGTGACATTGATCATTCACTCAGCTTCATCACACAACAGTTGATCTGAGACAGTTACATCCCATGCTAGTTGCACAATCTGTTATTCAAAGGAACACTGACACAAAGATTGTCCCAACTCCTCTTCGAATAGAAGAGGAGAATAGAATTCGAATTCGAATAGAATTCATCTCCTCTCCAGTTTGATTGTCCCAGATTATATGAAGGTTGGAGTGTCGCAAAATTATCACTTATCTTTGTTAAAAATTCCATTGAATTCTTGTTTAATGCAGTGGCCAACAATGAAATGTGGTCAATTATCTAAAGTAAACTGTTCTCCGACCGTTTAACCAGAATTTGCATTCATACTGATTCTCCCTCACACTCTTGAGGCCAAATCCATTCTCCTTAACGCCTTTGCTATCCATTACTGTTAGGGATACCCATCCTGCTTTCCCATTCTGTCGAAGCCTCTGCAAGGTTATGTACCATTGAATATTTATTTTCCACTTTTGTTTACGCTGTAACCACGATTCTCTGCTGACTAAATCTTTTCTATTTCCACACCAAAAGTGCATCTATCTTATTGCAGACACTACCCATTCAAAAAATAACATCATGACTTACATTTTACCACAATTTCCTGTCACAAACCTATTTGCTGATGTAGACTTTTAGTTAATTTTTGTCAATTCCTGTTCCAATGCTTCACCTTATTTTTTTCAGATTTTGAAATCTCCTTTTACCTGAGCACTGTCCCTGCATTCTCTCTCTGAGTTTAATGCTCTGTCCATAACCTTACTTGCATGATTGGCCTGAATTCTGATCCCAAAACTTTTTAAGTTATTTTAATCACTCGTGTGATGTGGGTGTGTCTGTCTGTCCAGAATTTATTGCCCACCTTACCTGCCTTGCTAGGATATTTCAGACGGTAGTTGAGAATTAAGCACATTGCTGTGGGTCTGGAGTCATATGTAGGCTGTCTCTGCTTCTGATTGTTGTTTGTCCTTTGTGTAGTCACTTTAAAATTTCATCACCCCTTTGAATTGCATTTTTATCACAAATTCCCGGAGTATCTTCGAATATGACATTGCTCACTCACTCAGCTTCATTATATAACAGTTGATCGGAGACAGTTATGTCCCTTGCCAGTTGCACAATGTGTTGTTCAAAGGAACACTGACAAAAAGATTCTCCCAAGTCCTCTTCGAATATCACTCTTTCAAGTTTGTTTATCCGAGATTATATGTAGATTGAAGTCCCCCAAAGTTATCACAATGCCTTTGTTAAAAATTCCATTGAATTCTTGTTTAATGCAGTGACTAACAATGAAATGTGGTCAATTGGCTGAAATAAACAGTTCTCCTACTTGAGTGTTTGACACTGATTACCCAGAATTTGCATTCATGCTGATTCTCCCTCACACTCTGAGGCCAAATGAATTCTCTGTAAAGCCTTTGATATCCATTACTGTCAAGGAAATCCATCCTGCTTTCCCATTCTGTCTAAGTCTCTGCAACGTTATGTACCATTGAATTTTTTTCCACTTTTGCTTACGCTGTAACCACGTCGCACTGGTGACTAAATCTCTTTTATTTCGATACTAAAAGTCTATCTATCTTATTGCAGACATTGCCCATTCAAAAAAGAACATTATGACTTACATTTTACCAGAATTTCCTGTCAGAATCCTATTTACTGATGTACAATTTAAGTTCAATTTTGTCAATTCTTGTTCCATTGCTTCACCTTTTTTTCGATTTGGATATCTCCTTTTACCTGACCCCTGTCCCTGCATTCTCTCCCTGAGTTGAAAGCCCTGTCCATAACCTTGCTTGCATAATTGGCCAGGATTCTGGTCCCTAAAGGTTTTAAGCTATTTTAATCACTTGTGTGATGTGGCTGCCACTGTCTGTCCAGAACGTATTGCCCACCCCTAGCTGCCCTTGAACTGAGTGCCTTGCTCAGATATTCAGCGTCTAATTTTGTGTTAGGCACATTGCTGTGGGTCTGGAGTTATATGTTGGGTGTCTCTGTTTCCGATTGTAGTTTGTCCTTTGTGTGGTCACTTTAAAATTTCATCATCCCTTTGAATTCCACTTCATCATAAATTCTCAGAGCATCTTCGAGTGTGACATTGCTCATTCACTCAGCTTCATTACACAACAGTTGATCTGAGGCAGTTAGGTCCCTTGCCAGTTACACAATGTGTTGTTCAAAGGAACATTGATAAAGTGATTCTCCCAAGCCCTCTTCGAATATTACTCTTTCCAGTTTGATTACCCCACATTATATGAAGATTGAAGTCTCCCAAAATTCTCACCACGTATTTGTTACAAATTCCATTGAATTCTTGTTTAATGCAGTGACCAGCGCCATTGCTCAACAGTTGTTCTTAATTAGTCAAGTGTGTATTTTTGACATCGGCATTACTTTCTTAATTAACACACTAATGAAATCAGAAGAGGCCATCGCCTGTTCCACTCATAGATCTCTCATCGCTGTGCACTGATGCCACGGCATTATGAATCAAAACAGCTTTTTAGTGACTATCGTTTGATCCTGGCAGCTTCCTGAATTCTGCTGATATCGGCTGTTATCTCTCCATGGAGTATTTGTCACTGCGTGGGTCTAATTTTTGCCCCTGACTGCACCTTTTGCACCTGTTGTGAGATCCTGAGCTGACAGAATTCCCCACTCCAGAGGGACGAAAAAGCACAGGCCAGCGATGGAAACTGGGATTTTCCAGGCCACGTTGTACTCAGTGCCAGTCTATATGTATGGTTCTCACTGCATCAGTCTAATTTCTCAGTCAGCCTATTATTCTATCTCTTTCAGACACTCACGAATTTTCTGACTCAGCAGAATTCTATATCTTTGCCTTGCCCATCATCATATTGAAAATAACAACTGAAAGAACTGCAGATGCTGTAAATCAGGAACAAAAACAAAGTTGCTGGAAAAGCTCAGCAGATCTGGCAACATTTGTGAAGAAAAAAAGAGTTAATGTTTCAGGTCCACTGACCGTTCCTCAGAACCGGGGAATACGTCTGAGGATGGGTCAGCGGACCCGAAACATTAACTCTGTTTTATTTTTAATTCAAAGATGCTGCCAGACCTGCTGAGATATTCCAGTAACTTTGTTTTTGATCATGTTGAAGATGATTGGCCAGCCAGAGAGAAAAAAGGGCAGGGAGACCTGGAGCCTTCAATAAATCGTACAGCACAGTAGGCTCCCTCTCAGTGAACAGAGCAGAGAAAAAATGGAGAGTTCTAAGCATCGACCCACAGGACATGACTTAAATACAGTGCCTAAGGGGGGACACGGAGCACAAACGTCCCAGACTCAATTAACACTCTCTTGTGACAGTACTTAATTCTGCTCTATTGTACTGAGCTGTCCTAAAGCAGCATAGGAAGTTATCAGTCCAGACCTGTGTTGTCTTAATGAGAATCAGAACAGCACAGATGAAAGCAGACCACCATCAATAGGATGGTATTGAAGCCCGGGATCTTTCAGTTCTGTGCTCCCTCTCCAATACTGTGTCAACTTCACATCATAGAGTCATACCACAAGGAAAGAGATCCTTTGGTCCAACTCATCCACGCTAGTGCCTTGAACCCTTTTAACTCCAATGACAGTTCATATCTCTATAACCTGCTCCACCGTAACAGCTCGCCACTTATTTGAAACCTACTCCAATGCTGGCTACCCTCCTGATCTCTGCAAATTGTTGCAGTCTCAGTAACATGCTCGATCTCCATAATCTTCGGTATAGTCACTGTAGTCATCCCCATTTCTGTTATCTTGTACTGTATCCCGTCTCTCTAACATCTTCCAGCCTCTATCAATATCCCATCTTGTGACCTTCCTTCACTCCCCATAGCGAATGGTATCACTGCAACATTTGCCTGTCTCTATACCACTCCAGAGTTGCGTCCTGCAGCACCTCATGACCTCTGTAACTATCCACCATTCCTACAGAATTCCCCATCTGTATAAAATCCAGCAGCCCCTACAGTATTTCCTGTCTGTGTAAAAAGCTCTAATCACTACAACACTCCCTTTGTATAGTGTTACAAAGCTACTTTAACCCACCCCATGTCTGCAACCTTATTCAATCTCTGAAATCTCCTTTATCACTGTGACTTTCTCCTGTCACTTCAATGCTCCCTAACACTATCTTCTTCACTCACTACTAGCCTTCCTAAATCTGTAAACTCCTGAGGCCGCTAAAACTATCTATTTTCCTGCGACATCGTCTTCATTGCTGTATACAAGTCCAGGTCCCTACAGGTGTCTCTGTCTGTAACCCCCTTCAGAGCTAAGAGCTGTTACCAATTCTGTAACCTCGTCCAGTTTCTAAAACCCTCTGTATTACTAACTTCAACCAATCGTGAAAATCGTCTCTATCGGTGTAGTTATAATCTTCTCCAGTACCTGAATCACTCCCTATCTCTGTAATCGCCTGCAGCATCCACAACCTTCCCTATTGCTAGAACCTCCTCCCATCTCCCTAATGCATACTGTCTATGTGCCCTCCTCCTGTTTCTTTCCCAAACTCTGACTGTATCCTCCTCTTGTTCCTATAACCCACGTGACCTTTGTGATCTCTCTGCATCATTAGATATTCCTCCAGTCCTGTCAACGGTCCCTCTCTCTTGAACCCTACCCAGTTCTCCATTACTTTCCCGATATCTGTGAACTTCTTTTCTCTCAAAAATACTTCTTGCCAGAGCAGCATTCTCCTGTCTAGACAAGACTCCATACGACTGTCACCACTCACCGCTCCTAGAATTCTTCCTATGACTGTAACGTTCTGCATTCATTACATCTTTCTTACCTTCTCAGGCCCGTAGAACTATTTTGGTTACTGTAAAATCATATCACCTGTTTAAACCTGCTTTGAGTGTAATCTGTAAAGTCCCTCTCTGCATCAATACCGTTACTTACTCAAGATAAATTCCCCCCATCGCTGCAGCACTGACTGTCTCTGTAACCTCTTCCCAACACGATAGCCATCCCTATGTCTGTAATTTCTTCCATTCCCTATAATACTTCCTCTCTTTGTAATCTCCTCCAGTACGTAGAACACTCACTAACTCTGCCAGTTTCTTCAGTCTATAACAATGCCTGCATCTGTGTAACCTTCTACAAGAGATATAGCCTTCACTATCTACGTAAAGTATTACAACATTATGTATCCCTGTATCTCATCCTGTCAATACACTCCGACCCAAGCCTATACATTCGCCTTCAGTCCCAAAATTCCTCACCATGTGTGTAACCTGCTCCAGCCCTTACAGCCCCTTTCATCTGTGAAAAATTCTCCAGTCCCTTGAGCCATCCTTGTCTACATAATTTGTTCCAGATAGAAAAACCTCCTTAACATTCTACGTTTGTCATGCCCTTAAACCCTCGCTATAAATGTAGCCAGCCCCATCGCCACAAACTTACTAATGCAGTAACATTTCGAGATCTTCCCTGTCTCTGTCCAGTCCCTACTACCCTTACTATCACGATATTTTAACTCCACAAACCACAGGTTTACAATAAACTCTTCCTGTCTCTACAGCACACTCCATCTGTGTAACTCTTCCTGTTCCTAATACCCGCCTATGCATGTAATTTCCTTGAGTCATTAGAAACTTTTTCTATTACATCTTCCAGAAACGATAGCGATATTTATGTCTACAACCAACACGAAATCATACAATCCTCCTTATTTTAATAACTCTCTCCAATCCCCACATATCTCCATTTTGATCACGTCCTTTTAATCAAGTGTTAGACCTGTTGGTAGTAGAGCATTTTGGCGGTAGCAATCATAACTCTGCTACTTTTACAATAGTCATGGAAAAGAATAGGTACATACAGCAGGGTAAGGTCCATAATTGGGGGAAGGTTAATTACAATTCTGTTAGGCAAGAACTGGGTAATATAAAATGGGAACAGATGCTGTCAGGGAAGAGCACTATTGAAATGAGGAGATTGTTTAAAGACTACATACTGCTGGTGCTCAATATGTTTGTCCCTAGCAGGCAGGGAAGATGCGGTCGAGTGATAGAGCCTTGGTTCTCAAAAGGAGTCGAATGCTTGGTTAAGAGGAAGAAGGAAACAAGCAATGGGAAAGGCTCTAGAGGGATACAAGTTATCCAGGAAGGAGCTGAATAAAGGGCTTATGAGGGCTGTAAGGGGTTATGATAAAACCTTGGCAGATAGGATCAAGGAAAACGCCAAGGCTTTTTACACGTATGTGAGGAATAAGAGAATGGCCAGAGAAAGTGTAGGGGCAATCAAGGATTGCAAAGGAAATTTATGCAAGGAGCTTAAAGAGATAGGAGAGGTCCTTAATGAATACTTCTCTTAAGTATTCACAACTGAGAGGGACCTAGTTGCAGAGGACAGTGTGAAACGGACTGGTAGGCTAGAGGAGGAGGACAAAAATAAGGAAGATGTACTAGGAATGTTGAGGAACTTGAAGATAGATGAGGCCCCCGGGCATGATGGGATTTATCCATGGATTCTATGGGAGGCGAGGGAAGAGATTGCAGGGCCTTTGACGATGATCTTTTCGTACTCACTGTCCACGGGTATAGTGCTGGAAGATTGGAGAGAGGCAAACGTCATTCCCTTGTTCAAAAATGGGAATAGGGATAACCCTGGAAATTACAGGCCAGTTAGTCTTACATCAGTGGTTTGAAAATTATTGGAAAGGGCTCTGAGAGATAGGATTTATGATCACTTGGAAAGGCACTGTTTGATTCATGATAGTCAGCATGGATTTTGGAGGGGTAGATCATGCCTCACAAACCTTATTGAATTCTTTGAAGAGGTGACAAATCACGTGGATTAATGTAGAGCAGTGGATGTGGTATACATGGATTTAAGCAAGGCATTTGATAAGGTTCCCCATGGTAGGCTCATGCAGAAGGTAAGGAAGCATGGGATAGGGGGAAATGTGGCAGATTGGATTCAGAATTAGCTGACCCTTAGAAGACAAAGGATGGTAGTGGACGGAAAATATTCAACATGGTGCTGAGTTACGAGTGGTGTACCACAAGGATCCGTTCTGGGTCCTCTTCTATTTGTGATTTTTGTAAATGATTAGGATGAAGGAGTGGAAGGGTGGATTAGTAAGTTCACGGATGATACGAAGGTGGGTCGAATTGTGAATAGTGCGGAGGGCTGTTCTCGGTTACAAAGGACCATTGATACGATGCAGAGCTGGGCTGAGCTGGCAGATGGAGTTTAAGCCTGACAAATGTGAGGTGATTCATTTTGAAAGCAGAACACAGGGTTAACGGAAAGATTCTTGGCAGTGTGGAGGAGCAGAGGGATCTTGGGGTTCATGTCCACAGTTCCCTGAAACCTGCCACCCAGGTGGATAGAGTTGTTAAGAAGGCTTATGCTATGTTAGCTTTCATTAATAGAGGGATTGAGTTCAAGAGCTGTGAAGTTATGCTCCAGCTATACAAAAGCCTGGTTCGGCCACATCTGGAGTATTGTGTCCAGTTCCGATCGCCTCATTACAAGAAAGATGTGGAAAACATGCAAAGGAGGTTTACCAGGATGTTGCCTGGAATGGAGGGAAGCTCATGCAAGGAAAGGTTGAGAGACCTAGGGCTTTTCTCTTTAGAACGACGAAGGACGAGAGGTGACTTGATAGACGTGTACAAAATGATCAGAAGTAGAGATAGAGTGGATTGCCAGAGACTTTTTTCCTAGGGTGGAGGTAGCTATTACGAGGATGCATAGTTTTAAAGTGAGTGGAGGTATATATAGGGGAGACGTCAGAGGTAGGTTCTTTACTCAGAGAGTGATAGGGGAATGGATTGCATTGCCGGAGAGGGTAGTGGATTCAGCCTCATTAGGGACATTTAAGCGGCTATTAGAGAGGCATATGGATGATAATATAAGGTAGGGGTGGAGGTTAGATAGACCTTAGTATTTGGGTAAAGTTCGGCACAACTTCGTGGGCCAAAGGGCCCGCACTGTGCTGTACTGTTCTATGTTCTATGTTCTATGTTCTATGTCCTCCAGCCTCCATAACTCTACATATGTCTGTAATCTTCTCTAAGCTGTGAGACCCTCCCTATCTCTTTAACCTTGACTGCAATCCACAGCCCTCCCCATCTCTCTAACCTCTTTCAGGTACTACAAACCTCCCTATCACTCTAAATTCCTCTCGTCACTACAATATCAATAGGTATTGGGAGAGAGCTGAAACAGTGTCCTGAGTTTAATGATCAGTCGTGATCCTATTAGATAATACAGCAGGCTCATGGTGCTGAATGATCTGCATCTGTCCCTCTTTTCAATTTTTGACGGTAACACTTCTCCTCTCCATAACTTCCTTCAGTCCCTACTGCCCTCCTTATCTGTGTAACCCACCCAACCTCCTTTCACTGAAACTTTCTCAGACAGCAGAGTATTTGCTATCTGTCACACCTCCTCCAATACCTTCTAATTAACTGAAAGGAAAGAGTGGGGATAAATGGATGTTTCCCTGGTTGGCTATCAGTGGCTAGTAGTTTACCTCAGGGATCAGTGTTGGGACCACAATTGTTTACAATTCTCATAGATGATTTAGCCTTGGAGATCAAGTGCAGTGTGTTGAAGATTGCAGGTGACACTGAAATGAGTAGTCGAGCAAAGTGTGCAGAGGACATTGAAAGTCTGCAGTGGGACATAGATAGGTTAAGTGAGTGGGCGACGGTCTGGCCGATGGAGTACATTGTTGGTAAATGTGATGTCATCCATTTTAGTTGAAGTAACAGAAAAATGGAGTATTGTTTATATAATGAACAATTGCAACATGCTGTTTTGCAGAGGGACCTGGGTTTCCTTGCAATGAATCAGAAAGACTTGGTTTGCAGGTACAGCAGGTAATTAAGAAGGCAAATGGAATATTGTCCTCCAATGCTAGAGGGATCGAGTTTAAAAATAGGCAGGTTATTCTTCAGATTTATACCGAGCTGCTGAGACCACATTTGAAGTACTTTGTACAGCTTTTCTTTCCTTACTTGAAGAAAAAGTACATATCGGCACTAGACGGGGTGCAGATGTTTACTCATTTGATTCTTGAGTTCAGAGTGTTGTCTTTTTGTGGAAAAATTTAGTAAACTGAGTCTAAACTCATCAGAATTTAGAAGAGTTAGATAGAAGCAGAAACATTGTTTCCACTGGTGGGTGGAACTAGAACGAGGGAGGAAAGCCTCAAAATAAGAGGCAACAGACTTAGGACTGAATTGAGATGAAACTTCTTCACCCAAAGGGTTGTGAATCTGTGGAATTCCCTGCTCGCTGAAGCAGTTGAAGCTATCTCTTTAAATGTATTTAAGTCAAAGATTGATAGATTTTTGAAAACTAAAGACATTGAGGGTTATGGTGAGAGGGCTGGTAAGTGGAGCTGAGTTCATGCGAAGATCAACAATGAATGGAATAGCAGACTCGATGGGACAGATGGACTACTCCTGCTCCTGTTACTTATGCTCTTATGTTCTTGAGTAAATGTCAGCATAGCATCTGTCTTCTGAAGCAGTATGCAGTCTTTCTGAGAGTTATATGCAAGGATTACTAAGTTAGCCCATGGCTCAGCTTTCTTTAATCGATCTAACATCAGCAATAATCAGGGAAGTGCTAAAATGTTTGATTAACTATCTGTCAGAAATGATGACTGCACACTTCTAGAATAAGCATTGACCATATGTTCAGAAGATATCAGAGCAGGATTAGACCATTTTGTCCATTTGGTCTGCTACATTGTTCAATTATGGCTGATATGCTTCCCAATCCCATTATCTTGCCTTCACCCTATAACTCTTGGTTCCTTTTCTAATCAAGAACATATCTATTCCTGAAAAATACACGAAATGACTTAGCGTCCACAGTCCTCTGTGGCAATAAGTTCTACACATTCACCACTCTATGGATTAAATTCCTCCACATCTTAGTTCCAAACGGTCGTCCCTTCACTCTAAAGTCTGCGCACTTGCATCCAAGCCTCTTCTAATAATGCAAGCATCTTCTCAATATGCACTTTATCCGGACCCCTCAGTCCTGTGTAAGCTTGAATGAGATCCATCCTCATCTATCCTTCCTGTGGGCGGCACGGTGGCGCAGTGATTAGCACTGCTGCCTCACAGCACCCGAGAACCGACTTCGATTCCAGCCTCGGGTGACTGTCTGTGTGGAGTTTGCACATTCTCCCCGTGTCTGCGTGGGTTTCCTCCGGGTTCTCCGGTTTCCCATACAGTCCAAAGATGTGCAGGCTCGGTTTATTGGCCATGCTAAATTGCCCGTAGTGCTCAGGGGTGTGTAGATTAGGTGGGTTGTAGGGGATATGTCTGGGTGGGATCCTCTGAGGTTCCATGTGGACTTGTTGGGCCGCAGGGCCTGTTTCCACAGTATAGGGATTCTAATTCTAATCCTTCCAAACTTTGTCGAGTACAAATCCAGAGTTCACAACGGCTCCCTATATTACAAGCCTTCCTTCCCGGGTTCTGCTTGTAAACACCCTCTGTACCCCCTGCAAGGACAGCACACACGTCCTTAAGTGTGGGGTCCAAAACAGCTACCCATATTCCAAATGCTGTCTGATCAGATCCTTACAGAGGCTCAGAAGTACATGTCTCCTTTTGTATGATGGCTCTCTTGAAATGAATGCCAGCAGTATATATTTCCTGTTATATGCCAGCCCTGTTCAAATGAATGTTAACACTTCTTTTAAATTTGCTAATGCTCTTTGGGAGGTTTTAAACTAATTCAGCTGGGGGATGGGAACCTGACTTGTAGCTCCAGCGTACAGGAAGTTGAGAGTAGTGAGGTCATGAGTAAGGTTTCAAGGTCGAAGGAGTGTGCCAGCAGGCAGGAAGGTAGTTTGTAGTGTGTCGACTTCAATGCCAGAAGCATCCGGAATAAGGTGGGTGAACTTGAGCATGAGTTGGTACCTGGGACTTTGACGTTGTGGCCATTTTGGAGACATGGATAGAGCAGTGACAGGAATGGCTGTTGCAGGTTCTGAGGTTTAGATGTTTCAGTAAGATCAAGGAAGGTGGTAAAAGAGGGGGAGGTGTGGCATTGTTATTCAAGAACAGTATTACGGTGGGAGAAAGAACGTTTGATGAGGACTCGTCAACTGAGGTAGTATGGGGTGAGGTTAGAAACAGGAAAGGAGAGGTCACTCTGTTGGGAGTTTTCCATAGGCCTCTGAATAGTTTCAGAGATGGAGAGGAAAGGATATCAAAGATGATTCTGGATAGGATCCACGCATTTTTTTTTATGAAAGTGACAATTTGTTTGACGAAACTTGTTGGATTTGCATTTTTTTTCTTTTTGTTGCGGCTGTAACTAGCAGAATAGACATAAGGGGAAGCATGGTTTACCCGGATTTTCAGAACTCTTTCAACAAGCTGCCACTGAAGAGTGGCATAAGCAAACATGGGGCATGTAGGATTGGAGAATTCTTTAACAAAGCGAAAGGAACAGGGTAGTTGTTATGAGGGACTTTAACTTTCCAAATATTGACTGGAAACGCTATACTTCAAGTATTTTAGATGGGTCAGTTTTTGTCCAATGTGTGCAAGAGGGTTTCCTGACATAGTATGTAGATAGGCCAACAAGAGGCGATGCCACATTGGATTTGGTACTGGGTAATGAACCAGGCCAGGTGTTAGATTTGGAGGTAGGTGAGCACTTTGGTGATCTTGGCCACAATTCGGTCACGTTGACTTTAGCGATGGAAAGGGGAAGGTGTATACCGCAGGCAAGAGTTTTGGCTGGGGGAAAGGCAATTATGAGGCGATTAGGCAAGACTTCGGATGCATATGATGGGGAAGGAAACTGCAGGGGCTGGGCACAATTGGAATGTGGAGCTTGTTCAAGGAACAGCTACTCCGTGTCCTTGATAAGTATGTACCAGTCAGGCAGGGAGGAAGTGGTCGAGCGATTGAACTGTGGTTTACTAAAGAAGTTGAATCTCTTGTCAAGAGGAAGAAGGAGGCTTATGTAAAGATGAGGCATGAAGGCTCAGTTCGGGTGCTTGCGAGTTCCAAGTTAGCCAGGAAGGACCCAAAGAGAGAGCTAAGAAGAGCCAGGAGGGGACATGAGAAGTCATTGGCAGGCAGGATCAAGGAAAATCCTAAAGCTTTCTATAGGTATGTCAGGAATAAAAGAATGACTGGAGTAAGATTAGGGCCAGTCAAGGACAGTAGTTGTGTGTGGAGTCCGAAGAGATAGGAGAGGCGCTAAATGAGTATTTTTCATCAGTATTCACATATGAAAAAGACAATGTTGTCGAGGAGAATACTGAGATACAGGCTGTTAGACTAGACGGGATTGAGGTTCATAAGGAGGAGGTGTTAGCAATCCTGGAAAGTCTGAGAATAGATAAGACCCCTGGGCCGGATGGGATCTATCCTAGGATTCTCTGGGAAGCTAGGGATGAGATTGCAGAGCCTTTGGCTTTGATCTTTTTATCGTGATTGTCTACAGGAATAGTGCCAGAAGACTGGAGGATAGCAAATGTTGTCCCCTTGTTCAAGAAGGGGAGTAGAGACAACCCTGGTAATTATAGACCAGTGAGCCTTACTTCGGTTGTGGGTAAAGTGCTGGAAAGGATTATAAGAGATAGGATTTATAATCATCTAGAAAGGAATAATTTGATTAGGGATAGTCAACACGGTTTTGTGAAGGGTAGGTCGTGCCTCACAAACCTTATTGAGTTCTTTGAGAAGGTGACTAAACAGGTGGATGAGGGTAAAGCGGTTGATGTGGTGTATATGGATATCAGTAAAGCGTTTGATAAGGTTCCCCACGGTAGGCTATTGCAGAAAATTCAGAGGCATGGGATTGAGGGTGATTTAGCGGTTTGGATCAGAAATTGGCTAGCTGTAAGAAGACAGAGGGCGGTGGTTGATGGGAAATGCTCATCCTGGAGTTCGGTTACTAGTGGTGTACCGCAAGGATCTGTTTTGGGGCCACTGCTGTTTGTCATTTCTTTAAATGACCTGGATGAGGGCGTAGAAGGATGGGTTAGTAATTTTGCGGATGACACTAAAGTCAGTGGAGTTGTGAATAGTGCAGAAGGATGTTGCAGGTTACAGAGGGACATAGATAAGCTGCAGAGTTGGGCTGAGAGGTGGCAAATGGAGTTTAATGCAGAAAAGTGTGAGGTGATTCACTTTGGAAGGAGTAACAGGAACACAGAGTACTGGGCTAATGGTAAGACTCTTGGTAATGTGGACGAGCAGAGAGATTTTGGTGTCCATGTGCATAGATCCCTGAAGGTTGCCACCCAGGTTGATAGGGTTGTTAAGAAGGAGTACGGTGTGTTAGGTTTTATTGGTAGAGGGATTGAGTTTCTGAGCCGTGAGGTCATGTTGCAGCTGTACTAAACTCTGGTGCGACCGCACTTCAAGTATTGCGTACAGTTCTGGTCACCGCATTATATGAAGGATGTGGAAACATTGGAAAGGGCGCAGAAGAGATTTACCAGGATGTTGCTGGAATGGAGGGAAGGTCGTATGAGGAAAGGCTGAGGGACTTGAGGCTGTTTTCGTTAGAGAGAAGAAGTTTATGAAGTGACTTAATAGAGACATACAAGATGATCAGAGGATTAGATAGGGTGGACAGTGAGAACATTTTTCCTCGGATGGTGATGGCTAGCACGAGGAGGCATAGCTTTAAATGGACGGGTGATACATATAGGACAGATGTCAGAGGTAGATTCTTTACTCAGAGAGTAGTAAGGGCATGGAATGCTTTGCCTGCAGCAGTTGAAGACTCGCCAACTTTAAGGGCATTTAAATGGTCGTTGGATAAACATTTGGATGATAATGGAAGAGTGTAGGTTAGATGGGCTTCATATTGGTTTTACAGGTCGGCACAATATGGAGGGCCGAAGGGCCTGTACTGCGTTGTAATGTTCTATGTTCTATGTTTTACCTTATTTACGCAAATGGAGCTTATGTGTCAACCTGAAGAGTAATCTGAACTAGGACTACGAAGTGCCTTTGCGCTTCAAGTATTTTCCCGTTTATAAAATGGCCTCCGCCTCTGGTCTTCCGTTCAAGTGCATTGCCTCACTCTTTTCCATATTGTTGTCCATCGGCCACTTCTTTGCCCACTTTCCTAGTTTGTCATTCTGCAGCCTACCTGCTCCTTCAACACTACCTGTCCCCAAGCCTCCCTTTGCAGTTGACGAAACTTAGCAACAACACTCTTTATTCCTTCGTTCAGACTGTTAATGTATAATGTGTACAGTTGTGGAACTTCACTCGTCAGTGGCTGCCATCCTGAAAAACACTCCTTCATACCCATTATGTGCCTTCTGCCAATCAGCCAATCTTCTATCCGTGCCAAGCATGTTTTCATGAAAGTGATAATTGGTTTTACGAAACTTGTTGGATTTGCATTTTTTTCCTTTTTGTTGTGGCTGTAACTGGCAGAATAGATAAAAGGGGAAGCATGGTTTACTTCGATTTTCAGAACTCTTTCAACAAGTTGCCACTGAAGAGGGGCATAAGCAAACATGAGGCATGTAGGATTGGAGAATTCTTTAACAGACAGAAAACTAAGCAGTATGCATGGACTTGTGTTAGGGCCACAAACAATCACAGATGCATGAATTAGATGCATGAAAAATTGATTCTATCCACGTTTGCTCATAAAACAAAATTAGATGGGAATGACAGTTGTATGGAGGAAACGAAGAGGGCATGAACAGTCTGCGAAGTTCTACTTTAGTGTCATGCATGGCACTTAGACTTCAATATTTAGGCCATCATTTATTTCCCATCTCTAATTGCCTGGTGAAGACGGTGGTGAGCTGCCTTACTGACCCACTGAAATCGTTAGGGTATCGGGGCAGCCACAGAGCTGGTAGGATGGAGGGTGGCTTGGAGGGAACGTTGGAAATGCTGGTGGTTTTCCTGTTCACCTGGGGCTCCCAACTTCCAGGTTTGCAAACTGTGTTTGAAAGAACACTGCTGAGCGCAGCAGTGCCAGTTGTATATCTTATTTATTATTTATCCCAGCATTGCTAGCTGGTATGTGGGCATTAATGTCTGGACCAGCATTTATTTTCTATTTTGAGTTGCCACTAAGAAGGTGGTGGCGAGCTACTTTCTTGAGCCACTGCACCAAACTTTTGACCTGTTTTTATTTGTGCCCTCCAGCAGTTGGTGCAACAATCCATATGTGCTTAAATGTTTACAGACAATGCAGTTCTCCCTTCTTTTATATGATATCCTTCTCTACATACAACTCTAACAACTCCTCACAATACCTCATCCCCTCTATTTCATTTTGCACTGTTGATCTCTCCAATGCCTTTAGTCTTGTTAAAAACTCATCTTCCTTTCTCAATTTGTAACCCCATGATTACCCTGTCCCTCCACCCTCCATGAATTATATTTAACCAATTACAGCGCATGTTAGCCTCTCTAGGTCTCTAAAAATTGCAGTGGCTGGTTCAACAGAGCTGTAAAATCGCTCAGGTATTTAACACTATCCCTATCTCTGTCACCTCTTCAAGACTCTACAGCTCTTTCTATTTCTATTATCGCACAATGCACTACCAATGCATCTAATTCCTCTTTCTGTCCTCTGGGTCAGCCTTTACTATGCGCTCTAACCCTCTACTGTCTCCAGTCACAATACGTGTCTGAAATCTGTAATATCTATGGGTCTCTAGTACCTCCCTGTCTGTCACTTTGTAATCTGTACAAGACTCCGTAACTCAGTAAGCAGCTCACTAAAAACATTTCAGAACCTACAGCCTCCTCCAACACCACCTACCAGCCATTTCTCTCTTCCCTTGACTTCTTCAGTCTCTGCTAGTCTCCCTGCATCTTCCAGTAAACCATTTCAGGCTCTGCAGCTCCTCTACCTCTCCAGATAAACTCATGCATCTCCCACAGCCTTCTTAATCACAGTAGTGTAATTAATTACCTTTTAATATCCTACTGTTCTGTACCTGTTCGCAGCCACTCCAGCGCTCCTGTGAGATGCCAATGCGAATGGGACATTGGAAACCTCAATCGATGCTTGAGGCCTACCATTTCCTGGTAGTCACAAAGGCAGATACCTAGTGAACGAGCAGCGCAGAGTGTGAACTGAAGTTCCGAGGAAGGGTCACCGGCCCTGAAACGTTAACTCTGATTGCTTCTTCACAGATATTACCTGACCTGCTGAGCTTTTCCAGCAACTTCTGCTTTTGTTCCTGATGCACAGCATCCGTAGTTCTTTCAGTTTTTACGTGATAACAAGGTCTGGTGCTTGGGGCAGGATGCACAAACATGGAGAGTTCAGGCCCGAAAAGTATTGAACTCAATATTGAGTCTGGAAGGCTGTGGGGTCTCCAAGTGGAAATTAAGGTGCTATTTTTCCAGCTTGCGCTGAGCTTCACTGGAGCATTGCAGGAAAGTTGACGTTTCGGGTCAGGACTCTTCCTCAAAAAACCCTTCAGGGATTGAAGCCCTCCAGTCGATCTGAACCTACACAATACTCTGGCTCTCTGGGAAGAGGGATATGTGCAATGAAACAGAGAGAAGAAAAATGACACTGAAACAGATAGAGATGTAGGATACAAAGGTCAGAAATCACAAAACATCAGGCTATACTCCAACAGGTTTATTTGAAAACACAAGCGTTCAATTCGTCTCTCCTTCTTCAGATGTTAGTGAGAGAGGCAGTAAGGGATACAGAATGTATAAGTAAAAGACCAAAGGGTCATACCACTGATCAGTATGTATTAAACAAACCTGAGGTGCTCTTAAATCTTTAATCAGGTTTTAATTGATTAATATGCAAATGCAAATCCATTAATTCCTTTTAGGTCATTGCCCTGAGAGAACTAAAAGTTCTATCAGTGTAAAAAAAAGGTGACATTTTAGGTCAGGCAGTGCATGTTAGGTGTGAGACCTTGTTTAGAATCTGTGTTTTAGTTTGCGTCAAACTGGTTTTGCTTCTCTAGTAGGAATTTATAAAACACAACATTGCTCATCTATGAATTGTGTGCGTTTTGAACAAAATAGAATGTGTATGCAAATAAAAATTCATCCCATAGATTGAATTGTGTGTGTGTGTGGGTGCGTGCATGTGTGTGTTCGTGTGTGAGAGGGTATATTGCGGTCGTATCACTTGTAGTGCGACATGAACCGAAGATTCTGATTGAGGCTGGGCATTAGTAACTGCAGAATTCACAACCTCTGATCTTTTCTTGTCGTCATGGAGGATATGTGATTGTCTAGCTCAGGTTCTGGTCAATGATAAGTCCATGATGTTGGCAGTAGGGGATTCAATTATGAAAATGTTAGTGGGAGGAGCTTATATTCTCTTGTATTGCAGATGATCATTGCCTCGAATTTTCTTATAATCAGCTCAAGATTGAAATTTGTCATGGTCTCACACAACTGGTTCTGTGTCTGAGGAGCTGTGAACAGTGTTGAACATTGTACAATCATCACGGAATATCACAACTTCTGACCTCCTGATAGGGGCAAGGTCATTGATGAAGCAGCTGAAAATGTTTGGTCCAAGGGCACAACCCGGAAGAATTGCTGCAGTGATGTTCCATGGTTGAGATGATTGGATTCCACTAGCTGCTTAGGAGAGAGAAATATCAAAGAAGAGTCTTGCGTTCAGTATTCAGCAGTACAGTGGGCTTTATTACCATAGATGTGGGAGAGATCAGAGCCCACTCCAAATGTGGTTTTCACAGGTGACCCAGTTGCCCTCTTAATCACAGCTCCAATTAGAGAGTTCAATGGCACTCCAACTTCCCCCCAGCTGAATATTTTTTTTTGCATTACAATAATTACACAGCAATATTGATGTTATTGATAATCAACCTCCTCTTCCTTTATATAACCAATCCAGTAAGCACACAATCAATGATAGACAACTCTATGGATAGCACATAATCTCATGATGGTCAACTGATACCTCAATCATCTGCCTTTTAAATTTTTCAATGCATCCAACAGTTATACGCCTTTCTAGACATTTGTCAGCTGCACCACATTATTTGCCTATGACCTACTTACTTTCTTATCACTAAAAGCTCTTCCAAACTGTCTACTAACTTTGGTATGGAAGATTAAGAAGAATATTAATTTCTATAAACCGACATAAAGTTTTCAAAATCAACTAATCAAATGTGACTATAAGTCTGTGACACATCTGACAAATTGGGAACAATCCCTCTCTCACTTCAGCCTGAGACATCAATAATAGTCCTTCTGACTAGCAGTTGCAAGTCCAACCCCCACTATTTCGATATTGTAAATGAATTTTAAATCAGAGTTTACTTGTTGAATGAATCCTTTACAGTTTCTACACTAAACACTTTCCATTAAAAACGTTCTTAATAAAAAGAATTCCACTGATGGGGGTGAAAGTCAATCACTTTACCACATTACTCAGTCATTAAGCGAAACGTGTTTAGATTCCACAAATGACTAGGGGATATAACCACATCTTCACTCTATTTTGTTAGCTGTCTCTGTCACTATTCCCTTTCCTTACTTTGTTCTGCTGCCCCTATCTCTCTGTTTAGCAAGATAATTGCCCCACATTCCTGTTCATCTTGTGGAATGTGTGTAAGACTGTGTCCTGATTTGCTGACAGCCTGTCACATTTATCGTTAGTTTTCAGATTTAAAACATCCGAAGAGTTTTTTTTTCTTTTTCTCTCTCTGTTCTCCCGTCCCAACACAAGGGTGGTCTAACCTTTACTATTAAGAATTCAAGTTACATATCCACCTGTCATTTCCACCAGGAAACGTGATTATTTATTGAGGTCTCTATCAGTTGTAAGTGTTTATACATGTAATTGTCATGTTACCATTTCTCTCGATTCGATCACTTCCTGGTGTTTACATGAAACCGTCACTAAACATCGATGGAATGCCCTTGTAGAATGGACGAAACCTAGAGATTATTCATCAGGCGGTCAGTTTCTCAAGTTATAAAATCTAGTGCTGAGAAGTGGAGGTTGTAAAATACGTCAGCTGCAATAACAGAGAAATATGACCAGACTAGCAGACAGCACAGCGAGATGAGAAATGACATTCAATATGGTGAAATATCAAGGCGGATTGGATCCCTACTAATGGACATAGACCATATTCTGGCTCTCGTGGAAATCTGGGTAAGACAATCCGCCATTATTACCGAATTCTGATCAAACTACGAATAAAAGCACAGCAACGATTTCAAAGGACAGGAATAACTTCAATTTTGACAAAGGCTCACTGTTTTTTCTCTCGCCAACCCTGTTGCCAGACCTGCTATTTCCCCCGCATTCTATTTTTGTTGCAGAAAATGAAACAATTGCTCTGTTATAGAATAATTGAACGAGATTGATTGCCTAGATTGGCCAATATCTCCAGAAGTGCACAGTGTAGCTCTTTGGTGATCGACTTATATGTTGCCCATTCGACATTCTCTTTCTCTATCCCTTTCCTCAATTCAGACATAGACGCTTGCGAAATGCTCTGTTGTGGCTTTGGAGTACCACAATTCCATGATTCTTTGAAATCGCTCGATCTGCACTCCGGGGTTTGTGGAAGTGGCTAGTCCTCCAACCAATTGGAGTGAAAGGGTTGGGGGGGGGGGGGGGGGGGGGGGGGCGCGAGGCTGAAGCAGTTGGGAGAACTACAGCAGAACTTAATACTTCGTTCAATCTGCGTGTATTCATAAACCTGGGGACGAATTAGATTTTCTAAACAGCTTGATCAACTTATCCTATCTCCACATTTCCATGTAGTCTGTACACTCCCATATAACTGTGTTCATGAATAATGTTACAACATGCTTAGATGTAAAAAAAAAATCCCGTTTGACATCCATTCAGGCAAATTTCCGTTGAGAGTAATTGATATCGACATACCAACTCTGAACGTGGACAAGCTTCCACGCATCTAGCATTTCCAAAAGCAGCGACAAGAGTGGAATTCAAGTTCACGCCAGCATGCCATATTGAACTAGCAACCTATCGCCTTAACCTCTTGGCCATCTGGTCTCAAAATACTCTCGGTGTAAACCTTTCTCCTTGATTTTGTTTAACCCGTTTCCAGAGACCAGGATGATGTTTTGGGGACAAGATTCAAACCTCGCCATGATAAATAATGGAATTTCAACTTAATACAGATCTGGAATTAACAGCTAAATGATGACTCTGGAAAGGTTGTCGATAGTCGGAGAAGTCCGTCTGGTTCATCAATATCCTTCAGGGAAGGAAACTCCAGTCCTTACATGGCGTGGCCTTTTTGTGACTCGAGAACCACGGCAAAGTGTTCCACTCTTAAATGGGCAATAAAAGCTGGCCGAATCAGCAACACCCACATCCGATGAAAAATTAAAACAATTTCCCATCTGTGGTCGGTTCACTCGCCGAGCAGGTTCGTTCTTTCGCGGACGTTTCAATACCCTGTTGGATAACATCATCAGCGCAGCCTCCGATAAAGCGCTGTTGTATTTTCCCGCCTGGTATTTGAACTCTACCTTAAAACAGACAGTGCTCCCGACACTGTCCAAAAAGAACGAACTTAACACTTTTAATACATCAGAAAAGAAGGCCCTAAAAGGACTGAAAGAAAAGACATACCAGCAGACAAAGGGCGCGCAGAATTAATACTAAACACTAAGACTACCTCACTAAAGCACAGGCGCTACTAGCAGACACGAATACGTACCGGCAAGTGCAAATAGACCCGACACCATAACAGGGCAATAAAAAAATCGACACACTAAACAGACTCGAACAGGCCGGACAAATCATCAAAGCCGATTACCTAAAAATGAAACCTGAAGGGACAAACACCCCCCGCATCTATGGTGTCTCAAAAGTACACAAACCGGAAATACTCCTCAGACCCATATTCTCCCTTCCAGGCACACCAACACACAGGTTAGCCAAGGAATTACAAATAAGATGAAAGCGCCTCGTCAGCGAGTCCCACACTCAATCCACTCAGCCCAGGAATTTTTCGATTTCCTCAAAGGCATAAGAATAGATGACAACGAGACCAGGGTGTCCTTTGACATTACCACCCTAATCACATCGATTGACATACCACTGGCAAGAGGAACACTAGCAGCACTTCTGAAAGAATAAGACTCGAGTGGCACCATCTCTACAGACAACACGGTAAAGTTACTGGACCTGTGCCTCACGAGCCACTTTACCTTTAAAGGCCAAATCTATGAACAAATCAAAGGGACACCCATGGAGTCACCTATTTCCGAATTAATAGCAGAAGCGATGATGCAGAGACTGGAAAGCATAGCCCTTCCACAGATCCAACCTAAACTATGGATCTGACATGTGGACGACAGTTACATCATCATCAAACGGACTAAACTAGAGGAGACACACCAGCACTCTCATGGCATCAACTTCACCAAGGAAGAAGAAAAGAACGAACAGCTTCCATTCCTGAGATAACAAGGTGTAAAGCTGGATGAACACAACAGGCCAAGCGGCATCAGAGGAGCAGGAAAGGTGACGTTTCGAGCCTAGACCCTTCTTCATTCTTCTGAATGAAAAAGCTTTCCTGCTCCTCTGATGCTGCTGGGCCTGCTGTGTTCATCCAGCTCTACACCTTGCTATCTCAGATTCTCCAGCATCTGCAGTTCCTACTGTCTCTTAACCAGCTTCCTTTCCTGGACTTCATGGAAGAACCCAGGGCCAGCCATGATTGCAGTTACCGCACTTGTTTTAAAGACGAAATCGTTTGAAGAAAAACGTAGCCTTGCTCCTGAAAGGACGAGTTAGCATTAGAGTCCGAGAAAGAATGATCATATTCCGAGGCTCTTTAACCTCAGTGGAGGTACGATCTGCCTTTCCTGAAGTCGTTTCACTTTCCTTCTCTTTCCTTTCAGCTGTGCATTTTTCTGCGCAGCTTTCCAGATTGTGTTGGAAACTTGCGTGGAAAAGAAGGAAAGCAAGTGACTGGATTATACGAAATTCCAGTCGACAAGACGCAGTTTTGATACATCTTAAAAAGAAAAAGAGGATGTCAGAGTTATCAGTGATGTACTAACTGAATGCGATTATTTTTTGTTCTCGATGTGACAAACTCTGGCGCTGCAGTCACCTTAATGTTCCTTTGGGCTGACTGAATGAGAAAAAAAGGCTTTGCATTACAGCAACATGTGCTTTGCTTTCCTCGACTCCTCTTTTGGCTTTCCCTGTTCCTCAGTTAGAGACGATATTATGTGTGATAAAAGATACAAAGAGAAGCAGTGGCCTGTCTGCCTTTCCTCTGTTCGACCAAGTTGATTCATGCCTGTTGTTGACTGGATGAACTCCGAAAAGGTCCGGCACTTCAGATTATGAACAGATATCTCTATCAAAAGACTACTACAATTGTATTTTGAGACATCGCCGAGCACAACAGAATCCGGTCTAACATCGAAGCTACAACTCTCCACTGTCACACTAGGAATTCAGGTAAAGTTTTCGAACCAGGGCCTTTTCGCGCGTAAAATGAACACGGCAACCACTACACGACAGAAACCGCATGTACGCAGTGCTTACTTGCGTAGTTCAAGTTGCACACCTATTCTGCAGTTCAAGCTCGTTGATATTCAGAAGCAAAATCATTCATTCAACAAAATTTCTTTTACAGTTAACTGGAATTGTGTGTTCGTTTTCTGCGCCGCAGCAAACATTGCCCTGCTAGTTCGACCCACTTAAAGATGACAAGAACAGCAATGAAATAGCAGATGACAAACCCCGGTTATTGTCTCTTCGAACCTCTTTCAGGCAGAAGGCACAAAAGCTTAAATACACGTACCAACTGGTTCAAAACCAGCTTCTTCCTCGCAGTTATTAGACTGCTGAACCTTTCAAATTTCAAACCTAATGTTGATAATACTTTTTGTACACCTTCAATGCAGCTGTAGGTTTGTGTGCCTCGCTCTGCTCAATTACCCTATGATCTGTATGTCCTTGCATGTAATGGTCCGCCTTTACTGCACGCAAAGCAAGACTTAAATCAAGTCAAATTTGCAGCCTTAATCCAGAGCCTTCGTTTCTCGAAACAGTTCAACTAAAAAAAAAAATAAGAAACAAAAATCATTGAAAGTTAAGTTTATCATTCATAGTTTCGATTAGATTAGCCTTCCTAATCCAACAGCACTGCGGCCGTACCGACAACACAGGGATTGGAGTGTTGGGATAAAGCAGCAAAAAGAAAATCCAAAAGAACAGCGGATTCCGAAACCTGAAACAAAATTAGAAGTTGCTGAACGTCTCGGCAGGTCTGGCAGCATCTGTGGAAAGAAATCAGAGTTAACCTTTCATTTCAGAACAGAAGTATTGATAAATCGCCAAGACAAACGGTCTCAAGTGACAGCGTTCCGGTGCAATGATTGTGAGCTGAGATTTACCCAGTCACATGGTCTAAGGAAATCATCACAGCATTTGCAGTGTGGAGGAACCGCTGCATTGTAGACAAACCAGAAGACAAAGGAGGAGCCATCGTCGTGGAGAATAGAACGAACTACTGCAAGGAAGTGTACCAACAGCAGAACAGCCTGGAAAACTATACACAACTACCTGACGATCCGACCAAAGATCACATCCATCAGCTGAACAGACTGGCCAAGACTTTTGATCCAATCCTTCAGATTACCCTACGCACTCTCATCCTGCGTACTTCCCACGTAGGAGACTTCTACCTCCTTCCAAAGATTCACAAAGGCAACACACCTGGACGTCCCATCGTATCAGGCAATGGGGTCCTGTGTGAGAACCTCTCTAGCTATGTCAAGGTCATCTTGAAAACATTGTACACGAAACCCCCATCTTTTGTCTCGACGCTACAGATTTCTTACAGAAACTCAGCACCCACTGACCGGTCGAACCAGGAACATTCCTCGTCATGATGGACGTTTCAGCACTCTGCTTCAGCATTCCCCATGACTACCGCATCGCAACAACAGCCTCAATACTCAATACCAGTAACTGCCAATGTCCAGACACCATCCTACAACTCATCCGTTTCATCCTCGATCACAATGTCTTCACCTTCAAAAACCAATTATTCGTCCAGATGCAAGGAACAGCCACGCGTACCAGATTAGCTCCCCGATATGCCAACATCTTTATGCACAAGTTCAAGGAACATTTCTTTGCTGCACAGAACCTCCGACCAACGCTATACACCAGATACATTGACATTTTCTTCCTTTAGACTCATGGCGAGGAATCACAAAAACAACTACACAGCGATATCAACACGTTTCATCCGAGCATCAGAAATACCATGGACTACCATTTGGAATCAATCTCAATCTTGGACTAATGCATCTCCATTAGGGACGAACATCTCAGTATCTCACTCTACCACAAACCTACTAACAACCTCACGATGCTGCACTTCTCTAGCTTCCACCCTAAACATATTAAAACAGCCATCCCCAATGGACAAGCCCTACTTATACATAGGATCTCTTCGGCTGAGGAGGAATGAGATGGACACCTCAAGGTGTTGAAGGATGCCCTCATAGGAATAGGGTATGATACTCAACTCATCATTCACCCGTTCAGACATGCCACAGCTAAAAAATCTTAACGATCTCCTGAAAATACAGATACGGGTTATGCGCAAAAGAGCACCCTTCATCATCCAATATTTCCCAGAAGCAGAGAATCTATGCCATGTTCTTTGTAGTCTGCAACACATTATAAATGATGATAAGCACCCCGTCAAAATCTTCCCCTGGCCTATATTTTTCTCTTCAGAGAACCACCAAAACTGAAACAGACCATTGTTCGCAGCAAACTACTCAGCCTTCAGGACAACATTGACCGCAATGCTACACAGCCCTGTCATGGCAACCTTTGCAAGACATGTTAGATCTTCAACATCGACACTACCATCACAGGGGGAACACCACTCATCATGAGCCCGGGAGAT
Organism: Ginglymostoma cirratum; assembly: GCA_024137785.1. Taxonomy (NCBI): domain Eukaryota; kingdom Metazoa; phylum Chordata; class Chondrichthyes; order Orectolobiformes; family Ginglymostomatidae; genus Ginglymostoma; species Ginglymostoma cirratum. The sequence continues at coordinate 4,913,781 of JAHRHZ010000108.1, forward strand.
ACTCATATGACTCGGCTAACGTTGTCTGTCTCATACACTGCAGGCAAGGATGACCCGAGGCATTGTATATTGGCAAAACCATGCAGATGATATGACAATGGATGAATTGTTTCCACGCAACAATTGGCAGACAGGGATGTTCCCTCCTTGTGGGGAAACACTTCAGCGGTCAAGGACATTCAGCTTCGGATCTTCAGGTAAACATCCTCTAAGGCAAATTGCGGGATACAAAACAATGTAGACTCGCCAAGCTGAGGCTTATATCAAAGTTCAGTATCCATGTTAACGACCTCAACTGGGTTCCTGTCGCACTATAGGTGACCCTACCACACTATACACTCTGACACACACCTACAAATACACACACGCACCAATCCTCCCTCATACACCCGTTGCTTATCAAGCACCCAAGGCATTTTCGGGAGGAGCGAGAGAGAGAGAGAGAGAGAGAGCACCAGGACGCTGCCAGGAAGGTAAGTTTTCCCACTTTAAAAAGCTTACCTCGAGCGGGAATAATAGGTACTGCAGATGCTGTGAGAATCCGAGATAACAAGGTGTGGAGCTGGATGAACACAGCAGGCCAAGCAGCATCATAGGTGCAGGAAAGCTTGACGTTTCGGGCCTAGACCCTT
>JAHRHZ010000108.1:4914812-4935314 GCA_024137785.1 Ginglymostoma cirratum
TTTTCTGATGAAGGGTCTAGGCCCGAAACGTCAAGCTTTCCTGCTCCTATGATGCTACTTGGCCTGCTGTGTTCATCCAGCTCCACACCTTCTTACCTCGAGCGGGAGCGGCCTTCATTTATTTGGGCAGCGGCTGAACCCGAGACACTACACGAGTAGTGTCTCCCAACCGCCCTCCTCCTCTAACCAAAAAAAAGGACTCGGTGGTGTGTAGATAAGGAGTTAAGGTAAGGCTTTTACTATTTCATTTTTTTTATATCGTGTGATTGGTAAAAACTTCTTTCGTTCCTTTTTCATTTATCTAAATTAAGTTTAAGATTAAAAATGGCAGGAGATCTCAGACCCGTGTTATGCTCCTCTTGCTCAATGTGGGAGCTCAGAGACACGGCTGATGTCCCTGACTCCTTCACGTGCAGGAAGTGTGTCCAGCTGTAGCTCTTGTTAGACCACATGACGGCTCTGCAGCTGAGGATGGACTCACTTTGGAGCATACGCGATGCTGAGGGGGTCGTGGATAGCACGATTAGCGAATTGGTCACACCGCAGATTAGGATTGCTGAGGGAGAAAGGGAATGGGTGACCAAAAGCCACAGAAAGAGCAGGAAGACAGCGCAGGTGTCCCCTGCGGTCATCTCCCTCCAAAACAGGTATACCGTTTTGGATACTGTTGGGGGAGATGGCTCACCAGGGGAAGGTAACAGTAGCCAGGTTCATGGCACCGTGGCTGGCTCTGCTGTACAGAAGGGCGGGAAAAAGAGTGGAAGGGCTATAGTCATTGAGGATTCAATTGTAAGGGGAGCAGATAGAAGGTTCAGTGGTCAAAAACGAGATTCCCGATTGGTATGTTATCTCCCAGGTGCACGAGTCAGGGATGTCTCAGATCGGCTGCAGAACGTTCTGAAGGAGGAGGGCGAACAGCCAGTTGTCGTGGTGCATATAGGCACCAGTGACATAGGTAGAAAACGGGATGAGATCCTACAAGCAGAATTTAGGGAGTTAGGAGCCAAGTTAAAAAGTAGGACCTCAAAGGTAGTAATCTCAAGACTGCTACAGTGCCATGTGCTAGTCAGAGCAGAAATGAAAGAATAGCCAGGATGAATGTGTGGCTTGAGAGATGGTGCAGGAGGGAGGGGTTCAGATTTTTGGGACATTGGGACGGGTTCTGGGAAAGGTGGGACTATTACAAATTGGACTGTCTACACCTGGGCCGGACTGGAACCAATGCCCTTGGGGGTGCTTTTGCTAACGCTGTGGGGGAGAGTTTAAACTAATGTGGCAGGGGGGTGGGAACCAAATATTGGACAGGTTATTGGACAGAAAGGAGGTAGTAACTAAAGCCTGTAGGGAACCAGATAATGGAGTCAGCGAGACTAAAGGGAAGAGTAGGCAGACAGCAGATGATGAACACAAAGGGACAGGTGGTCTGCGGTGGGAGATAAAAGGTACTGCAGATGCTGGAGAATCCGAGATAACAAGCATGGGGCTGGATGAACACAGCAGGTCAAGCAGCATCATAGGAGCAGGAAAACTTGACGTTTCGGGCCTAAAACCTTCATCAGAAATGGGGGAGGGGAAGAGGGTTCTGAAATAAATAGGGAGAGAGGGAGAGGCAGATAGAGGATGGATAGAGGAGAGGATAGGTGGAGAGGAGGCAGACAAGTCGAAGAGGCGGGGATGGAGCCAATAAAGGTGAGTGTAGGTAGTGGGGTAGGGAGGAGATAGGTCAGTCCAGGGAGGACGGACAGGTCAAGGGGGCGGGATGATGTTAGCAGATAGGAGATGGGGGTGTGGCTTGAGGTGAGAGGAAAAACAGGTTAGGGAGGTGGAGATGAGCTGGGCTGGTTTTGGGATGCGGTTGGGGGAGGGGAGATTTTGAAGCTTGTGAAATCCACATTGATGCCATTGGGCTGCAGGGTTCCCAGGCTCCACACTCCCCTCCAGCCCCACCACACCCGGCACTTTTCCTTGTAACCGCAGGAAGTGCTACACCTGCCCCCACACCTCCTCCCTCACCCCAATCCCAGGCCCCAAGAAGACTTTCCACATCAGGCAGATGTTCACCTGCCCATCTGCCAATGTTGTATACTGCATCTGCTGTACCCGTTGTGGCTTCCTCTACATTGGGGAAACCAAGCGGAGGCTTGGGGACCGCTTTGCAGAACACCTGCACTCAAGTCGCAACAAACAACGGCACCTCCCAGTCGCGAACCATTTCAATTCCCCCTCCCATTCCTCAGATGACATGTCCATCCTGGGCCTCCTGCAATGCCACAGTGATGCCACCCGAAGGCTGCAGGAACAGCAAATCATATTCAGCCTGGGATGGGCAAATGCGAGGTGATGCATTTTGGTAGATCTAATTCAAGAGCAAACTATGCAGTAAATGGAAAAGCCCTGGGGAAAATTGATGTACAGAGAGATCTGGGTGTTCAGGTCCATTGTTCCCTGAAGGTGGCAACGGAGGTCAACAGAGTGGTCAAGAAGACATATGGCATGCTTTCCTTCATCGCAAGTGGTATTGAATACAAGAGTTGGCAGATCATGTTACAGTTGTATAAGACTTTGGTTCGGCCACATTTAGAGTACTGCGTACAGTTCTGGTCGCCACATTACCAAAAGGATGTGGATGCTTTGGAGAGGGTGCAGAGGAGGTTCACCAGGATGTTGCCTGGTATGGAGGGCGCTAGCTAAGAAGAAAGGTTGAGTAGACTAGGATTATTTTCATTAGAAAGACGGAGATTGAGGGGGGACCTGATTGAGGTCTACAAAATCATGAGGGGTATAGACAAGGTGGATAGCAAGAAGCTTTTTCCCAGAGTGGGGGACTCAATTACTAGGGGTCATGAGTTCAAAGTGAGAGGAGGAAAGTTTACGGGAGATAGGCGTGGGAAGTTCTTTACGCAGAGGGTGGTGGGTGCCTGGAACACGTTGCCAGTGGAGGTGGTAGACGCAGACACGTTAGTGTCTTTTAAGATGTATCTGGACAGGTACATGGATGGACAGGGAGCAAAGGGATACAGACCCTTAGAAAATAGAGGACAGGTTTAGACAGAGGATCTGGATCGGCGCAGGCTTGGAGGACCGAAGGGCCTGTTCCTGTGCTGTAATTTTCTTTTTCTTGTTCTTTGTTCAAACACACTCGCTCTCTCCCAAACGTGCACACGGTCTCTCTCTCTCTCTCTCTCCTACATGTTTACACGCACTCTCTCGCCTACACACACACACGCACACACACACACACGCACTTTCTCTCTCCCTTCCTCCCCACGGCCCCCTCCCCCCCCCCCCCCCCCCACGCACACTCCATATCTCTCTCACACACACACACACACACACACACATGAATCTCTGGGGTAAATTTGTATTTGCAGACACATTCTATTTTGTTCAAAAAGCACACAGTTTATCGATAGTCAGTGAATGTGGCGTCTTATAAATTCCTATTTCAGAAGCAAAACCAGCCTGACTCCAAACCAAAACATAAATAGATTCTAAACAAGGCTCACACCTAACATGCAGTGTCTGACCTAAAACTTTACCTCTTTTTTTACACCAATAAAACCTGTAGTTCTCTCAGGACAGTGACTTAAAAGGAATTTGGGGATTTACATATACACATTAATCAATTAAAACCTAACTGTTGATAGATTTAACAGTGTCTCAGGTTTGTTCAATACATTCTGATTAGTGTGTGACACTATGAGTTTTTAACTTATAAATTTTGTGTCCGGTACTACCTCTCTCACTAACACCTGAAGAACAAGAGCGGTTCTGACAGCTTGTGCTTTCACATAAACCTGTTGGACTATAGCCTGGTGTTGTGTGATTTCAAACCTTGACAAATTATGTCACTCAAAAAAACAAAAGGATGCTGACGATGCAGTGAAACTGTTGAAATGTGGTGACTGTGGGAAGGTATTTGGTTATCCATTGAAGGTGGAAGCCTACCAACACAGTATGGGAGTGTAGGAAGAGATTCCTTCACACATCCAACCTGCTGGCTAAACAGTGAGACCCTGTCGTTCAGATGTGCCGAGTGTGGGAAGTGGTTTTATCACTCATTCAGTGTTCTGAGTGACCAGCGAGCTCACATAGAGAGGATGCCTTTGTCTATTTGGTTTGTGGTAGGGGAGTTTCTCAGTCACCCAACCTACTAATACGCTAGGGAGTACATACTGGGGAGAGACAATTCTCCTGCTCTGAATCTGGGAAGGAATTTGCTTAATCAGGCGACTTGCTGATGCATCAGTGAGTTCACACCAAAGACAGAGCATTAATTTGCTCATTGTGTTGGATTGGATCGACTCAGTCAGCACACCTTCTGAGAGACCAGCAAGTTCACATTAATAATAATAAAACAAAACAGCGATAGTATTTTCTTCTTAATCACATCAGGGCTGAACTGTGTTGACTGGAACCCCTTCGCACAGTCTCCACAGTTTCATCGTCATAGAATCCCTACGGTATGGAAACAGGCCATTCGGCCCAATACGTCCACACCGACCCCACAGCATCCCACCCATCCCCTATAACCCACATAATCTCCACATACCTGAACACTACGCGCGATTTAACATGGCCAATTCGCCTAATCTGCAAATCTTTGGACTGTGGGAGGAAGCCAGAGCACGCGGAGGAAACCCACGCAGGCACAGGGAGAATGTGCAAACCTCCGATGGTGTTCCACATTTCCAAACACCCAATCGAACTCAGGTTCCTGGTGCTGTGAGGCAGCAGTGCTAACCACTGAGCCACTGTGCCGCCCCATGGTGCAGGTGTCCCTGTGCCTTCCCGGATTTGACCACCAATACCAGCCTCTTGCACACAAGCATGTGTACTGTCTATCCCCACGGTGAATGCGTAATGATTTTGTAACCAGTGTAACCAGTTTTAATCTCATTCAATAATCATTGAACTGTCAAGTTCTCACTCGGTTATGCGACTCAGTACTTTTCCATATGACTTTAGAAGGACTCAAAACAAAAGCGTTCTGTTTTTGGAATCAATGGTTGACAATATTCAGGTTTCAGTGAAATTTATGAATCATATCTTGAGGTACATTAATATTTCGTTTAAATGCAAATACTCATCTTCAAGGTACCTTATAAAAGAAATTTATGAAATCAAATCCGTCAGTACAGGACAGAAATTGAAGACGCAACATTTTAACTTATATGAATATTCTTTCCTTCTCATTTCCTGAAAGGTGTGAATTTCTATCCCACACGTTCATCTTCCATTCTCTGCAGTACCGAATAAACGCCCTCCCGTTCTCCTGAAAGTGCTGAATCGTGCTGATTGACGGACTTATGCAGATTGCTTCCTTTCCTGGAAAGAGGTTGAAAATCTTCATGCAGAAATTTAGACTCAAATGCTAAAATTACTATTTTGTGAATTTAAAATATCTCTAATACGAAGTACTCTGTGGCCTGATTTGGGATAAAAGAGGGGTGTGAGGAAAATCTTTGTTGAGTGATAGCAGATGACCTCGCTTTCATTTCCAACGGCGGTGCTGGAAGCGGAAATGATTCCCTATGAAATTGAATGGCCCCTTTGAGTAGCAGCTACCCCTGAAGAAACAATTATTTTCATTCTGAATATTAAGAAAGCCGGCATCCTTTCAGCCAGACAAGAAAATGCGTCAAACTGAGACGACTAAAGCTGTATCAGAGATAAAAGGTACTGCAGATGCTGGAGAATCCGAGATAACAAGCATGGGGCTGGATGAACACAGCAGGTCAAGCAGCATCATAGGAGCAGGAAAACTTGACGTTTCGGGCCTAAACCCTTCATCAGAAAAACTGTCACTGTCCGTAAAAGAGGTAGAAATAGGAACCAAGCTTTCCATAATCTGCACCCTCCTGTATTAACTTCCTCGCCCTTCAGTTATACATGAACAATATTCCTGCTCCCTCTCTGGATAGGAAAGAAATAGATTTGGGGAGACATTACTTTGCGCCACGACATTGCACAGAAGAGGAGGTTTCAATCTGAAACTGTCAACAACTTTATGACGTCTCACAATGGAAGGGTGGAGCCTGCATGAAACAGCCTATAGTAATCGACGTGCACGCCGGTGACATCCTCGGATTCCAGGCTGCAAGCCAGGTGCGCGGACACGGGCTCCTCCACAAACTAAGGTTTCCAGGGCAACCGACTGAGGTCAGAGCGAGAAGCCATTCGGGAACTGCCGCCCTCCCCCTCTCCGGCGGCTGATGCTCCAAAAAGAGACAGATCGAGTCCGACCGCTGGCGGCAGCAGCAGTGTACCTGTTCCGGATGGCGGCCCCTCCACTGCGCTTGCGCTGCCCTCGAACTGAGTGTCTCGGGGACGGTTTGCTAAATCTCTTTCTTGTAGTTTCCTTCATGTCCCGCAGTTTGATTTCAGACAGCACACTTTTCTGATGAAGGGTTTAGGCCCGAAACGTCAAGTTTTCCTGCTCCTATGATGCTGCTTGACTTGCTGTGTTCATCCAGCCCCATGCTTGTTATACAGGGTTTATGAAGCCCTCTTGCAGGGTCTTAAAAGAGTCAGGTTTTCTCGAGGCGAAACTCAATTTGGAAAATAATGGGGACTCTCTGTTCATCACATCCAGGATTGATAGTCTGGCACTATTAGGTTTGTTTCTGCTGATTTCAGCAGAAAAGGCTGGAATTTAATATTTTGGATATAGAGTCATAGAGATGCACAACACAGAAACTGACCGTACGATCCAAGTCATCCATGCTGACCAGATATCCTAAATTAATCTAGTTCCATTTCCCAGCATTTGGCCCCTATTCCTATTCCTCTAAACCCTTCCTATTCATGTACCCATCCAGATGCCATTCAAATGTTGCAGTTGTACCAAGCTCCACCACCTCCTCTGGCAGCCCATTCCGTGCACGCACCACCCTCTGTGGAAAAAGTTGCCTTTTAGGTCCCTTTTAAATCTTTCACGTCACCTTAAACTTATGCCCTCTAGTTTTACACTCTCCTACCCTGGGGAAAAGACCTTCATTATTTATCCTATCCATGCCCCACATGATTTTATAAACCTCTATAAGGTCACACCTCAGTCTCCAACACTCCAGGGAAAATAGCTCCAGTGTATTCAGCCTCTCCCTTTAGCTCAAAGGTTCCAAACCTGGAACATCATTGTAAATCTTCTCTGAACCCTTTCAAGTTTCACAACATCTTTCCAATAGCAGGGAGACCAGAACTGAATGCAGTATTCCAAAAGTGGCCTAACCAATGTTCTGTACAGCCACAACATGACTTCCTGTCTCCTATACTCAATTCACTGACCAATAAAGACAAGCATACCAAATGCCTTCTTCATTACACTGTCTACTTGTGCCTTCACTTTCAATGAACTATGAACCTGTATCCCAAGGTCCTTACCATTAAATATCTAAGTCCTACCCTGATTTGCCCTGCCAAAATGCAACACTTCACATTCATCTAATTTAAACTCCATCTATCACTCCTCGGCCTATTTGCCCATTTGATCAAGGTCCCATCATACTCTGACGTAACGTCCTTTGCAGTCCACTACACCACCAATTTTGGTGTCATCTGCAAATTAACTAATCATACCTCTCGTATTCACATCCAAATTATTTACAAATGTTGCTGATTCAGAGTTCCAATGACCCTTTACAAATGTGTTTTCTTGATCTTTCCCCTTGACTCAAGAACTCACGACAGAAACTGAATTGCAATTAAATTATAAACTCTTACCTATGAACTTTACCACTTAAACTGTGTAGTAAAATGTACAATTCAGCATGTGAAAGGTTTCACTGATGAACATCTCCAACCAGAAAAGGCTGATTAATGTTTGCAGATAATTCTCTCTAACTTGCACTTTCGTCAAGTTAAGGAACATGGAAAAGAACAGTAAAATATTTCACAGGCACGTCATCAATAAAAAAAAACTTTATCAATAAATGTTGATGATGTTTGCAAGTCACAGAGTTCAATCATTTCTGACACAGCAGCAGTAACATTTGGTAAAGATGGAACCAGCAACAAAGACTGTTTTGAAATCTACTCAAAAGAGATGATAATCAGTCATTGAAACAAAAAACAAAATTGACCTGACGTACAGCATCAACCCAACAGGGAGAAACCTGCATGACTTGAAAACAGCCAAGACAGTTATTGCAAAAGACAGATGTTGTATGAATGAAGGCTGTATCAATCTTTGTAAAGAAATCCAACCTGCATGTTATGATGGAAATCAACGTGTTGCATATGATCAATGTACTCCAAGAGGCACTTTGTCCGACCATCTGCAAAATTGTCCTCCCGCCATCGACAGAAGTAAACAGATAGCCTACTGGGTTGAACACTACTGTGAGCTGTACTCCCATGAGACAGTCATCCTCCAGTCTCCATTTAATGCTTTCCTGCAGCTTCCTATTGTGGTTAAGTTGGTTGAGGGAGCCTACAGTTTGAAAAGGCCATTTGTTGCCTACTTAGCTGGAAACCAGCAGCAAAATAGACTTTACCTGAGCTACTGAAGCACAGAAAATCGCGCATTCTGCTGCAGCTTCATGAGTTCCTCTTCCTCTCTTGGAAGATAAGATCCAGTTTACAGTACATGTAAGGTGCAAAGTTCATTACAATTTACAAAAAACAAGGTACCAGAGGAGATTGAAAAAGCAATCGTGACTTATACTCAGCATCACAGGGAAGGCCTTCATGAGGGTCATATTTAAAATACTCCATCTATTTGCAAACCAAGTGTGTCCAGGTATACAGTGAGGTTTCTGTTTTGGCAGAAGGATAGTGGGCATGATCTTCTCCCATATATCAGTTCCAAGGGAATTTACAAAGATGGGTTGGAGGGTTTTAACGGTAGGGAGAGGCTGAATAGGCTGGGACTGTTTTCCCTGGTGCGTTGGAGGCTGAGGGGTGAATTATAGAGGTTTATAGAATCACGAGGGGAATGGATAGGGTGAATAGCCAAGGTCTTCTCCCTAGGGTGAGGGAGTCCAAAATTAGAGGACATAGGTTTAAGTGAGAGGGGCAAGATTTAAAAGGGACCTAAAGGGCAACTTTTTCACACAGAGGGTGGTGTGTACATTAAATCAGCTGCCAGAAGAAATGGTGGAGGCTGGTACAATTACAACATTTAAAAATGCATCTGGAATGGTATATGAATTGGAAAGGTTCAGAGGGATATGGGCTAAATGCTGGCAAATGGGATTAGCTTAATTTGGGATATCTTGTCGGCATGGACAAGTTGGACCGCAAGGTCTGTTTCCGTGCTGTACAGCTCCATGACTCTAAGAGAAGTCTTCAGAACACCGTATAACTGCATAACTTACTCATATAGACCTCACTAAAGCATTTAATGTCATCAGCAGATCAGGACTTGACAGAATTTTGCAGAAAATTGGTTGTCCATCAAAGCTCGTCAGTATGATCCTCTCTTTTCATGACCACATGCCATATACTGTAAGTCTAATAGCATCATGTCCAACAATTTCAGGGTGAAGAATGGAGTGAAACTATCACCAACATCGAATCAACAACTCACACTGATGATTGTTAACTATGAATAACAATAACAACCTTTCTCAGGGAGACAGAATAGGAAGGTGTGACAGTGGATGAGAACTGTGATCAGTGTGTTTGAAGTCCAGAATCGGGTTGTATTAAATCACCGCTCCCAAACTTTATCCTACTGTGATCCCCATTCTACCAGCTGACTTTGTGTGACCCCAGAGAATGGTTTTAGGGCAAGTGGGCAGGGTATGAAGATTCCTTATGGAATGCAGAGGCTGAGGCAAACAGGCGTTATTAACAGCTGATTAATGTACTTGCACAACAAATGACTGTAATGTAATACGATTCTGATTATTTATGTAATAGGGCTATGACTATTAACAGAAATATTTCCAATTGTATCTATGTATTTGCATCCTAATTACTGAAGAGGCAAGTGATCACTAATACCACAGGAACTACGTAAATAATTAGATCATGATTAATGTAATAGAATTACATTTCTTAACATAATTGTATAATTAGTATTAACACATCATGATGCTGTTTATTGATGCAAAAATGATCCTGATTATTGAAGAAATTGACTCTCTACAAAATGAAATAAACACCTTTCTTTTCACATGCTCGTTTTGCAGCAGCAATTGAGCCTCAGTAAGAAGACCACTAGAATCCACCCATCAAGAAAATAAACACCAGGATTTAAAACGACTTTGAAGCTGTCAGACATCAGTCAGAACTCCACAACAGTTATTGTTATCTGGGAACTTCTGGCTCCAAAATCCTGCCTTTCAACCTCACAGACGATCAACCCACACAGTTTTGGAAGCTGTGGTTTACACAGAGAGTATAAAAGGTGAATGGGTTTTTAAAACTCTTATCACTGTCTGAGGAATTGAATCCTTGCTGTCTCCAGTATGAGCTCACTGGTGTGTTTGAGAGGCTGGATGACCAAGTGAATTCCTTCCAACACGTGGACCTTCTGCCCACTGTCCATATGGGGATGATGTTCCAGGTCAAATGGGGAACTGAATTTCTTCCCAGTGTCCACATGTCCACAGGTCTTCCCCAGTGTGACTGTGCTTGAGAAGTGAGGGAGACAATGAGGATCATTGTGATCTCACTCACTGTAAGGGTCAAACCCATTGTGACCTCACTCACTGTAGGGGTCAGGCTTATTGTGACCTCACTCACTCCTCCCTCGCCCTTGCCTGTTTGAGGAAAAGTCCAAATTCCTTTTGACAAGGTCCTCCACCTCCATTCCTCTCCTCTGCCACATACACAATATCCCAGCTCTGTTCCTTTAATAAAATTATTCGGTGCTGTTTCAACCAGCAGGGCTATTCTCCTCAAGAGTCAGAATCAGCACCACTCAAAGACTATTGGGGCACTATCATACTGCTGTCTGTGATCCTGCTGTGCAAAAAGTGTATTGCCACATTTTCTACATTGCAATATTGCCTGAAAAGTGGTTTGGGAGTTCCTGCAGTCAAGAAATGTCCTCCGGAAATACACATCTTAATTTAACAGAGAAGGAAAAGTCCAGAAACAGAACAATTGAGAACAGAATGTTAATTAATCTCATCTTGATGAAAAAAATACGAATACTCCACACAGTGTATTTGACAGAAAACTGATTTATTTGATACTTATCCTTAAAAATCAGCAGAAACAACCTACAACTGACAGAATGAACATGGTCCAGTCCTGGATATGATTAACAGCAGAATCCAAACTTTGAGGGAAACGTTTTTCACCTGGAGGGTGGTGGCTTTCTGGAATTCACTGCCCAGTTTGAGGCAGAAGCTCTTGTTTAAAAGGATCCTGGATCTGCTCCTGAAGCACTGGAACCTGCAAGGATGTGGACCACGACCTCACAATTGGGATTACAAAGTGGTTGGGGAGACGATAATTTTTTCAGATAGTGTAGACTACCATCACATGAATGCCCTCTTTCTGTACTGTGACCTTTCTTATGTTCTACTATCATACAAACCCCTGCAGTCGCTTCTGAACTCACCAGCATCTCAGATGGTGGGAGCAATTCATGAATCTCTTCCAACACAAGGAGCAAGTGAAAGGCCTTTTCCCAGTGTGAACTTGCTGGTGTCTCAACAAATGGAAATGTGGAGTGAAAACCTTCCCACAGAGAGAACAGGAGATTGGTCTCTCCTCAGAGTGAACTCGCTGGTGTATCAGCAGAATCAATGAATTAGTGACTGCCTTTCCAAACTAAGCAACTGAACAGTATCTCTCCCCAGAGTGAGGATATTGGTGTGTTAGCATGTCTGGTTTCCTTTTAAAGATCTTCCCACAGTCAGAACATGTAAAAGGTTTGTTATCAGAATTAACGTGTTGGTGTGTCTGAAAGCAGAATAACCCAGTAACCCACAATTTCTGAAGAAGGGTCTAGGCCTGAAATGTCAGCCTTCCTGCTCCTCTGATGCTACTTGGCCTGCTGTGTTCATCCAGCTCTACACCTTGTTAACCCCGTAAGTCTTTCCCACACATGAAGCAGATGAACAGCCTCTCCCCAGTGTGACTGTGGTGCTGAGTTTCCAGATGGGATGGGGATCTGAATCCCTTCTTGCAGATGGTTTCACGTTGTGTCTCTGCAGGTTGGATAATCAGTCAAAGCCCTGTCCATGCATGGAACACATGGATGCTCATTCTCTCGATTGTGAAATCTGTGACTATTTTTGGCTTTCTAACTAGTTAAAGCATTTTCTAAAAAATGCACTGGAAAACTCTCATTCGGGGTGTGTCACTCAGTGCTTTTCCAGTAACACTCATGTTTCAAATATTTTCTCACAGAGCTGACAAATGTTTCTCTTTCCACATTCGAAGGTCAATGCTTTTAAGTGCTGATGAATTACGTTACTCTGTCAAATTGTCATGCAATCCTTGCTTTGAATCCAATTTTTTATCATTTAATATCCTGTAAAATGGAGTTTACAATAAACCATCACGATCAGTCCAGAATAAAAAGTCAGAAGAATTTTTTTTAAAAATCACTAGTTTGAATTTGCTGTTTACATATTCTACCATTCACACCCTCGATAAAAGGAGTTTCCAAAATCCACCCCCATCTGTTCAGTGCAGAAATACACAACATTCTCTCTAAACTAATTCCTTTTCCTCACTGTGATTTTCAAAACTTGTATTTAATGCCAGTTTTTCCATTTCATCCCCTGAGCCTCTGACCTCCATCCTGGAACCCCAGTGTGGTCTTCCTCCATCTCCCTTCATGTCATCTGCAGAGAACCTCTTCCAAGAAAACCTATTTCACCTGTATGGCTGGTTTACGTCAGACAGTCATCAACACCAATCTCTTCCTGTCGGATGTAAACCAGCCCCACCAGTCACTGGAAAACAATCTCCTCTAGTCTGAAATATTCCAACATCACAGTCACAGAAAACAATCTACTCCTGTCTGATAAATAACAACCTCACAGTCACTGACACCAATCTTTGTCTGTCTGATATGAACCAACCTCACCATTACTCACATGAATCTACTCCTGTCTCATATAAACCAGGCCCACAGTCACTGTCACCACTCTGCTCCTATCCAATATAAGCTAACCCCAAACTCACGGAGGCCAAGTTCCTTCTGATATAAACCACTCACACAGCCGCTCACACAAATCTCCTCCTGTCTGATGTAAAACTGTTCTACAGTTACTGACACCAATGTCGTCCTGTCTGATGTAAACCAGCCCCAAAGTCACAGGCACCATTCTTCTCTAGTCTGATAATAAACCAGCCCCAGAGTCACTGTCATCAATCTACTCATGTCTGATGTAAACACAGCCACAGTCACTGGGAGCAATATCATCGTTTCTGATATAAACCAGCCCCAGACTCACTGACAACAATCTCTTCCAACGCATATAAACCAGCCGACAGTCACTGTGAAAAATCTACTCCTGTCTGAAATAATCCAGCATCACATTCACAGACAACAATCTCATCCGGTCTTATAAATAAAAACCTCACAGTCACTGACACCATCTTCTGCTGTTTGGTATAATCCAGACCCACAAACTATGACACCATACTCCTCCAGTTCGTTTAACATAGCCCAAAAATCACTGTAAAAAAAAAATCCTCCTGTCTGAAAGAATCCAAAATCAAAGACACAGACAACAAGCTACTCCTGTGTGACATAAAGAAAACTCACTGTCACTGATACGTACCTCCTCCTGTCTTATAAACCAGACCCACATTCACTGACACCAGTCTCAGCCAGTTCATATGAAACACACCCACAGTCACTGTCAAAAATCTCCACCTTACTGATATAAACTAGCTCTATAGTCATGACATCAATCTCCTCCTGTCTGACATAAAACAGTCCCACACTCACTGATACCAATGACCACCTCTCTTTTGTAAAGAACACTCACAGTCACTGACACATATCTCCCCCTATCTGATAAGAATCAGACCCAGAGTCAGTGACACCATTCTCCTCCAATTCATATAAACTAGATCCACAGTCACTGTAAAAAATCTCCTCCTGTCTGAAATAATTCAACATCACAGTCATAGACAACAATCTAATCCTGTCTTATATAAATAACCTCACACGAATCTCCTCCTGTCTTACGTTACCCACACCCACACACATTGACACCTATCCCCTCCTCACAGATATAGACCATGCCCACAGTCACAGACACCTGTCTCCTGCTGTCTGATATCAATAAGACCCACACTCACTGACATGAATCTCCTGTTGTCTCATAGAAAACAGCCCCACGCTCACTGACATGAATCTCCTGTTGTCTGATCTAAACCAGTTCCACAGTCACTAACACCAACTGCTGCTGGTCAGGTATAAACCAGCTCCACACACTGCCATGTATAAACCAGCATCACACTCACTATCACCGATCTCCTCCAATTCAGGTAAAGCAGTCCCACAGTCACTGTCAAAAATCTTCTCCTGTCTGAAACAATACAACACCACAGTCACTGACACCAATCTTTTCCTGTCAGATGTAAACGAGACCCACAGATAATGGCAGCAATCTCCTCCTGTCTGATAATAAACCAGACCCCACAGTCAGTGAAACCATTCTCCTCCAGTTCACATAAACTAGCTCCAGAGTCACTGTAAAAAACCTCCTCCTGTCTGAAATAATCCAACATCATAGTCACAGATGACAATCTCCTCCTGTCTGATAAAACCCAGGGCGATAGGCACTGTCACAAATCTGCTCCTGTCAGATACAAACCAGTTCCAAAGTCACTGACACCAATCAGTATGTCTGATAAAAACCACCCTCACGGTCACTCACCTAAGTCTCCTCTTGTTTGATATAAACAACCCTCACAGATACTGACAAAAATAACCACCTGTCTGATCGAAACCAGCTTCACAATATCATCCTATCTGACATAAACAACCCTTACAGTCACTCATACAAATCTCCTTCTGTCTAACATGAACCAGACCCACACTCACTGACACTAATCCCCACCTCTCAAACGTAGACCATGGCCACAGTCACAAACACGTACCTCTTGCTATCTGATATTAATAAGCCCTACACTCATGCAAATCTCCTCCTGTCTCAGACAAAACTGTCCCACAGCCATGGACGCAAATCTCTGCCTTTCTGATCTACATCAGCTCCAGAGTCACTGTTGACAATCTCTTCCTGTCTGATGTAAACCAGTCTCAAAGTCACCAACACCAATGGCTTCCTGTCTGATAAAAACCAAACTCACCGACACTGACACCAATCTCTTCCTTTCTGTCAATAATCCAGATCCACATTCACTGACACCAATCTCCTCCAGTTCATATAAACCAGCCCCGTAGCCATTATCAAAAATCTCCACTGTCTGATATAAACCAGCACACACAGTCACAAGACCAATCTCCTCCTATCTGATATAAAGCAGCCCCACATTCACAGAAAACAATCTCCTCCCCTCTTCTTTAAAGAAGACCCACAGTCACTGACACAATTCACCTCCTATCTGATATAAACCAGACGCAAAGTCAGTGATGCCATTCTCCTCCAGTTCACACAAACTACCTCCACAGTCACTGTTAAAAATCCCCTCTTGTCTGAAATAATCCAACATCACAGTCAGTGACACCAATCGCCTCCTGGCTGATATAGACCAACTGTATGATCACTGACACCAATCTCTGTCTGTCTGATATAAACCACCCTCACAGACACTCATACGAATCTCCTCCTGTCAGATGTAAGCCTGCTCAACAGTTACTGACCAATGTCATCTAGTCTGATACAAACAACCCTCACAGTTACTGACAAAAATATTCACTGTCTGATCAAAACCAGCCCTAAAGTCACTGCGACCGATATCGCTCTGTCAGATAATAAACCACTCTCACAGGCACTCCCACAAACCTCTTCCTGACTGACATAAACCAACCCCACACTCACTGACACCAAACTCCTCCAATTCAGATAAACCAGCAGCATGATCACTGTCAAAAATCTCCATCTGTCTGAAATAATCCAACATCATATTCACAGACAACAATCTCCTCCTGTCTGATAAATAACAACCTCATAGTCAATGACACGAGTCGCCTCCTGTCTGATATAAACTAGCACCTCAGTCGCTGACACCAACTCCGCTAGCTGATATAAACCACCCTCACAGTCACTCACGCAAATTTTCTGTCAGATGTAAACCTGCTCTACAGTAACTGAGAGCAATGTTGTCCTGTCTGCTATAAACCTCCCTCAGAGTCTCACACAAACCTCCTCCAGTCTGACATAAAACAACACCACAATCACTGGCACCAATGTCTTCTAAATCATATAAACCAGCCCCACAGTCACTGTCAAAAATTTCCTCCTGTCTGAAATAATCCAACATCACACTCAACAATATTCTCCTGTCCGATATACAAAAACCTCACAGCCTGACACCAATCCTCTGCTGTCTGATATAAAGTAGTCCCAAAGTTATTGACATTAATCTCCTACTGTCTGGTTTAAAACAGACACAAAGTCACTGACACAAATCTTCGCCCGACTGACATAAACTAGATCCACAGTCTGTGACACAAATCTCCTCTTGTCTGATATAAAGCAACTCTCAGTCACAGGTACCAATCTCCTGTCTGATGTAAACCAGCTCCAAAGTCACCGCTACCAATGTCAGCCGACCTGATAGAAATCAGCTGCACATTCACTGAAACCAATCTCCTCCTGTCTAACATAATCCAGCCCCATCAGCTCTGATGAAGTGTCATCTAGACTCAAAATGTCTCCTCCCTGCCCCTCCATTGATGCTGCCTGACTGGCTATGATCTTCAGCAATTTTGTTTTCAGGAGTAAATTGGTGTCAGTGACTATGGGGCTGGTTTATATCATACAGTAGGACAATGGTGTCAGAGACTGGGTGGATCAAGCAAGCTTCAAGTCTCGATGACTGTTCATCAGAGCTCAAGATCGATCATAAACGAGCCTCACAGTCATTGCCAAAAATCTCCTCCTTTCTGAAATAATCCAACAACACAGTCACTGACACCAGTATCCTCCCGTCTGATATAAACCAGCCCCACTTCAGCTTTGAGGAACTCATGTTGATTTGAAATGTAAGCTTACTATCTCTCCAGGGATGCTGCCTGACCCACTGTGATTCAGCATTTCTTGTTTTCAAGTGCAGACTGGTGTCACAGTCTGTGGGGCCAGTTTATATGAGATAGGAGGAGATTAGTGTCAGTGACTGAGAGGGTGATGCAAACTTTGAATCTGTACGTCTCCTCAACAGAGCTCAAGATTGCTCTTACCAATCTGCTCCTGTCTTGATAGAAACCACCCGCAGTCACTGACCCCAATCTACTACTGTCTGACATAAACCAGGCCTGCAGTCACCGAAACCAATCTCCTCCAGTTCATAATAAACTAGCCCCACAGTCATTGACAAAAATCTCCTATCTGAAATAATCCAATATCACAGACAACATTCATCTCCTGTCAGATATGTAAAAACCTCACAGTCACTGACACTAACCTCCTGTCAGAAAAAATCCAGCCACACTGTCACTGACACCTCTCTCCTTCTGTCTGATATAAACCAGCCCCACAGTCGTTATCTAAAATAATCCAACATCACAGTCACAAACACCAATCTCCTTCTGTCTGATATAGGATAAAACCGCAGTCATTGTCGCCAATTGCCTCTTGTCTGTTATAAACCAGCATCACAATCACTGACCCCAGTATCCTCCTGTCTGCTAGAAACCAGCCCCACAGTCACTGCCACCTGATATAATCAAGCCCTACAGTCACAGTGAAAAGTCTCCTCCTGTCTGATAGAAACTAAACCCACAGTGACTGACAGGAATATCCTCTTGTCTAATATAAACCCACTCCACAGTCACTAAAACCCATCTCCTCTTGTCTGATATAAAGCAGACCCAGAGTCACTCAAACTACTCTCCTCCAGTTCATATAAACCTGCCCCACAGTCAC
Source organism: Ginglymostoma cirratum (assembly GCA_024137785.1). Lineage (NCBI taxonomy): Eukaryota > Metazoa > Chordata > Chondrichthyes > Orectolobiformes > Ginglymostomatidae > Ginglymostoma > Ginglymostoma cirratum. Next base: position 4,932,788 of record JAHRHZ010000108.1, read on the forward strand.
TGACACCAATCTCCTCCTGTCTGATATAAACCGGTCACACAATCTCAGTCACTAAACTCCTCCAGTCCAATGTAAACCTTGATTCCCATTCCTGTTCTTCCTTGTGGTAATGGAGGACTCTTTGTATGGAATGTGCAAGTCAGTAAGCATTGTCAGTAAACATTCATTAGCACTTTCCAATTGGAGATGTTAATTAGCAGAACCGTTTGAACATCAAATTTCAAATTTTACTGGGGATCAACATAGGTTTGAAGCAGAAGATTAATATTAGTTGCAAACTCATTTCTGGTGAGATTTTTGGAAATTGGGGATATTATCACATACAGCTGCTGAGAAAGGGGCACTATACCCCTCAGAAAACAATGATCTGCATAACCAGAATCTTCAACTCAATTCTAATCCAGTCATATGGTGAGTAACATCAACAGAAACAAACCCTAACTGTCATAGCATACCTGACTCAGTCCTGAATGTGAAAAACAGCAGAAATGATGGGATATTCCAACCTCTGCAGTCATGTGTGAACTTGCTGGTGCGTCAGCAGGTGGGCGAGCTGACTAAATCTCCTTGCACAGATTGAACAGGTGAATGGTCGCTCTCCAGTGTGAATCCGCTGGTGTGTCAGAAGGTTGGATGAAGTTGTGAACCTTTTCTGACACACAGAGCAGACAAATGGCCTCTCCCCAGTGTGAACTCGATGGTGTGTCAGGAGGTTGGATGAATTAGTAAATCCTTTCTCACACACAGAACAGGTGAATGGTCTCTCCCCAGTGTGAACTCGCTGATGGGTCAGTAGCTGGGACATTTGAGTAAATCCCCTCCCACAATTGGAGCAGGCGAATGGCTTCTCCCCAGTGTGAACTCGCTGGTGTACCAGTAGCTCAGATGACTGAGTGAATCTCTTCCCACAGACACAACACATGAATGGTCTCTCACCTGTATGAAATCGCTGGTGTCTCAGCAGAGTTGTTGACTGAGTGAATCCTTTTCCACACTGGGAGCAGGTAAATGGCTTCTCTCCAGTGTGACTCCGCCGATGAATTTCCAGCAAGGATGGATATTTGAATGCCTTTCCACAATCTCTACATTTACATGGTTTCCCTGTGATGCTGGCATGGTTGTCTGTCTCCAGGTTTGATGACTAGTTCAAGCCTCACCCTTACACAAAGCACAGCCACAGGATCGTGGGAATCTGAAACTCACTGTCTGAAGGGGTGATAGAGGCAGAAATATTTAAGATGCATTTAGATGTACACTTGCGATGCCAAGGCATACAAGGATATGGGGCAATTGCTGGAAAATGAGATTAGATAGTTAGATAGCTATTTTTGAGTAGGACAGACTCTGTGCCGTGGTCTCTACAACTCACGCATAGGTTCCCTCTTTTGTGAAGAGTGTTGCGCTTTTTATAGGCTGTGCATCTGATTGTAACGTTCCTCCTTCCACGTTAAAAGACAGATAACATCCAGTTCCTGATTAAAAGGAGTGTTGTGTGAGATCTTGAATAATATTTGGTTTGAGTTTGCTCTCTGCAGTTCTCTACCGATCCCCTGTAAAAGGAGTTTATAAAAGTCATCACTGTCAGTATTGGGTAGAAGTTCAGACAATTCCAATATCTATGAATTATCATACCTCTCTTGTTCCCCTGCAGAACTGTGAATCCCTCTCCCTCCTGTCTGCCCTCAGACGCACATCCATCTCCCCATGTCCACTATCTCTGATGCTGCGAATAGAAGCCCCGCCCACTAACCAAGGTAACCGCGCATGCGCACTGCTCATCCCGAGAATCAGACACCGCGCTACAAACGTGGCGCCCGCTAGTTCATATTCGGTGACCGGAACCTCCAACAGGTATTAATAAGACCTCCCCGCTCACCCGGTGGCTCCCGATACCCCAGCCTCGTTCACTGACGACTGCAAAAGATGCAGTGTCTGGCCATCAGTCATCCTGCGCATGTTCCAAAGTGTTCAGGTCAGCGCCTGCGCACTGGTCTGTTCTAGAAAGGGAGCCTTCTCCAGCACGGGGAATGCTGGGCTAAAGGACCGCCATTCACTGTTGTTATCAAGTATAATTATTGATTTCCTTGGCTGGGAGAGATGAAGTCAGTAGGCGACTGGCCCGCTTTTAAAACACCTTCATTTAAAGCATTCATACTAAATAAAGCATTGTTCCATGCCTTTGGGGCTAGTGTGGTTCCCTTACTACAGATCAGAATCCATGTCCATCCATGGCTCTGTTACATTGCTGTTCTTCCTGGTAACCTCTTTCCCTTTGTATAACTTTCCGTACTCTAATAATGCGTACTCCAACCACCTTTACTAATTTTGTTCCTGTCCAACTGAAATTTCCACACTTGCAGATGCACAGCAATGTGTCACTGATTTACCAGCTTTTTCTGAGATAGTAGGAAGTGCAGATGCTGGAGAATCTGACATAACAAGGTGTAAAGGTGGATGAACACAGCAGGCCAAGCAGCATCAGAGGAGCAGGAAGGCTGACGTTTCGCGCCTAGACCCTTCTTCAGAA
>JAHRHZ010000108.1:4935714-4948329 GCA_024137785.1 Ginglymostoma cirratum
GGCCTGCTGTGTTCATCCAGCTCTACACCTTGTTATAGCAGCTTTTTCTACCCGCTTTCAGGAACACTGGACTGCCCTGGAGCTAATTTCTCTTTTACATCTGGTCTTCTGTGCAAAGTCAAATTCTCCACCAATAGCTGTGATTTATTCCGCACATCCTGAAACACATTATTAACTCACTGAACTACCTGTTGCCTGCCACTTTAATGCACCACACTGTTCCCTAGCCAACATCTCTGTCTCTGGCTTGCTGCAGTGTTCCAGCGAAGCTCGACGCAAGCTGGAAGAACAACACCTAATTTTCCACTTGGGAACCTTGCAGCCCTCTGGACTCAATATCGAGTTAAAATAATTTTAGGGCCTAAACTCTCCCATGTCCCAGTCACCTACTCCACTCACCAGGCCTTGATATCGCATAGCCTGCAATTACACATTACCTGTTGTCAGTCACTAACAGTCCCCATTAACAACGATTCACCCTCCCAGCCTGATCGTTATCAACTCCTTTGTCTGCCCAACTGTCCTCGCTCTTAAGGCTCTATCTTATCGTTTACTCCCTACCCCACCCACCTCCCTATTTTCTGCATATGAACTGATGTTTTCCCAGCCACCGTCAGTTCTGAGGAAGGGTCACTGTATCCGAAACGTTATCTCTGTTTTTTTCCTTCACAGACGCTGACAGACCTACTGAGCTTTTCCAGCACCTTTGTTTTTGCTCCCGATTTACAGCATTCCCAGTTCTTTCAGTGTTTTTTTTTTCTGTTTTTAACTCACCTGCTGATTATTTCCAATATTTTCCCTTTTCTCGCATCAGATTTTCAGCATCTGCAGAACTCAGAACCAATTGTAAGCAGTAGAATTTGAAGTCACCTCAAAATTTCTGAGATCTTGATTGTGTGAAGCCAGACAGGAGCATGGCACAATTCTAAGGTCTAGAAATAAGATAAGAATGGACAACAGTTTCAAAGCCAGATGTGCTAAGACTAGGGTGGAGTTGGGTGATGTCAATAGGTGGACTTGGTGTTGATGGTGAATCTGTAGGTTAACGTTTCGGTTGTGCATGACATTATTGTCCTGAATGGTCTGTCTCAGCATCAGATAGCTGCAGGAAAGGAGGATGATGCTGGGTCCAGGATGTAGAGTATCTAACTGAAAACAGCTCCTTTCATCTTTGGAGTATATTTCTATCCATCCAGTACTAGAAGTCAGACAAGACAGGAGGGTGAGAGATTTGGAAGGAATTTGGAGGTTACACTGTCGACATACAGCTCCTATCCTAGTCCTTCTAGTTGGCAAAGGTTGAGTCTTTGGGAGACTCTGTCAAAGTTCTGGTCAAACTGTAAATACAGACAATGTCTCGCCTTTGCCTCTGCCTCTTTCAATTCTTTCTTTGCTACATTCCATCGAGACCAGTTTCTTTTGAATGATCAGACTGGGGTCCAAATGGTCATTAGTGAACCTGTTTGGTTTTTGTGACATACTTCAGCTTTTATGATTAATTTCTCATAGTGTCAACCCAACAAATTAGCAGATTCATTCAGTTCAATGTCTGCCATTGTGGGTGTTCTCTCACCCTCTTATTTCTGTTTTAAAACAGTTTCAGAGGATTCCAGAGATGGAGGAATTATAGTTAGGGATCGCAAATCCAGTAGCACCTCAGAATTTGACAGAGGTTTCCAATTTATCACAACCAAAACGTAATTGGATTTTGAACAGGGAAGGAAAGAACACTGTTCATGGTGAAGAAAAACCTTACACGTGTTCTGAGTGTGGAGAAGGGTTCAACCAATTATCTGGCATGTTGAGAAACAAGCGCAGTCGCACTGGGGAAGAGACCGTGCAAATGTGGGAAGGAATTCAGTGATCAATCTGAGCTGGTAATTCATCCACACAGTTACACTTGGGAGATACTGTGGAAATGAGAGGAATGTGAGAAAGTATTCAGTAACTAATCTGAGCTGGAAATTCACCAGAGTCACAGTGGGGAGAGAGAACAGAAATGTTGGGACTGTGGGAAGGAATTCACCAACACAGTCACACTGGGGAAAAACCATGGAAACATACTGGAATTGTGATGAAGGATACAGCTCCCAGTCTGAGCTGGAGGTCCATTGGCACAATGATAGTGGGGATATGCCATTCATGTGCTCTGAGCATGGAAACTGATTTATACTGTCTTCCCAGCTCATGGTCCACCAGCAAGTTCAGTCTGGGGATAAACCTTTTAAATACAGATTACAGGAAGTGCTACAGACGTTCCGGGGAACTGCTGTCGCATTAATGTGTTCACACTGAGGACAGACCGTTCAGGTACACTCTCTCATCTAAGGTCACTATGCATCAGAGAATTTACACGGGGAGAGGCCATTCACCTGCAGCGTCTGTTGGAAAGGATTCACCAGTGATTCCATCTCACCAGCAAGTTCACTCTTAAAACAGACCTTTTAAATGCCCAACTGCAGGAAATGATTTAAAAGTGCCAGAGAATTGATGCACCTGCAACACGTTCACACTGATGAGAGACTATTCAGGCGCTCTCACTGTGCGACTGGATTAAAGGTATCAACAAAACTCAACGTACACTGCCAAATTCACACTGGAGTCAGGCTGCTCCATATGGTGTGAAGGATACATTCAGTGACCCAAACTCACGCTACACTAGTGAGTACACACTATGGAGAGACATTTCAATCGTCCACTCTGAGAAATATTTTAAAAGTTGGCAGGAAGTGACGACCCATCAACATGTTCACACTCAAGAGATACCTTCCAGATTCTCTCACTGTGTGCGACTGTGTTTAAGCAATTGTTCCATCTGTCAGCACACCAGCGAATTCACAGAGAGGCCCGTCACCTGAACTGAATCCTGACGGATTCACTCTTGCTGAGTCACCAGCAAGGTCACGTAACTACGGGAGTTAGACTTTAGTTTTAGTCACTTCCAGGACTGAACCATATTCACTTGTTCACAAACAACAGCTCAGTTTGAGTTGTTAACGCTATGGATTAAAATAAATTGAATCACCTTTTTAATTAAACGCAGTGTGGAAAAATCTTTTTAATATCGCTAGTGATTAGAACCAGGCGGATCCTATTGACTATGACATCCATTTTTGGGGTTGTTAACCTGGGACAATCGGGGATCCCTGGCTGAGAGATATAAACAGGGGATAAACAGAGTCTCCTGACTTCAGGGATGATTAAAAAAAAAATGAAAAAAAAAAGAAAAAAAAAAGAAATAAACAGGAAAAAAAAAAATGTATGAACAGTGGATTTAGAATCTCCTAAGTTCATGGGTAGGACTCAAAAAAAGGAAAATAAATGAATAAATAAACAAATGGGGATGGAGAGTCAGCGATAACAAAGTGTGGAACTGAAGGAACACAACAGGCCAGGCAGCATTACAGGAGCAGGAAAGCTGACATTTCGGGTTGGGACCCTTCTTCAGAAATGGGGGAGGGGAAGGATACTCAGGAATAAATAGAGAGAGGAGGGGTGGGGCTGGGGAAGGTAGGTGGGATGGTGATAAGTGAGCGCAGGCAGGGAGTGGTGGGGACTGGTCAATGAGGTGAGAGGAGCAGATAGATGGGAGAGAAGATGGCCAGGTTGTGTCAGGTCAAGGAATGGAGAGTCTCCTGACTTAAGGGATTATAACAAAAAAAAAAGGAAAAAGGAGGAAAGAAATGAAAATAAACAGGGGATTCAGAGAGTCTCCCGAATTCAGGGACTGACTCCAACCTGGCTGGCCAGAGCCAGTGTGCTGTGCACATGTAAATAAGGGCTGATTTGGTGGTACCAGCCCCAGTGCAATTTTTCAGTGGCAATGGGAGAAAACAGTATGTGCCCGAGGAACATTAGCTGGCAACAGTTGTCTTTGAATTGGAGTAAGCATTTCTGGCATCATGCCATTATTTGGGAAGCTTGACTCATTCGATCCTGCTGTCAAACATTGCACCCAGTATGTGGAAAGAACACAATATTTTTTCCAGGAAAATGACATTGGGGCAGGTTAAAAGCAATGAGTTAACCTAATTGCTTGCAGATCCACAGCATTTTTGGATATTAGGGTTCTTAACCTTCGCAGAGGCACCATACACCAAAACCTTCCAAGACTTGACGGATTTGGTCAAGGTATGTTTCAACTCCAAAACTCCTCCAATTCTGAGACTTTATTGGTTTCATTTGGCTGTTTGAGAACCAGGGGAATCCCTCTCGTGATTTTTAAGAGGTTAAGACAACTGACACAGGCATGTGATTTTGGGTTAATCCTGAATGAGATGCTAAGGGTCTGTTTGGTACATGGATTAACGATGTAACCATGCAAAAGCACAATCTAGTGGAAGCCCACCTGGACTTCAAAAAGGCACTTGAGGCGCTGTGTACCATGAACAATAGCAGGAATGTACTCCAGCACGATCTGTAACTCATGGCCCGGCATATCCCCACTCAACCATTACATCAAGCCAGGGGATCAACCTGATTCAATGGAAAGTGCAGGAGGACCTTCCAGGAGCCTCACCAAGCATACCTGAAGGGGAGATGTCAACCTGGTGAAACTACCAAAAAGGACTACCTGCATACCAAGCAATATCAGCATCAAGTGATAGAGCTAAGCAATCCCTCAACCAACAGATCAGATCTAAGCTCTGCAGTCCTGCCACATCTAGTCGTGCATGGTGGTGGACAATTGAACAACTCACTGCAGGAGGAGGCTCCACAAATGTCAATACAGTGTGGAGCTGGAGGAACACAGCAGGTCAGGCAGCATCAGAGGAGCAGGAAAGTCAATGTTTCGGGTCAGGTCCCTTCATCAGGACTCCTCTGATGCTGCCTGACCTGCTGTGTTCCTCCAGCATTATTTTATTCATTTATTTACAGGGTGAGGGTGTCACTGAATAGGCAGCATTTATTGCCCATCGCTAATTGCCGAGAGAGCAGTTAAGAGTCAACCACATTGCTGTGGGACTGGAGTCACATGTAGGCCAGACCAGGTAAGGATGGCAGTTTCCTTCCCTAAAGGACATTAGTGAGCCAGATGGGTTTTTCTGAAAATTGACAATGGATTCACAGTCATCAATAGATTCTTAATTCCAGATATTTATTGAATTCAAATTCCACCATCTGCCATGACGGAATTCAAAGCCATGTCCCCAGAGCATTATCTCGGTCTCTGGATTAACAGTACCACTAGGCCATCACCTCCCATTGTACAGCTGCACACTATATTGACTGATTCCAGCATCTGTGGTTCTTGCCATCTCTGGCTCCACAAATATCCCCGTCCTCAATGATCGAGTGGCCTAGCAAAAGACAAGGCTGAAGCTTTTGCTGCAGTCTTCAGCCAGAAGTGCTGAGTGGATGATCCATCCTGGCCTCCTCCACTAGTCCCCAACATCACAGATACCAGTTTTCAGCCAATTCAAAAAACTCCATGTGATATCAGGAAACAGTTGGAGACACTGGATACTGCAAAAGCTATGGGCTCTGGCAACACTTTCAGCAATAGTGCTGAAGGCTTGTGTTCTACAACTTGCCACTCCCCTAGCCAAGCTGTTCCAATAGAGTTACAATACTGGCATCGATCTGATAATGTAGAAAATTGTTGAGGTATGTATTTTACATAAAAAGTACATTAAATCAAATTCAGCCAATTTCTGCCTCATCAATCTACTCTCAAATATCAGTAAAGTGATGGAAGGCGTCATCAAAAGTGCTATCAAGCAGCAGCTGCTCAGCAATAACCTGCTCTGTGATGCCCAGTTTGAGTTCTGCAATGGCCACTCAGCTCCTGACCTCATTCCAGCCTTAGTTCAAACATGGACAGAAGAGAGGAATTCCAGAGGTGAGGTGAGAGACATCAAGGCTGCATTCGACCAAGTGTGGCATCAAGGACCCCTTGTAAAACTGGAATCAATCAGCATCAAGGAGCAAATTCTCTGCTGGTTGTAGTCTTAACTGGCAGATAAGAAGATGGTCATAGTTGCTGCAGGTCAGTTGTCTCAGCTCCAGGACATCTCTGCAGGGGTTCCTCAGGATAGTGTCCTAGGACCAACCATCTTCAGCTACTTCATGAACGACCCTTCCTCCATTATAAAGGTCAGAAGTGGGGATGATCACTAATGATTGCACACGATTCCGCACTATTTGTGACTCCGATACTGAAACAGTTCATGTTCAAATGCAACAAGATTCAGACAATATCCAGGCCTGGGCTGACAAGTGGCAAGTAACATTTGCTCCACACAAATGCCAGGCTGTGACCATCACCAATAACAGACAATCTATTCACCACGCTTTGACATTCAAAATGTGTTATTATCACCAAATCCCCCACTATCAACATCCTGGAGGTTATAATTGACCAGAAACACAACTGGACTCACCACATAAACACAGTGGCTACAAGAGCAGGTCAGAGACTAGAAATACTGCAGAAAGTAACTCACATCCTGACTCACCAAAGCCAACCCAACATATACAAGGCACAAGTCAGGAGTGTGATGGAATTCTCCTCACTTGCCTGGATAAGTGCAGCTCCAACAACACAAACTTGAAACCATCAAGGACAAAACAGCCCACTTGATTGTCACTACATCCACAAGCAACAACTCCATCCACCACTGAACACTCAGTAGCAGCAGTGTACTATCTATAAGATGCACTGCAGAAATTCACTAAAGACCTTCAGACAGCACATTCCATACCCACAATCACTTCCATCTATAAGGACAAGGGCAGCAGATATATGGAAACACCACCACCTTCAAGTTTCCCTCCAAGCCACTCACTATCCTCACTTGGAAATATATCACCATTCCTTCACTGTCACTGGGTCAAAATCCTGGAATTCTCTCCCTCATGGTATTGTGGGTTAACCCAAAAGGTAGACTGCAGCAGTTCAAGAAGGCAGCTCCACAGCCCCTTCTCAAGGGCAACTAGGGACAGGCAATAGATGCTGGCCAGCTAGCAATGTCCACATCCTGCAAATGAAAGAGGCAAAAGCAAAACATATCTGCCTCCTCAGAACAGCCAGAATGTCTGTCAGGAACCATGGGTTCTCTCCATCCATCTCATGTCGAGGAAAGCTCAGAATCCGAGATGGATACAGCCTCAATACTGTTACTGGCAGAAGAAAAGGAAGAAACTCTCCTGATACGCTCCGGATGCAAGAGATGGGCTACAGTCCTGTACACATTGCCCGTGTCCAAGTCAGAGGAACTGGACCTGGGTCAAAAATGTCCTAGGAGAAACTGTCTGAGAAAGACCAGGCTTTCATCCCTATACTTAGGCAGTGGTGGGGGGAATGTTGTGGGAGCAATGTAGAAATTGGAACCAGGTGGATCTTATTGACAATGAGATCCTTAATTAGAATTTGTTAAGCTGTGCTGCCAGGGAGTCCAGGTGGACAGACATCAATAGATGATTCAGATAGTCTCCTGACTTCAGCAACTGGCTCCAAGCAATGCCTGCCACTTTGTAGGATTCGTTGAACAGTCCTTCTTCAACAACTACACCAGCACTCACCTCTTCCTCTGCTACATTGATGACTCTATTGGTGCTGCCTCGTGCTCCCACAAGGACTTCAAACAGTTAATCAACTTTGTCAATTTCTTCCACTGTGGCCTCAAATTCACTTGGACCATTTCTGACACCTCCCTGCCTTTCCTGAACCTCTCCATCCCAATCTCCGGTAACCAACTCACCACTGACATGCAATTCAAGCCTACTGACTCCCACAATTACCTCAAACACACCTCCTCTCACCCAACCTCCTGGAAAAATTCTGTCCCATACTCTCAATTCCTCTACCTCTGCCACATCTGCTCCCAGGATGAGGCATTCTACTCTAGGAGTTCCCAGATATCCTCCTACTTTAATGACAGTACTTTTCCCTCTTTTGTTATTAAGAGTGCCCTCAACCTCATTTTCCACATTTGTGCCCTCAAACCCTCTCACACCCATAACAGAATAGAATCCCCTTGGTCCTTACATACCACCCCACCAATCTCCAAATACATCATATCATCCTCTGACAATTCAGCCACCTACAATCAGACCCCACTACCAAAAAGATATTCCCCTCCCCAACCCAATCTGATTTCCAAAGGAATTGTTCACTCAGAAACTCCCTCGTCAGCTCCACACTCCCCACCAACCCCTCTACCACACCTGGTACCTTTTCATGCAACCTCAGGAGGTGCCACACCTCCCCGTCACCTCCCTCCAAGGCACCAAACAATCCTTCCAAATCTGGCAGAGATTCACCTGCACCTCATCTACTGTAGCTGTTGCTCCCAACGTGGTCTCCTCTACATCGGGCAGACCAAACACACACACAGGAAGAGGTTCGCGGAGCACGTGGGCTCTGTACATACCAACCAATTTGAGTTTCCGGTTGCCATCCACTTTAACTTCCCTTCCCACTTCCCTAGTGATATTTCTATCCTTGGCGTCCACTGTCAGAGTGCAACCGAACACACTGGAGGAACCACACCTGATATTGACTTCACCAGCTTCAAAATCTCTCCACCCCCAACCTATCCATCTTCTGACTCACCTTTCCGCTCTACTTTTCCCACTGACCAACGACAATAACCTCCTACCTGCATCCACCTGTTTCTATCCCACTCAACCTTTCCCCAGGCCTACCCTCTCCATTTATTTCTGGTCTCCCCTCCCTCTCTCCAGTCCTGCCGAAGGGTTTCGGTCCGAAACAAAGACTTCCCTGCTTCTCGGACGCTGGAAGACCTGCTGTGCTTTTCCAAATCCACATTTTTTGACTCGAGCTTCCAGCATCTGCAGTCCTGACTGACGTCAATGACGCGACCGGGCCTGGCCCGACAGAATCGAGCATGCGCACAAATCCCGAGATGCCCCAACAGAGCGGCCGGCCGCTCACCCGAACCTCACCACTGAGACTGGTCCAACTGCTGTCGCCGGTTGAAATGTCGCAGAAGTAAATTCTCGTTCGTTTTCGAAGAGTTTGCAAACCTTTCTAATCTGCCTCTCCAGTTCCATCCTTCCTCCTGCGCGATCCCGTGGCTTACCGCACCCGCCATGACTTTCCACTAGAACGTCTCAGTGAGACTCCCGCATTGGGACTGTCTATGCTCCCATTGACATCGCTGAACCAACTGGAAGGACGGGCAGGCCTGGATGACCGAATTTATACGACTGGTCCTCCAACCAATCGGCGTGAAAGAGATAATAGGTACTGCAGATGCTGGAGAATCCGAGATAACAAGGTGTGGAGCTGGATGAACACAGCAGGCCAAAACGCGTCATAAGAGCAGGAAAGCTTGACGTTTCGGGCCTAGACCCTTCATCAGAAATGGGGGAGGGGAAGAGGGTTCTGAAATAAATAGGGAGATCCCCGCCTCCTTGACTTGTCTGTCTCCTCTCCACCATCCATCTTCTATCCGCCTCCCCCTCTCTCCCTATTTATTTCAGAACCCTCTTCCCCTTCCCCATTTCTGAAGAAGGGTCTAGGTCCGAAACGTCAAGCTTTCCTGCTCGGCCTGGAGTGAAAGAAGGGCGGGGATGAGCACTGTTCTCCCCCATGGGCTTTGCAAAATCACTTCCATTCGTTTTCTTCCTCCGCCTGAAGAAGACAGATTTAAAGGGCCAGGAAGGGTTGATGCAAGTAAGAAGTTTCCAGTATTATTATCCAGAAACGGAAACATAATTTAAAAATAAGGGGCATGCCATTTAGGACTGAGATAAGGAGAATTTCTTTACTCAGACGCTATGAATCCTCGGAATTCTCTTTCGGAACAATCTGTGGAAGCTCAGTCCTTGACTACATTTAAAGGAGAAATTGATAGTGGTCTCATTAGCAATAGCATAAAATGAACTGTTGCGCGGATGATATGAATAAAAGGCATTGAAGTGTTCAGTCAGCCTGATCACATTAAGCTTCAAAGTGTGGCAGATGAGCTGAATGGCCTATTGCTGTGTCTATGTTTTTTCAAGTCACAAAGTTTGATTTTGAACAGACGTGATTTCTTTTCAAATTCACTAAAACGTCCTCCTTTCTCCAACGTGTTACCAAAAACACTTTTGCAACCCCTCAACCTCCACCCTGACTACCTACCACCAGCCCATGTTAATATAGAGAGTAAAAACTGAAAGAATTATGGATGCTGTAAATCCAGAACAAAAACAAAGTTGCTGGAAAAGCTCAGCAGGTCTGGCAGCGTTTGTGAAGGAAAAAACAAAGTTAACGTTTTGGGTCTGGTGACCCTTCCTCAGAACTCAATATAGGGAGTTAATATGGAGAACTTAATATAAAGAGTAGTGGGTCTCTGAAGCTGGAGTTATCTGCTAAGGAGGAAATTACTGGGGATATTGTTTTTGTCGTATGAACTAATCTCACTCCTGTTTGTGATTTTCTTATGATTTCTCTGTCCACGATAGGAAGAGATCAGTGTGGATCTGCAAATTAGTGTGAATCGAGGGAGTAATGACCACAATATGATGAATTCAAGTTTCATTTTGGGGGTGAGAAAGTGCAGTCCTACAGTAGCATTCTGGAATTAAACAAAAGGAAATTACATAGGCATGAGGACAGATTTAGCCCAAGTAGATTGGGCAGGGAGGCTAAAAGGTCAGGCAGCAGATGAGCAGTAGCAGTTGTTTATGGAGCTACTCAATTCCTGACAACCAAAATATCCTAGTGAGGAAGAAAGATGGTAAGGTGGGGTTGGGGGAGGGGCAGGAGCAGATACATCCACACCTAAACAAGGAGGTCAGCACAATATAAAGTCAAAAACTAAGATATGCCATATTGCAAAGGCCAGTGGCAGGAGGAGGATTAGGAAACTTTCAAGCATAAACAAAGGGGCATTAAAAAAAAGTTAAGGTAAAATATGAAAGGAAACTAGCACAAAATATCAAAAAAAAGTAGGAAAAGCATCTATAGGTGTATAAACGGGAAGAGTGTCGCAAAGGTGAATGTTGGTCCCTTGAGAGATGAAACTGGAGAGTTAATAGTAGGGAACACTGAAATGGCAGAGATGCTAAATCAATACTCAATTTTCGTGGTGGAGGACAATAGTACCATTTCTAATGGAATGGGCACGTCAGAGGCAATAGAAAGGATAGAACTTAGAACAATCAACATTGAAAGGGAAAAAGTACTCAGCAAACTGTTAGGATGGGGGCAGACAGGTTCGCCTGGGCCTGATGGCATACATCCTAGGGTTTTAAGGAAGTGGTGGCAGAGATAGTGGATCCGTTGGTTACAATATTCCAAAATCCCCTGGACACGGAACAGGTTCCAGTGGATTGGAAAAATGCTTACGTAACACCCTTCTTCAAAAAGGGAGGGAGGCACTACGTGGGAAGTTACAGACCAGTTAGTTTAACATCTGTTGTTGGCAAAATGTTAGAATCAATTATCAAATAAGCAATATCAGGACATTTGGAAAGTCAAAATGCTATCCATCAGTCAGTATGGTTTTATGAAAGGCAAATCATGTTTGATTAATTTGCTAAAGTTCTTTCAAGATGTAACAAGCAAAGTGCATAATGGGGATCCTGTAGGTGTAATGTTTCTGGACTTCCAGAAGGCATTTGATAAGGTGCCGCTCAAAAGGTTAATTCACAAACTTGAATCATATGGGATTACGGGTAATTAATTAGTTTGGATAGGTGACTGGCTGATGGACAGAAGACAGAGTTGGGATAAATGTTTTTTGAGTGGCAAGTAGTAACTAGTGGGGTGCCACAGGGTTCAGTCCATGGACTCTAGCTATTTACAATCTACACTAATGACTTGGATACAGGGATAGATGGTTCTATGACCAAATTTGCTGATGACACAAAAATAGGCAGGAAGGTAACTTACAATAAGAAAATAAGAACTTTACAAATGGATATAGATAGGTTAGGAGAGGGCCAAAATATGGCAGATGGAGTTTAATGTGGATAGGTGTTCTGCCTTGCATTTTGGTCAGAAAAATCGGAAGGTGACTTATAATACAAATGGGGGAAGAGAGTTCAGGGTGCTCCAGTGTAGAGGTATCTGGGCGTCCTCATTCAAGGAACATAACACAGTACAGGCCCTTTGGCCCACAATGTTGGGCCGTCCTATTATCCTACTCTGCATACCCTACATTTTACTATCCTCCATGTCCCTATCCAAAAGTCATTTAAAAGTCTCTAAAGTATCTGACTCCACTACCACTGCCGGCAGCGCATTCCACGTGCCCACCGTTCTCTGTGTGAAGAACCTCTCTCTGACAATTCCCCTACATCTTCCTCCAACCACCTTAAAATTATGCCCTCTCGTAATGGTCATTTCCACCCTGGGAAAAAGTCTCTGACTATCCACTCTATTTATGCCTCTCATCATCTTGTACACCTCTATCAAGTCACCTCTCATCCTTCTTCGCTCCAATGAAAAAAGCCCTAGCTCCCTAAACCTTTCCTCGTAAGACCTGCCCCTCCAGTCCAGGCAGCATCCTGGTAAGGGGTAGTAGGAACTGCAGATGCTGGAGAATCCGAGATAACAAGATGTAGAGCTGGATGAACACAGCAGGCCAAGCAGCATCAGAGAAGCAGGAAGGCCGACGTTTCGGGCCTAGACCCTTCTTCAGAAATTTCTGAAGAAGG
>JAHRHZ010000108.1:4948729-4969109 GCA_024137785.1 Ginglymostoma cirratum
GGGCCTAGACCCTTCTTCAGAAATTTCTGAAGAAGGGTCTAGGCCCGAAATGTCAACCTTCCTGCTCCTCTGATGCTGCTTGGCCTGCTGTGTTCATCCAGCTCTACACCTTGTTATCTCAGCATCCTGGCAAATCTCCTTTGCGCCGGCTCTAAAGCTTCCACATCTTTCCTGTAATGAGGTGATCAGAACGGAACATAATATTCCAAGTGTGGTCTAACCAGAGTTTTATAGAGCTGCAGCATAACCTCATGGCTCTTAAACTCAATTCCCCTGCCAATGAAAGCCAACACACCATAAGCCTTCTTTACAACCCTATTAACTTGGGTCGCAACTTTGATGGATGTATGGACGTGGACCCCAAGATCTCTCTGTTCCTCCACACTGCCGAGAATCCTGCCTTTAACCCTAAATTCTGCATTTAAATTCAACCTTCCAAAATGAATCATGTGTCACAGAAAACTAGCATGCAGGTACAGCAGATAATAAAGAAAGTGAATGGAATGCTGGCTTTTGTAGTTAAAGGAATAGAATATAAAAGGAAAGTAAGTATTGTTACAACTGTACAAGGCATTCGTGAGACCACACCTGTAGTTTCGTACACAGTTTTGGTCCCCTTATTTGTGGAAGGATGTAGTGGCATTGGAGTTCAGAGGAGGTTCACTAGATTGATCCCAGAGACAAGACCTTTATTGTATGAAGAGAGATTGAACAGTTTAGGCCAACACTCTCTGGAATTTAGAAGAATGAGGGGAAATCAAATTGAGATTTTCAAAACGATAAAAGGAATATATAAAATTGACGTGGAGCAGATACTTCCTCTTGTAGGGCACTCCAGGACAAGGGGCATAATCTTAGGATAAGGAGTCGCAAATTTAAAACAGATTTGAGGAGAAACTATTTATCCCAAGGCATTGTGAATCTATGGAATTTGCTACCCCAAAGTGTAGAGGATGCTGGGACAGTCAGTAAATTTAAGGAGGAGTCAGACAGATTTTTGATTGGTAATGGGTTGAAAGGTTATGGGGAGAAGGCCGGAAATATGGGGTGAGCAGCTACAATCAAATGGCAAAGCAGACTTCAATGGGCCGAATGGCTAATTCCGCTCCAATATCTTATGAACTTGTGAATCAGCTCCTTTAGGAGAATAGGGAGGTGTATATTAGGAGAACAGTGCGAGAATGGAGGCAGTGTACCAGAAAAAAAAATGGAACATCTGTTCTGAAGTTACATAATAACAGCGGTGACGTTTTTTAAAAATATCTGTCCACAGGATATTGGAAGGGAAGGACAAAATTGCAGAACTCGTTAATTAAATCTCAAACCAAACATCTCATCAAGATCTAACAGAGTAATTTAATACAATGGGAACAAAATATCACCGGCCGTTGAAACTAGAAGGAAAAATATTTGTCTGTTCAGTCCTCTTCAAAAGAATTCAAATATCAGTCCAACGGGCAAAGCACCGAGACACATTCCACAGTCAACACATTGGAAAATCATCACTTGGAGGGGTAAGAGTTTTGACTCATTGCACAGCCACATTAAAGATCACACCATGCAAGATGCAGAAATGTACTGTTCGCTCTCGGAGGTGGAAGCTCATTGACAGAGCACGCCTCACACTTGTTGAAGGTGAGTTTTGAGAAGACAAGGGAGACGGAAAGTGAAACAAACAAATAATTTAGATACTTTTGCAGAAGAGATATTAAAAAGTCTTAACACAATATGGATTTAACACAAAGCTGATTTATTTGACTTTTATTCAGGATATCAACAAAGAAAACCAATGAACAGAGTTCAGTCCTGGAAGTAATTAACAGAAAAACCCAACTCCCTAAATAATTTGTGAACTCAGTGTGTCTCAGACTTATAAGCTCCTGGGTGAATCTCTTCTTACACTCAATGCAGATGAACAGCCTCTCCCCAGTCTGAAGTCACTGGTGTGCAGTGATGAGACCACTTAAAGTCACCCTTTAGTGTGAACTTGCTGGTGTACCACAAGGCGACAGGACCAAAGTGAAGGGCCTCTCTGCATTGTGAATTCACTAGTATTTAGAGAGAGGGTCAAATGATCTTCTGAAGCTGGGCCCACAGTGACAGCAGGTGAACTCATTGATGGGAAGTCAGTGCCCAGGAACTTATACAGCACTTCCCACAGTCTGAACAATTAAAAGGTTTGTCATCAGAAAGAACACGCTGATTAATCAAATCTGTGGAACTTAAAGCATTTCCCACAATCTGCATTTGAAAGGCCTCTTATCAGTGTGAACACATCAATGGGAGATCAGATAGCTGGATGTTTTAAAGCTTTACCTACAATCTAAGCATTCAAAAGGTCTCTTCTCAGTGTGAACGTGTTGCTGGTTCATTATAGAAGATCACAGAATCCCTACAGTGTGGAAACAGGCCCTTTGGCCCAACAAGTCCACACCGATCCTCAGAGCATCCAACCCAGACCCATCTCCTGTAACCCACCTAATCTACTCATCCCTGAACATTATGGGCAATTTAGCATGGCCAATCCACCCAGCCTGCACATCTTTGGGCTGTGGGAGGAAACCAGAGCACGCGGAAGAAACCCACACAGACACAGGGAAAACGTGCAAACTCCACACAGACAGTCGCCCCAGGGTGGAATCAAACCCAGGACCTTGGTGCTGTGAGGCAGCAGTGAGCCACTGTTCATCAGTGCCGTTGGAATTTTGTAGCACTTCCTACAGTCTGGGCATTGAAAAGGTCTCATCTCTGTGAACACGTAGATGGGCCATTAAATAACTGAAATTATACAGCACATTCCGCAAGTTGGGTAGGTCTCTCCCAAGTATGAACTCCCAAGTGTTTCACTTGATTTCCTCAAAGAGTTTTGACTTCAGCAAACAGACTAAAACACTGCTGAACAGGTGTCCACAAAATCACAATCCTGAAAATATCAAAATAATTCCACTGATTTCAGCATACTGCACATAGTCTTTAAATATGGACATGCACACCCGACGCGACAAAGGGCCTGGGTTTGCAGCTACAACATTCTAAAATACGCACCTTTATTTTGCTCCATGGTTACAACAATCCACATTTCTGTAAACTCCTAAGAAGCACAATCTTCTGAAAATGTCTGTAACTCATCAATTCAGGATTCTTGTGCATTCCGGATTTAAATTGCTACACCATCAATGGCCATTCTTTCAGTTGCATTTTACACGAGCTCTGGAATTTCCCCCTCAAAGTACTCCTGCTCCCTGCTCCAATTTCCTCCTTTAAGATATGCCTGCTTTTTCCTTCCATGTTCAAAATCCATTGATATTTAGGTTGTGATAAATGAGTCATATCCATGCAATCTTGATTTAATGATTGGTTTTTGAATTCGTCTTGCAAACCTTCTGTTTCTAGCACCCTGTGAAGTTGATTGAAAATAGAATAAACAGAGTGAGAGACAGAGCACTCAAAATCACAATTGCAGGTTGGGAATTTGATCTTAATGAATCTGGTATTTTGTGGGGCCAGGACATGGGAAAAGTAACCATGAAAGCTGCAGGATTTCATAAAAACAAACACAACTGTTTCATTGATGTCCTTCAGAGAAGGGAAACTGCCACTGCTTTGGACCCACTTAAGATTCTGCAAGTTTTGAAATAATACTCTGATTGATAGCTCGGTAATTTGAATGAATCAGGAAATGTAGGATTCTGAGCATCAATCCTTGGGGAACTCCACTATTAACATTCCTACAGCCTGAAAAACATTGATTATCCAGTAGCTTCTTTCTCCCATCTCTCAGTCAATTTCATATCCAAGTTGCTGCTCTACCTTTTAATCTACAATGTCTATCCTCACTGAAGTCTGTTGCATGACATTTAATCAAATGCATTTTTGAGTAAAGTACATGGATGACAACACCTAAACAACACAGAAACCTACCTTTCAAGGAGATAAGAAATGGGGTTTATTCCCCCAGTGTGACTCAATTTGTGTCCCAACAGGCCAGGTAATTGGCTGAATCCTTCCCCACACACCAAACATCTATCGGGGTTCTCTTCAATGTGAACTGTGCTCTTTCTTTCCATGTTCAAAATCTATTTACATTCTGGTTGTGACAAAGAGGAAACCTCCATTAGATTCTGAGGTGATGGATCCGTGATCTCTGACTGTAATTCCTCCTCCTCTAAACACCCTCTGAAACTGTTTTAAAACAGAGAAAAAAAAAGGAGTGAGAGAACACCCACAAATACACAAAGGCAAGTTGTGAAATTCAGCTGAATGAACTTGCTAATTTGTTGGGCCGGCAAGCTGACAGAATGTCGTAAAAAACCAAACTGGACCACTAATGTCCATTGGGAAGTGAATCTGTGTCTGCAGTCTGAACATGCACAAGACTCTGGCCTCTGCAGGGTGAATCAAAAAAAAAGAGGAGTGAGAGAGGGAGAGGCAAAGTAGAGAGATTCTATGTATTTACAGTTCGACAAGAACTTTGACAGAATCTCCCAAACTCTCAAACTTCACCATCCGCGAGGACCGGGATAGGAGATGTATGTGAACACTGTGACCTCCAAACTTGCCTGACATCTAATACTAGATAAATAGAAATATTCTCCAAAAGATAAAAGATACCATTTTCAGTTACAAACTCCACACTCTGGCCCACATTTTCCCTCTGAGGTTATTGGCTTGCTCATCGATATAGCTGGTTTTGTCACCATGCTGGGTAACATCAGTGTGGTCTCCGATGACGCGATGTTGTTCTACTCCACTTGGTATTTGTTGATTGCCTTAGGGGTTGAAAAACCAGGTCTGTAGGAATTTCTGTGCGTCTCTGTGGTTGGCTTGAGCCAGAACGGTCACGTTGTCCCATCCTGGTTTTCAACCCGTAATGCAATCAACAAACGTGGAATTAGACCCCATATACAAACCCATGCAGAACAGAACCGGAAAGGATACAACCCAACTTAACAGACTGGATCATATAAATACCAACCGGAGTCAAACAACATCGCTTCATCGGAAGCTGCACTGATGGTGTTACCCAACATGGTGATGAAATGTCTGTACAATAACTGGCAAGCCAGCTAACAACCTCATCCACAAATGGAGCTACAAATCTTCACAAGAACCTTAATCTTCCCTCTTTCCCTGCAACTGTCTGATGCTAAACAGACCATTTAGAACAACATCATGCTTAACCTAAACTTTAAACAATATGTTCATATCACCACCAAAAGCCATCTATTTCCAGTGATATCATCCAACTCCAACCTAGTCTCAGCTCATTTATTTTGCAATTTTTTCCATTCAATTCTTACATTTAAACCATCATGCTGCACTCCCAACTGGGCTCACACATTTAAGCTCTCAGTAATTTTGAGGTGATCTGCAGTTCTGCTGCTTATAATCGGTCATAAATTCTGATGTTGAAACGCTGCTACAAAAAAAAGCAAGTAGTGGAAATAATCAGCAGGAAAGGTAATAACTATGTTTCCGGATATGCTGAATAAATTACAACTAATGAAAATGGTGGAGAATTTGCCTTACTACAGAAGATCAGAAGAAGAGAAATTAGCTCCTGTGTAGGAAAAAACAGTTCCTGACAATGAGACTGTAAAGCTGGTAAATCAGCAGCACAATGTGGGGCAGGGGCAACAGTGGAAACTTCATTTGGGCAAAGTTTGCAGAGACAAGAACAAGGTACAAAACGTGGTTAAAGTAAACATTAAGGTTTTGGATTAGATTTGTAGCTTGGCTCACCGAGCTGGTTTCTTGTTTTGCAGACATTTCGTTACCATGCTGGGTAACATCTTTAGTGCAGCCTCCGATGAAGCATCGGTGTGTTTTCCCACCTCGTTTTTAAACTCTGGGGTCAGTTGAGCTGGATTGCCTCAATTCCGGTTTTCCTTCGTAGTGGAATGTATATGGGGTAGAGTTCAATGTGTCTATTAATAGCATGCTTCGTGGAGTGCCAGGCTTCTAGGAATTCTCGTGTTGGTCTCTGCCTAGCTTGTCCCAGGATCTTGGTGTTGTCCCAGTCAAAGTGGTGGTTCTCCTTGTCCATATGGATTGAGATGAGTGAGTATTGGTCGTGTCTTTTTGTAGCCAGTTGGTATTCATGTACTCGTTGTTAGTTTCCTTCCTGTTTGTCCGATGTAGTGTTTCTCGCAGTCTCTGCAGGGGATCTTGTAGATGACATTGGTCCTGTCCATGGCGGGGAGTGGGTCTTTAGTTCAGGTGAGCAGTTGTAGGGTTGACACGAGTTTGTGTGCCACTCCGATGCCCAGCGGTTGTAGGAGTCTTGTGGTGAGTTCCGACATGTTCCTGATGTAGGATAGTACGATGAGTGTGTTGGGGCGTGTAGGATCTTCCTGAAGCTGTTTCTGTAGGCATCTTCTGACCCAGTTCTTTAGATATCCATTATCCTTGAAAACCTGGAAGAGGTATTCTTCTTCCTCTTGGCGTAGTTCTGTGTTGCTGCAGTGTGCTGTTGCCCTTTTAAATAGTGTTCGCATGTAGCTTCGTTTGCGTGCGCTGGGATGGTTACTGTTGAAGTTCAGTACCTGGTCTGTGTGTGTGGATTTTCTGTGTACTTTTGTTTGCAGTTCCCCATTTGTCTTGCACTCGACCATGACATCCAGGAATGGGAGCTGTTTGTTCTTCTCCTCCTCTCTAGTGAGTTTTATTCCGGTGAGGGTGTTGTTTATACGTTTGGGTGTCTCCTCTGATTTGACCTGTTTAATGATGACAAAAGGTGTCGTCTGCGTAGCGTATCCACAGTTTTGTTTTGATTTGCGGAAGGGCAGTCCTTTCTAGTCTTTGCATCACTGCTTCTGCTATGAGTCCGGAGATAGGCGATCCCATGGGTGTCCCGTTGATTTGTTCATATGTTTGGCTGTTGAAAGTGAAGTGGGTGGTGAGGCATAGGTCCAATAGTATGAGCATGTTGTCCTTGGAGATGGTTTCATTGGGGTCGTGCTCTTGTTCCAGTAGTGTTGTCATTGTTTCCCTTGCTCGTGGTATGTCTATTGATGTGAATATTGATGATGCGACATCAAACGATATCACAGACTCCAAGAAACGCTACATCAGACAAACAGGAAGGAAACTAACAACAAGGATACATGAACATCAACTGGCTACAAAGAGACACGACCAATACTCACTCATCTCAATCCACATGGACAAGGAAAACCACCACTTTGACTGGGACAACACCAAGATTCTGGAACAGGCTAGACAGAGACAGGCACGAGAATTCCTAGAAGCATGGCACTCCATAAAGCATGCTATTAATAAACACATTGAACTCTACCCCATATACGTTCCACTATGACGGAAAACCAGAAGTAAGGCAATCCAGCTCAACGGACCCCAGAGTTTAAAAACCAGATGGGAAAACACACTGACGTTTCATTGGAGGCTGCACTGAGGATGTTACCCAGCATGGTAACAAAACGTCTGCAAAACAAGAAACCAGCTCGGCGAGCCAACCAACCTCGAAGTACACATTATTAGAGGCAGAGGGAGTTAGACAAGGGGACAGAAGTGGACCTGGGATAACACAGTGTGGAGCTGGAGGAACACAGCAGGCCAGGTAGCATCAGAGGAGCAGGAAAGTTGATGTTTTGGGTCAGAAATTTCTGAAGAAGGGTCCCGACCCAAAACGTCAAACTTTCCTGCTCCTCTGATGCTGCCTGGCCCGCTGCGTTCCTCCATCTCCACTATCACTGAATGGATGGACGTGGATTCTGATTGACAGTAAAAGGAGCCACACCAGCCTCAGAGCTCGTGAACAAGAACATACACCTAATGCTTTAAATTATAAATGAAAGCTCAATAATTCCAACCTCTGACACAATTTCTTTAATTTTAAAATCTCCAGCTAGCCCCTGTATCTTGAATGATATCAGAAACAGAATAATCTCTCAGATTTCTGACACCCATAAAAAAATGTGACAAAAGACAATTTGAGAGGAAATAAACACTTGGCTTGAATTTGCAGCACATAAATTATCTTCTTTTGTCCCCATGTTAGAGGAGCTTCTAATATCCATCCAGATCCATGATATAAATGCACAACATTTGCTTTCTGCTTCCTGGGTGAAGATGGTAATACACATGCTCAATCTCTGTCAAGATAGCAACTGTTCCCCTGGCTTTCTCAAAAGATTTTTCATAAATACTCAGAGTACCTCCAGAAAATTGTCTTGGACAAAAAGATTATGTCCTCTATAACCTCTGGGTTCAATTATGTTCTTATCATAGCGATAGGTCATGGCTAGACAGTAGGACATCCAGTGTCCGCTTGAAGCATTCTCCAGTCAGATACAACTCAGGTTAGACACGTAGTGAATCTCCCCTCACATTATCCCAATCCACTGTCTCAGCCAGATACAGCACAGCTTAGGTACACTCAGAATATCCCTCAACGTTATCCCCATTACACTGTCCCAGAAAGTCAAGAGTACATATCTACTTCTACTTTTACCAAATAAGAAAATGGTGACATCAGAGTTAAAAATGTCGGTCTTGAGCAACTGAACTGTATAGTGATACATAAAGAGGTGGTAAAAAGGCTGGCAAAAATCCAGATACAGAAGTCACCAGGCCCAATGGGATGTATCCTAAATTGCTGTGAGAGGTAAGGAAGCAAATAGTCATGCCAAAGACAGAAATTTTCTGAGCATAGGAATAGGCCTGGGGAGCTGGAAGACTAAAAGTGACACTTTTGTTTAAAAAATGGGCAAAGAAAACTCAGAAAACTGCAGACCTGTCAGCTTGACATCAATAGTGGGAAAACTGATGAATGCCAGAATACAGTATAAAGTAAAAATAAACTTAGAGATAAAGAAGTTAATTCTCGGCAATCAACATGGCTTTATCAAGGGCAGGTCATATCTGACAAATTTGATAGAATTCTTTGACAGGGTAACACAAGCAGCGGATGAAGATGGTTCTATGTATGTTGTTTATTTGAACTGTCAGAAAGTATTTTATATAGTGCCACAAGGCAGATTGGTTAGCAAAAATCAAAATGTTTGGGATTCATGGCTCCTTGGTTGTATGGATTGGAAGCTGGCTAAAGATAGGAAACAGATGGTAGGTATAGATGGGCATTTCTCAGGCAGGAGACGAGTTGAAAGTGGAATTCCTCAGGGACAAGTGTTGGGACCCTTGTTTTTTTCTGATTTGGAGAAATGATTTGGAAATCGGTGTCGATGGCAAAAGTCTCTAAATTTGTAGTTGATACTAAGAAAGGGAAAATAGTGAATTCTGAGGAGGTGCTAAGTGGCTTCAAAGGGTCATTGACAATTTGACCAAATGGGCAAATACCTGGCAGATGAAACTCAATCCAGAGAACAGTGAGGTGATGCTTTTTGGCAGAAACAACACACAGGGACAATGTAGGCTTCAAAGGTACAACTTTGAGGGGTGTACAATTATGTGCATAATTCTCTGAAGGTAACCAGGTGAGTTGAAACAGTTAAGTCTTATGGGATCCTTGGGTTTAGAAACAGAGGCATAGAGTGTAAAAGCAAGGAAATGATGCCACATCTCTACAAATCATTGAACACACCACATTTGGAGTATTATTGAGTTCTGGCACTTTAGTGAAGGAAGGATATAAAATACTATGACTCTAGATTCGATACACAGGGAATCTTCCTTCACATTATCCCCCATCACACTGTCCCGGGCAGATACAGCGCAGGTTAGATACATAGTGAATTTCCCTTCATTTTGTCCTCATCACAATCTCCTGGGCAGTTAGAGCACAGGGTGGATATACAGGGAATCTCCCTTCATGTTATCTCCATCAGACTGTCCAAAGCAGATACAGCACAGGTTAGATATACAGGGTCTCTCCCTTCACATTATCCCCAAACTCTCTTCGGGCAGATAGGACAACAATTCAATGAAAAGTAAAGATCCTACTATATTATTCTCATTTCCCTCCCAGAGCAGGGTGAGATCAGTGTCAGACACAGGGTAAAGTTTTCACCAGGCTGTTCCCAGCATACATTCAAAGGACAGGTACAGCATGGTGTCATAAACACAGTACAGTTCCCTTCACACTCTCCACAATAAGCATTCCCATAGTAAAACTGTCTAACCTGAAAGGAAACAGCAACAGGATGAGCAATGTGAAACCCAGCATTAAATGGGGACAGACGCAGGATCAGTTTCTATCTTTCTGAATGAGAAATGTCATTGACCTAGAGACTCAGTCCCTCACGATGTGTATCACAGGGAAAGGTCATGGGTTTACTCTGAACCTAATCCATGCTGTATTTGATTGGGGAGTGTTTTATTCCAACAGGTGGCATGTACCTCTACGAGATAAACCCATCAGTTCCTCCCATGGACACAGATCCTGGAGGACAAGGACTGTCTGGAACATCCTACACATTGACCTGGATCATGTTTTGAACTCTCTGCTCACATCTCCTGTCATTCTGCATTTTTCTGATGAAAAGACACCCAGTTTCTTCAACTTTCGATGTGGCACTACGTGTCAGGCTACTCATGAGATAACAGCCCATGGGACTTGGGGTCATACATTAGCATAGAGAGGGAATTAGCAAACTATTTCTAATGGAGTGTCAGATGGACCACAGCCATGGCCACCATGATTTACAATGTATATTAGTGACTTGACTGTCCCAGTTCAATGTATTACAGCAAAATATGTGGAGGATACAAAAATAGGTTGGAAGACATGGGATGGAGATGGCACAGAGAGTCTGCAGAAGGATAAGAACAGGTCAACAATCAGACAAAAACTTAGCAGAGGGAGTTGGGGGGGGGTTCCTCATTTGAGGGTAAATTTGGCTTTTTTTTCAAATGGAATGGAGAATAAAAAGAGCAAAGTATTGCAAAAACTAAACAAGGTACTGATTAGACAAAACCTGGAATAATTAAGAACAGTTTTGGTCATCTTTTTCCAGGTGTGGGCAGAAACGTTTTCTGGGGAAAGGTTAAGTATATTGGGCCTATACTCAGAGTTTAGATGAAAGAAATGCGACCTTATTGAAACCTATCAATTCTTTTGGGGCTTGAAAGAGTATATGCAGAAAGATTGGACTCAGAAGCAGTGATACAAAGACTAGAAAGGATGGCCCTTCCACAAATCCAATCTGAACCATGGATACGCTACGTGGATGACACCTTTGTCATCACTAAATGGACCAAATTACAGGAGACACACAAACTTATAAACACCACCACCACTGGAATAAAACTCAGAGGAGAAGAACAAACAGCTCCCATTCCTGGACATCATGGTACAGCGCAAGACAAATGGGGAACTGCAAACGAAAGTACACAGAAAAGCCACACACACGGACCAGTTACTGAACTTCAACAGCAATCATCCTAGCACACACAAAAGCAGCCGCGTGCGAACACTTTTTAAAATGGGCAAAAACACACTGCAGCAACAGAGAACTACGCCAAGAGGAAGAATACCTCTTCCAGGTTTTCAAGGATAATGGATATCCAAAAAAACTGGGTCAGAAGATGCCTACACAAACAGCATCAGGAAGATACGACACACCCTGACACAGTCATCACACTACCCCACATCAAGAACACATTGGAACTCACCACGAGACTCCTACGACCGCTGGGCATCAGAGTGGCACACAAGCTCACGTCAACCCAATGACAACTGCTCACCCGAACTAAAGACCCACTCCCCGCCATGGACAGGACCAATGTCATCTACAAAGATCCCCTGCAGAGACTGTGAGAAACACTACATCAGACAAACAGGAAGGAAATTAACAACAAGGGTACATGAATACCAACTGGCTACAAAAAGACACGACCAATACTCACTCATCTCGATCCACATGGACAAGGAAAACCACCATTTTGACTGGGACAACACCAAAATCCTGGGACAAGGTAGGCAGAGACAGGCACGAGAATTCCTAGAAGCCTGGCAGTCCACGAAGCATGCTATTAATAAACACATCGAACTCTACCCCATATACATTCCACTATGAAGGAAAACCGGAAGTGAGGCAATCCAGCTCAACGGACTCCAGAGTTTAAAAACCAGGCGAGTAAACACACCGACGCTTCATTGGAGGCTGCACTGAGGATGTTACCCAGCATGGTAACAAAACGTCTGCAAAACAAGAAACCAGCTTGGCGAGCCAACCAACCTCAAGAAAGCTTGTTCCACAAAGGGCAACAGTCTAGGATCAATGGGCATAATCTCCCTAAGGGGTTACCCAGTTAGGACGGAGATGAGAATTTCTAACAGTACAGCACAGGAACTGGTCCTTTAGCCTACCATGGCTGTGTTGACCATGATGCTATTCTGAATTAATCCCATTTGCTTGCACATGTTCTGGATCCCTCTACCTTCTGCCTGTTCTTGGGTCTGAGCCAATGCCTCAAATTTGACAACTGTATCTGCTCCTACCACCTCCCCTCACAGCATGATCTAGTCACCTACTTCCACTGTGTAAAAAAGACTTCACTTACACAGCTTATAAATTTACCCCCATCTCACCTTAAACCTATTCCCCCTAGCATTTGACATTTCCAACCTGGGAAAGAAATTCTGGCTAGACATCCTATCCATCCCTGTCATAATTTTATACCTTAGAGTCACAGAGTAGTACAGCTTGGCCCAAACGGGTCTATGCTGACCATGGTGCCCACTCAGCTAGTTCCAATTGCCCGCAGTTGGTCCATATCCCTCTAAACTGTTCCCATCCATGTACCTATTGAAATGTTTTTTTTAAAAAATGTTGCTATTGTACCTGCCTCAACGACTTTCTCTGGCAGCCCATTCCATTTACGCACCACTCTACGTGAAGAAGTTGCTCCTCAGGTCCTTCTTGAATCTTTCCCCTTTCACCTTAAACGTATGTCCTCTAGTTTTCAATTCCCCATTCCTGGCAAAAAGACTATATGCATTCATCCTATCTATAGCCCTCATGATTTTATACACCTCCACCCCTCATTCTCCTACATTCCAAGGAATAAAGTCCTATCCTGGCCAGCCTCTCCCTATAACTCAGGCCTACTAGTCCTGGCGTCATCCTGGTAAATTTTCTTTTCACACTTTGCAGTTTTCTATACATAATACTCCAAGTTCAGCCTCACCAATGACTTATACAACTGTAACAAAATTTCCCAACTCCTACACTCAAGGCCTTGACTGATGAAGGCCAGCATGCTAAATGCTTTCTTCACTACCCTGTCTACCTGTGATGCCACTTTCAATGAACTATGTACTTGTACTCCTAGGTCCCTGTGTACCACAGCACTCCTCAGGACCTTATCATTTACTGTACAAGTCCTGCATTAGTTTGACTTTCCAAAGTGCAACACCTTACCCTTCTGAATTGCATTTACCAATCCTCAGCCCACTTCCCCATCTGATCAAGATCCCTCTGTAATATTTAATAACCTTCCTCGCTATCAACGATATCTCCTAATTTTGTATCATCCGCAAACTTAGTAATCATGTCTTGTACATTCACCTCCAGATCATTTATGTAAATAACAATTAACAAAGATCCCAGTACCAACCCCTATGGCACACCACTAGGTGCAGGCCTCCAATCCAAGAAACGACCTCAGCCATCACCCTCTGCTTCTTGCCATTAAGCCAATTTGGAATCCAATTAGCTAGCTTTCCTTGGATCCCATGCGAACTGACCTTCATGACTAGCCTGCTGCGCAGCACCTTGTCAAAGGTCTTACTAAAATTCATATAGATAACATACATTGCCCTACCCTCACCTATCCTCTTGGTTATGTCTTCAAAAAACTCTCAAAAGATTTGTCAGACATGACTTCCTGCACATAAATCCATGCTGACTATCTTTAATCAGACCTTGACTATCCAAATATTGGTTGATCTTATCCCTCAGTATTGTCTCCAGTAACTTGCCTACCACTGTCAGGCTCACTGGCCTGTGGTTCCCTGGTGTGTCTCTGCTACCATTCTTAAACAATGGAACAACATTCGTCACTGAAGTAGTTCTGGAAGACAGCAGGGTGTGTAAAGATGAAGCAGAAGTCTCTTCAAGGTCCTCTGCAATTTCTTCCCTAGACTCCCACAACATCAGAGGATGGACTTGACCAGGCCCAGGGGATTTGACCACCTTAATGCACTTTAAGGCTGCAAACACCTCCTCTCTGGTAATATGTACATAATCCAAAACATCCCCACTTGTTTCCATCATTTCCTTAGCATCCACGATTCTCTCCTCATTAAACACAGAGGACAAATATTCATTAAAAATCTCCCACATCTTCTGTGGCACCACACGTAGACGGTCATGCTGATCTTTAACGGGACCTATTCTCTCTCTAGCCACCCTTTTACTCTAAATATAGCCATAGACCTTCTTGGGATTACCTTTAACTGTATCTGCCAGATCCATCCCATACCCTTTTTTTTTGCTCTTCTAATTTCCCTCAAGCATGCTCCTACACTTTTTATAGTCACCTAGGCATTTACTGGAGCCTGATAGCTTATATGCAATGTATGCCTTCTTCTTAGAACATAGAACAGGACAACACAGTACAGGCCCTTCGGCCCATGATGTTGTGCTGACTTATTATCCTACGAAGATCAATCTACCCTGCTTACCCTACATTTTACTATCCTCCATGTGCCTATCCAAGAGTCGTTTAAAAGTCTCTAAAGTATCTGACTCCACTATCACTGCTGGCAGCGCATTCCACACACCCACCACTCTGTGTTCAGAACCTACCTCTGATATCTCCCCTACACCTTCCTCCAATCACCTTAAAATTATGTCCCCTCATAATAGTCATTTCCGCCCCGGGAAAATGTCTCTGACTATCCACTCTATTTATGCCTCTCATCATCTTGTACAACTCTATCAAGACACCTCTCATTCTTCTTCACTCCAATGAAAAAAACCTGTAGCTCCCTCAACCTTTCCTCATAAGACCCCCCCTCCAGTCCAGGCAGCATCCTGGCAAATCTCCCCTGCACCCTCTCTAAAGCTTCCACATCTTTCCTGTAATGAGGTGACCAGAACGGAACACAATATTCCAAGCGTCGTCTAACCAGAGTTTTATTGAGCTGCAGCACAACCTCATGGCTCCTAAACTCAATTCCCCTGCCAATGAAAGCCAACACACCATACACCTTCTTTACAACCCTATTAACTTGGGTCACAACTTTGAGGGATATATGGACATGGACTCCAAGAACCCTCTCTTCCTCCACACTACCAAGAATCCTGCCATTAACCCTGTATACTGCATTCAAATGCCACCTTCCAAGATGAATCACTTCACACTTTTCCAGGTTGAATTCCATCTGCCACTTCTTTGCCCGGCTCTGCATCCTCTCAATGTTGCGTTGCAACCTATAACAGCCCTCCAAGCTGTCCACAACTCCACCAAACTTTGGCAAACTTAGGCAAACTTACTAACCCACCCTTCCACTTCCTCATCCAAGTCATTTATAAAGATCACAAAGAGCAGAGGTCCCAGAACAGATCCCTGCGGAACACCACTGGTCACTGAGCTCCAGACTGAATACTTTCCATCTACTACCACCCTGTCTTCTATTGGACAACCAATTCTGTATCCAGACAGCCAAAATTTCCCTGAACTCATGCCTCCTTACCATCTGAATGAGCCTACCAGGTGGAACCTTATCAAATGATCTGCTAAAATCCATATACACCACTTCCACTGCTCTACCTTCATCGATTTTGTCACATCGTCAAAGAATTCAATAAGGCTTGTGAGGCATGACCTGCCCCTCACAAAGCCATGCTATTTCCAATCAAACTGTGCTTTTCCAAATAATCATAAACACTAATCTTTCAGAATCCTCTCCAATAATTTGCCCACCACAGAAGACAGACTGACCGGTCTGTAATTTCCAGGATTATCCCTGTTCCCCTTCTTCAACAAGGGAATGACATTTGCCACCCTCCAATCTTCTGGTACTACTCCAGTGGACAGTGAGGACGCAAAGATCACCACCAAGGGGCAGCAATCTCTTCCCTTGCTTCCCGTAGTAACCTTGCATATATCCTGTCTGGCCCAGGGGACTTATCTATCTTCATGTTTTCCAAAATTTCTAGCACATCCTCCTTCCTAACATGAACCTGTTCGAGCACATCTGCCTGTTTCATGCTGCCTTCACAAATGTCAAGGTCCCTCTCACTGGTGAATACCGAAGCAATGGACCTCCCCTACCCCCTGTGACTCCACGCACAATCTCCCTTCACTATCCCTGATTGGCCCTACCCTCACTCTGGCCATCCTCTTGTTCCTGACATAAGCATAGAAAAGCCTTGGGGGTTCTCCTTGATCCTACCCACCAAGGTTTTCTCATACAACCTTCTAGCTCTCCTAAGTCCATTCTTCAGTTCCTTCCTAGCTACCTTGTAGACCTCTAGAGCCCTGTTCGATCCTTGCTTCCTCAACCTTCAGTAAGCTTCCTTCTTCCTCTTGACGAAGTGTTCCACATGTCTTGTCATCCAAGGTTTCTTCACCTTACCATCCTTTCCTTGCCTCAGCGTGACAAACCTATCCAGTACTTGTAGCAACTACTCCCTAAACAACCTCCACATTTCTGTCGTGCATTTCCCAGAGAACATCTGATCCCAATTGGTGCTCCATAGTTCTTGCCTAATAGCATTGTAATTCCCCCTCCCCCAGTTAAATACTTTCCCATACGATCTGCTCCTATCCCTCGCCATGACTACAGTAAAGGTCAGGAAGTTGTGATCACTATCACCAAAATGCTCTCCCACCAAGAGTTCTGACACCTGGCCTGGTTCGTTGCCAAGCACCAAATCCAATATGGCCTCCCCTCTAGTGAGCCGATCTACATCCTGAAATCCTCCTTGGACACACCTGACAAAATTTGCTCCGTCCAAAGTATTTGCACTTAAGAAGTTCCAGTCAATATTAGGGAAGTTAAAGTCACCCATGACAACAACCCTATTATTCTGCACCTTTCCAAAACCGGTCTCCCAATCTGTTCCTCAGTGTCTCTGTTGCCACGGAGTTGCGGGGGGGGGGGGGGGGAGAGAGCGTGCTGGTGTTGGAATCTATAGAAAACTCCCAATAAAATGACTGCTCCTTTCCTGTTTCTGACTTCCACCCATACTGACTCAAACCCTCCTCCACGACCTCCCTTTCTGCAGGGACAGTATTACAGCTGATTAGCAATGCCACTCCCCCACCTCTTTTACCTCCATCTCTATTTCTTTTGAAACATCTATACTCCGGAACATCCAACAACCATTCCTGCCCCTATGTTATCCAAGTCTCCATATGGCCGCAATATTGTAGTTCCAAGTACTAATCCATGCTCAAAGCTCGTCAGCCTTATTTCTGACACTTCTTGCAGTGAAGTAGACACACCTCAACCCGTCGCACTGACTGCCACTTTGCCCTATCAGCTGCTTATTCTTCCTCACAGATTCTCTGCTTGCTCTGTCTGTCTGTACACCGGCTACCCCATCCTCTGATCTGTCACTCCGGTTCCCATTCCTCCTGCCAAACTAGTTTAAACCCTCCTGAAGGGCTCTAGGAAACCTCCCGCCCAGGATATTGGTGCCTCCCACCACCCCCCTCCACTGCCAGTTCAGGTGCAACCCGTCTTTCCTGTACAGGTCCCACCTTCCTCAGAATGTATCCCAATGATCCACAATCCTGAAGCCCTCCCTCCTACACCAGCTCTGTAGCCACATTTCAGCTGCACTCACTGTTTCTGGCCTCACTAGCCCGTGGTACTGGTCGTAATCCTGAGATTACTACTCTGCTCGTCCTGGCTTTCAGCTTCCATGCCAACTCCCTATATTCACTTTTCAGGTCCTCTTCCTGTTTCCTAGCTATGTCATTGGTACCGATGTGTACCACGGCTCCTGGCTGCTCTCCCTCCCCCTTAAGAATCCTGAAGGCTCGATCCGAGACATCCCTGACCCTGACACCCGGCAGTTAACATACCATCCTTGAGTCTCACTCGGTACCGCAGAATCTCCTGTCTGTTCCCCTAACCATTGAATTTCCTATCACTGTCGCTGTCCTTCCCTTCTGAGCCACAAAGCCAGGCTCAATGCTGGAGACCTGGATGCTATGGCTTTTCCCTGGTAGGTTCTGCCCCCACCCCCCATGCCCACCCCAATAGTATCCAAAGCTGTATACTTAATATTGAGGGGAAACGGCCACAGGGGATCCCTGCACTATCTGCCTCTTCCCTTTCCCCCTTCTGACAGTCACCCAGCTACCTTTATCCTGTAACTCGGGTGTGACCAACTCCCTATAATTCCTATCTATCACCCCCTCAGCCTCCCGAATGATCCAGAGTTGTTCTTCTTCTTGACCACAACACCAATATCCCTTGTCAGTCAGGGATCCCTAAACCTGCCAGCTTTACCCATCACCTAACAGGGTGATACTGTCCCTGGATTCTTGATATCACACTTTTAAAAGCCCCCCATTTGCCGGTCATTCCTTTTCGTCACCCAATTGACCTCTGCTAGATCTTACCTAATGGCCACAAAATTTACCCTTCTCCAGTTCAGCATTTTAACCCGTGGTCCTGTCCTATCTTTATCCATAACTACATTAAAACTAAGAGAGTTAAGGTCACTGGACCCAAAGTGCTATCTGACCAACACTTCAGTTACTTGTCCAATATTGTTTCTTCAGAGGAGGTCCAGTGTTGCCCCTTCTGAGTAGGGCCGTCTACATATTGATTTAGGAAACTTTCTTGGACACATTTGACAAATGCTACCCTGTCCAGGCCTCTTACACTCTGGGTGGCCCAGTCAATACAGGGGAAATTAAAATCTCCAACAAATACAACTTTATTATTCCTACAGGTATCTGCAATCTCTCTGCATATCTGCTCCTCTAGTACCCGCTGGCTATCTGGTGGTCTATAACACAGTCCCAACAGAATGACTATCCCCTTCTTGTTTCTAAGTTCTAACCATATGGCCACATTTGATAACCCTTAAAAAAACAGTGCTTAAGAGAAGATATTCTTATGTTTTCCCTTATCAAAAGGGCAACTCCCCTTCCTCGTTTTCTTGCACTTCCATCACACCTTTAGCTTCTGTATCCTGGAACATTAAGCTGCCAATCCTGCCTTTCTTTCAGCCATGTTTCTGTTACAGCCATAATATCCCAGTCCCCAGAGGCAATCCATGCTGAGCTCATCTGCCTTACTAGTCAGACCTTGTGCACTGAAGTAATGCACTTCAAACCGGAAGCATTTTCCCTCCCTTTACTGTGCCCCTAGCTGTCCTGAATAGTAAACTTGCTCTTGATAGCTAATGTATTTTCCCCGACTTGTCGATGGCCCCTCTCTTATACAGAGTCCCACACCCCTACAAACTAGTTTAAACCCTCCTGGGTAACACTAGCAAACCTCGCCGCAAGGATATTGGACCCCCTCTGGTTCAAGTGCAACCCGTCCCTCTTGTACAGGTCACTTTTACCCCAGAAGTGATTCCAATGATCCAAGAACTGTAAACTCTGCCCCCTACACCAGCTCTTCAGCCATGCATTTATCTGATCTATCTTTCTATTTCTATCTTCACTGGCACTGGGAGTAATCCAGAGATCACTACCTTTGAGGTCCTGCTTTTTAACTTCTTACCTAACTCCCCTCTACTCATTTCACAGGACCCCATCCCTTTGTCTACCTATGTCATTTGTACCGATGTGCACAATGACTTCTGGTTATTCATCCTCCCACTTCAGACTGTTCTGCAACTGTGCAAAGACATCTTTGATCCTGGCATCCAGGAGGCAACAAAACATCTTGGTGTCTCTTCCGCAGCCACAGAATCTCCAGTCTGTCCCCCTCACAACAGAGTCTCCTATCAGGATTGCTCTGTCTGATGGCACCCTTTCCCTCTGAGCCTCAGAGCCGGTCACAGTGCCACTAACCTGACTGTTGCTGCTAGCTCCCGAAAAGTCATCTTCCCCTACAGTATCCAAAACAGTATACCTGATAGAGGGAAATAGTGCAGTGTTCCCCTGTGGCCATCTGCCTCTCCCTCTGCCCACTTCCCCCACCCCGACCACCACCACTTCCCTCTTCCAGCTACCTGCAGCCAGCACCTTTGGAGTGACCATTTCACTACAGCTCTTCCCAATGATGTTCTCTGCACCCCAGGTGATCCTGAGTCCATCCAGCTCCAGCTCCCATTCACTAACTTCTATCACATCACTCCTCAGCCCCTGCACTCTAACAAAAACAAACATACAATCTAAGATAAGAGATAAAAGGTACTGCAGATGCTGGAGAATCCGAGATAACAAGCATGGGGCTGGATGAACACAGCAGGTCAAGCAGCATCATAGGAGCAGGAAAACTTGACGTTTCGGGCCTAAACCCTTCATCAGAAAT
>JAHRHZ010000108.1:4969509-4986047 GCA_024137785.1 Ginglymostoma cirratum
ATTTCTGATGAAGGGTTTAGGCCCGAAACGTCAAGTTTTCCTGCTCCTATGATGCTGCTTGACCTGCTGTGTTCATCCAGCCCCATGCTTGTTATCTCATACAATCTGAGATAATAAACTGTAAAGCTGGATGAACACAGCAGGCCTGGGAGCATCTTTGTCCAACCTCTCCTTATAGCTAATCCACTTCAATCCAGGCAATATCCTGGTAAATCTCTTCTGCACCCATTCCAAAGCCTTCACATACTTCCCGCAGTGTGGCAACCAGAACTGTGCACACTACTTAAAATTCTTCCACATGACTTGTCAACTTTTGTACTCAGTGTCCTGACTGAAGAAAGCAAGCATGCTAATAGCTTCCTTTACCACTTTATCATCTTGTTTGCCACATTTGAGGGAGCTATGGACTTGGACCCCAAGATTCCTTTTTATATCAATACTCTTAAGAGTCTGGCCATTTACAGTACACATTCCTCTTGTATTTGACCTCACAAAATGCATCATCTCGCACTTGTCTGGATTAAACTCCATTGTCCATTCCACCTGATCTATATCCTGTACATTCTTTGATATCCTTACTCACAGTCCACAACTCCACCAATTTCCATGTCATCTGCCAACTTCCTAATCAGACCACTATTTCCATCCAAATCATTTATATCTATTACAAACAACAGTGGCTAGACATGTGTCTCAGGGATCAATGTTGGCACCGCAAAGGTTTACAATTTTCATAGTTGATTCACAGCTCACAAGTATAGTGAGTCAAAGTTCACAGGTGAGACCAAGATGACTGGTACAGCAAAGTATGCAGACAACACAAAGTCTGCAGAAGGATATAAATAGGTTGAGTGAGCGGGTAAGGGTCTGGCAGATGAAGTATAATGTTAGTAAATGTGAGGTCATCCATTTTGTCAGAATAACAGCAAAACAGACTATTAATTAATTGGTTAAAATTGCAGCATGCTGCTGTGAAGAGGGACCTGGGTATCCTTGTGCATGAATCATAAGAAGTTAGTTTGTAGGTGTAGCTGGAAATTAAGAAGTCAAATGGAATATCATCCCTCATTGCTGGAGGGATGGAGTTTAAATATAGGGAGGTTATGCTGAAGCTATATGGGGTGCTGGTGAGGCCACACCTACAGTACTGTGTACAGTTTTGGTCCCCTTACTTGGTAAAGGATGTATTGGCACTGGAGAGGATGCAGTGGAGGTTAACTAGGTTGATTCTAGAGTTGAAAGGATTGGCTTACGAGGAAAGATTGAGTAGACTGAAACAATACATGCTGGTATTTAGAAAAATAAGCTGGGGGATCTTATAAAAACATATAAAATTATGAAGGGAATAGATAAGCTAGAAGCAGGGAGGTTGTGTCCATTAGCAAATGAAACTAGAACTAGGGGCATAGCCTCAAACTAAGGAGAAGCAGATTTAGGACTGAGCTGAGGAACTTCTTCACCCAAAGGGGAATTCCCTGCCCAGTGAAGCAGTTGAGGCTACCTCACTGAATGTTTTTAAGGTAAAGATAGATACATTTTTGAACAGTAAGGGAATTCCGGGTTCTGTTGAGTGAGTGGAGGAAGTGGAACCGAGTCCATGGAACGATCAGCCGTGATCTTATTGAAAAGCGGAGCACGGTCAAATGGGCCAGACGGCCCAGTTCTGCCCCTATTTCTTATATATGTTTTCATGTAACAGAAGTCCCAGCAGTGATCCTTGTGAAATACCGCTACTCCCAGAACTCCAGTCAAAAAAATACCCCTCCACAACAAACCTTGTCTTCTACAGCCAAGCCAATTTTGTATCCAACTTGTCAACTTACCATGTATTCCATGCGATTTGATCTTCTGGATCTGTCTGCCATGTCAAATGCTTTAGTAAAGTCTACGTTGACAACATTCACTGCTTTTTCCTCAATCATCTTCATCAATTCTTCAAAATCGCAATCAAGTCTGAGAGACAAGACCTCACCTGAACAAAGCCACGCTAACTATTGCTAATAAATCCATTCATGTCCAAGTGCAAATAAATCTTGTTCCCAAGAGTCTTCTCCAATAATTTCTCTACCACTGATGCAAGGGTCACCAGGCTATAACTTCCTGCGTTATCTCTGTTGCCCTTCGAACAAAGAACAACACTGGCAGAGATCTTAGCCACAAGTGAAGTCCCAGAAGACTGGAGAATAGCCAGTCTCCTCCCTTGCATTCTTCAGTATCTTGGGTCGGATCCTAATGTTTTTAAAGACACCCAACACCATCCCCTTCTTAAATTCGACATGCTTACAATATCAATAAATCCTTTTCAAAATCCATATCATTTTCATTGCTCACTTCTAATGTAAAATATTCATTAAGGATGTCACCCACTTCCTCTGACTCCGCACAAAATTCCCTCATTTATCCTCGAGTGGACCTACCTTTTCTTCTAGATACCCTCTTCCTCCAAATACACGTATAAAATTGTTTGCGATTCTCCTTAATACCACTTGTGAAGGGCATTTCATGGTCCATTCCAGCCCTCCTAATTCCTTTCTTAAGTTCTTTTCTGCTTCCTTTTTACCTCTGAAAAGCCTCGTTTCACTTCTGTTTCCAGGGGTGGCACAGAGGCTCAGCAGTTAACACTGCTGCCTCATAGCGCCAGGGACTCGGGTTCGATTCCACCCTCGGGCAACTGTGTGGAGTTTGCATATTCTCCGCATGTCTGTGTGGGTTTCCTCCTACAGTCCAAAGATGTGCAGGTTAGGTGGATTGGCCATGCTAAATTATCCGTAGTGTTCAGAGATGTGTAGCTTAGGTGGGTTATAGGGGCAAAAAAAAAAAAACAAAAAAGGGTCACTAGGCCCGAAACGTTAACTCTGATTTTTCTTCACAGATGCTGCCAAACCTGCTGGGCTTTTCCAGCAACTTTGTTTTTCTTCCTGACTCACAGCATCTGCAGTTGCTTTAGATTTTTTGTGGATTAAAGGGGGATGGGTCTGGATAGGATGCTCCAAGGGTCGGTGTGGACTTCTTGGGCCAAAGGGCCTGTTTCCACACTGTAGGGATTCTATGATCTAATGTTATTTTTGCTTTGCTTTTCTTTTCAACTAAACTTACAACGTCTCTCATCATCCAATGTTCCTGAATCTTGTCATCCTTATCTTTCATCACAGGAACATTCAGTTCATGAAATCTGGTCAGTTGGTTTTAAAAGTCTCC
Source organism: Ginglymostoma cirratum (assembly GCA_024137785.1). Taxonomy (NCBI): domain Eukaryota; kingdom Metazoa; phylum Chordata; class Chondrichthyes; order Orectolobiformes; family Ginglymostomatidae; genus Ginglymostoma; species Ginglymostoma cirratum. The sequence goes on from JAHRHZ010000108.1 coordinate 4,972,708, forward strand.
CACACGAGACAACTGAAACAACTACCCAATCCAATTTTTACAGTTCGTGCCTAAAACTGTGGCAATTAGCTTTTTCCCAATTTAGCATTTCCAGCCAAGGAACAGTCCTTTTCCATAAACTATCTTAACACTCTATGATCACCAAATCGCAAAATGCCTCCTCAAAACCCAAAGAACTGTGGATGCTGTCAATCAGGAACAAAAACAGAAGTTGCTGGAAAAGGTCAGCAGGTCTGGCAGCATCTGTCAAGAAAAATCAGGGTTCACATTTCGGGTCTGGTGCCTCTTCCTCAGAACTGATGATAACGGGAAAAATATCCATTTTAACATATAAAATGGAGGGTAAGGAGTAAACGATAGGTGGGGATGGAACTGAGAGAGAGAAGAACAGTTGGATAGACGAAGGAGTAGATAACGAACTGGCTAGGAGGGTGAATAGCTGTTAATGGTGACTGTTAGTAACTAACAATAGATGGCATGTAATGGCAGACTATGTGATAACAAGGCCTGGTGTGGGGGTGGGGGTGGGGGTAAGAGGGCTAGGGCATGGGAGAGTTTAGGCCCTAAAATTATTGAGCATGATATTGAGTCTGGAGGGCTGCAGGGTCCCCAAATGGAAATGAGCTCTCATTCTTCCAGCTTGCACTGAGCTTCGCTGGAACACTGCAGCAAGCTGGAGACAAGAGATGTTGGCCAGGGAACAGGGTGGTGTGTTAAAGTGGAAGGTGACTGGAAGGTCAAGGTCCTTTTTTGCAGGGAGAACGATGTTCTGCAAAACAGTCACCCAGTCTGCGCTTTGTTTCTCCAGTGTAGAGGAGACCACATAGCGAGCAGCGAATGCAGTAGACTAGATAGCGGGAAGTGCAGCTGAAGTACTGCTTCACCTGGAAGGTATGTTTAGGCACTTGGATATAGGGGAGGGAGGTTACACCTCCAACCTTGTAGGGGAAGGGTACCGTGGGGCTGTGGGTGGGTGGTGTTGAAAGTGAAGGAAGAGTGGACCAGGGTGTCCGAAGGGAATGGTCCCTGTAGAAGACGGGCAAGGGAGGGTAGTGGAATATATGTCTGGCGGTGACTTTCACTGGACGTGGCGGAAATGGCATCTGATGATCTTTTCGACGTGGACATTGGTGGGATGGCAGATAAGGGAAGGGGGAGCCCTAACACTTTTGCAGGAGGGAAGAGAGGGGGTGAGGATGGAAGTGAGGGAGGTGGGTTGGACCCCAGTTGAGGTCCCTGTCGATAATGGTGCTGGGGAATTTTTGGTTGAGGAAGAAGGTGGACATTTTTGAGGTTGCCTTGTCAAATTTGGCCTCATCTGAACATATGTGACTAGTGACGGAGGAACTGAGACAATGGAATGAAGCCTTTACAGAAAGTAGGGTGTGAGGATGTATAGTCCAGGTAGCTGTGGGAGTTCGGTGGGTTTATAATGGATTAGTGGCCAGTCTATCTCCAGAAATGGAAAGTGAGATGTCGAGGAAGGGAAAGGAGATAGACCAGGTAAAAAAGTGAGGGCATGATGGAAATTGGAAGGAAAATTGATTAACTTTTTCAATTCTGGATGAGAGGGGGAAGCAGCACCGATCAGATCACCAATATATCAGAGAAAGAGTTGTGGATGGAGGCTGGAATAAGACTGGAACAAGGAATGTTCCACATACTCCACGGCAACACAGGCATAATGGAGATCGTGTGGGTAACCACGGCCTGCCCTCTGACCTGAAGAAAATGAGCCGAGTTAAAAGAGAAGTCGTTGAGGGTGAGGATGAGATCGGCCAATTGGAAGAGGGTGGTGGTGAGTGAGGGCGGTTCAGGCCTTTGCTCAAGGAAGAAGTGGACAGCCCTGAGACCATCCTGGTGAGGGAAGGACATGTTAAAGGATTGCACGTCCATGGTAAAGAGGCAGCGGCTGGATCCTTCAAACTGGCATAAAGTGTCAGAGGAATCACACATATGTGGGCAGGGCCTCAACCAGGGTAGAAAAGATTGAGTTCAGGTAGGAGGAGATGAGTTCTGTGGGGCAGAAGTAGGCTGAAACAAAGGGTGTTTGTGGATTTTTGGAATAAGATAGAAGCGAGTTGTGCAGGCATAGGGAACTATCAGCTTGGAGGAAGTGGGGGAGGAGATCACTAGATGAAATGAGGTCAGCTACCACAATTGATACAATGGCCTGATGTGCCACGGTGGGTTCAGCCTCTGCAATGTGAAGGTCAGTACCAGTCAACAACAGCACCACCCTTAATTGGCAGGCTTAATAATAAAGTCAGGGCTGGATCTTGTACACACAGTGCAGTCAGTTCGAAAGGAGATAGGTTGGAGCGGGTGAGGGGGACAGAGAAATTGAGACAACTAACCTTCCTCCTAACTAACTGCACTCTGAGTGCTTAGATCCAAGCCTCACTATATTATTAACATTGTAGAGGCTCAGCACCAGCTCTCATACCTCCATCTAGCTCCCACTGGACCGTGACCCCACCATGGTACATCAGGCGATTGTATCAACGACAGTAACTGGCTTCATTTCATCTGGTGATCTCCCCTCCACTGTCTCCTAGATGATAGTGTCCCAGCCCTGCACAACTCGCTTCTACCTCCTTCCAAAAATCCACAATCAGGACTGCCCGGCAGACCCATTTTTGTGGGGCAGGAGCCGGCTGAAACACTCATCTCCTCTGGACCAGTCCCTGCCCACATACAACTGTGATTCCTCTGATGCCAGTTTCAAAGTTTCCAGGCACCAGCCACCTCCTCTTTACCATGGACGTGCAATCCCCTTACACGCTCGTCCCTCACCAGGATGGTCTTAGGGCTCTCTGCCTCCTCCCGGAGCAAAGGCCTGAACTGTCCCCACCCACTGCCACCTTAATCTACTTGGCCAAGCTTTTCCTCACCCTCAACAACTTCTCTTTTAACTCATGTCATTTTCTTCAGGTCAGAAGGGTGGCCATGGGTGCCTGCATGGGCCACAGTTATGCCTGTCTCTTCTTGGGGTACGTGGAATATTCTTGTTCCTTTTCCACCCCACCCACAGCTCTTTCGCGAATATATCGATAATATCATCGGTGCTGCCTCCCTGTCTCATCTGGAATTGAAAAGTTCATCAATTTTGCTTCCAGTTTCCAAAATGCCCACACTTTTAACTGGTCTCCCTTCCCTTCCTTGACATCTGTTTCCATTTCTGGGGATAGAGTGGCCACTAACGTCCACCATAAACCCACCAAACTCCCACAGCTACCTGGACTATACATCCTCATCCTACTTTCTGTAAAGACTCCAGTCCATTCTCTCAGTACCTCCGTCACTAGTCACACATGTTCAGATGAGGCCAACTTTGAAAAGGCGGCCTCTGAAATGCTCACTTTCTTCCTCAACTGGGGATTCCCCAGCAACATTGTCAACAGGACCCGCAACTGGGTCCAGCCCATCTCCTGCACTTCCAACCTCACTCACTCTCTTCCCGCCTGCAACAGTGATAGGATTTTCCTTGAGAGATAACAGGTACTGCAGACGCTGGAGAATCCGAGATAACAAGGTGTGGAGCTGGATGAACACAGCAGGCCAAGCAGCATCATAGGAGCAGGAAAGCTTGACGTTTGGGTCTAGGCCCCAAACGTCAAGCTTTCCTGCTCCTATGATGCTGCTTGGCCTGCTATGTTCATCCAGCTCCACACCTTGTTATCGAGGATTTCCCTTGACCTTATCTGCCATCCCACCAGCATCCACATCCAGAAAATCAGACACCATTTCCACCACCTCCAGCAAAATGTCACCACCAGACACATATTCCCCTCCCCTGTCTGACTTCCACAGGGACCATTCCGTCCAGGACACCCTGATCCACTCTTCCTTCACTCCCAACATCCGCCCACACCACTCTTCACCTGCAACCAAAAGTGTAACATCTGCCCATTTATCTCCTCCCTCCCTAGTTTCCAAGGACCCAAATGTACCTTCCAGGTGAAGTAGCATTTCACTTGCCCCTCCCAGAACGTAGTCAACTGCATTCTCTGCTAACAATGTGGTCTCCTCTAAATTGGGGAAACAGCATGCAGACAGGGTGACCGCTTCACAGAACATCATCTACATTCTGCCCACTATAGCCTGATCTTCCAGTTGCCTCCCACTTTAACCCATCACCCTGTTCCCTGGCCAACAGCTGTCCCAGGCTTGCTGCAGTTTCCACTGAAGCTCAGGGCAAGCTGGAAGAACAAAACCTCATTTCCCACTCAGGGACCCTGCAGTCCTCCGGACTCAAATGTCGAGTTCAATAATTTTAGGGCCTAAACTCTCCCATGTCCTAGCCCTCTACCCCACACACCAGACCTTGTTATCACATGTTGTGTAATGGCTGATCTATCTGTAATGGCAAATCTATCTGTGGTAGTCACTAACAGTCCCCATTAACAACTAGGCACCCTCTAAGCCAGATCATTAATAATCATTTGTCTATCGAACTGCTGGTCTGTCTTTGGGCTTTATCACCACCTGTCATTTACTCCTTATCTGCATATAAACAGACATTTTCCTAGTTAGAGATAGTAGGAACTGCAGATGCTGGAGAATCTGAGATAACAAGGTGTAGAGCTGGATGAACACAGCAGGCCAAGCAGCATCAGAGGAGCTGGAAGTTTCTGAAGAAGGGTCTAGGCCCGAAACGTCAGCCTTCTGGCTCCTCTGATGCTGCTTGGCCTGCTGTGTTCATTCAGCTCTACACCTTGTTATCTCATTTTCCTAGTTACTATCAGTTCTGAGGGAGGATCACCGAAGCCGAAACGTTAACTCTGATTTTCTTCACAAAAGCTGCCAGACGTGCTGAGCTTTTTCAGCAACTTTTTTTCCCCAAAACGCTTCCCCTACTGAAAACTCAATTATCTGGACGCATCCCTCATTCACTCCAATGATTTAGAGAACCAGGCCCGCCCCTCTTTCACTCCCATTAGTTGAAGAATTAGCCGCACTCGAACGGTCCTGCAGCCATATTCGTGTTTTATTGGTTCTAACCTGCTGTCAATCAACTGCGTTCTGCCGTGAGGTGGAGCATGCTCAGTGTTGTCCCTGCGGTTCGACACCGACGGTGGGCCGCATTCTGTTGTATCAGAGATAAAAGGTACTGCAGATGCTGGAGAATCCGAGATAACAAGCGTGGGGCTGGATGAACACAGCAGGTCAAGCAGCATCAATAGGAGCAGGAACAACATTCTGTTGTAACCCGGTGAGGGCTCCCCAGAGAAATCGGGAGAGAACGGTGGAGCCGGTGGGTGGGTTGCCTGGATACAGAAACTCAACGAGAGGAGGAGACAGTGAATACTGATTGAAACTTACCTTTATGGCATGTCATCCGGCGACAACGCCTCAGATTCTTCCCTCACATTAACCCAAGTTAATAGCCGCCATCTTCACCGGAGCCTGTCGACAGCACGGCGCACGTGCGACGGCTGGTTCGTTTTTTTTTTGTCCCGTCGCCGATTCACACTCATTATTCAAAGGACTCGCCCCGCCCATCGCCTCCTGCATTTGTTGGAGGACTGCCCCCACTCGGTCCTCCAGTCCCGCCCCCTGCTCCTTCTGGTTGAGAGCCGTCAATCAGTTGGTTTGCATGCAAAACAAAACAGAAATTGCTGGAAATTACCGGTTCCGCGGAAGGGTCACTGAACTTGAAACAATAACTCTGATTTCTCTTCACAGATGCTGCTAGATCTGCTGAGCCTTTCCAGCACTTTTATTTCGAAAACATTTTCTGCCTTTGTTTCTGATTCCCAGTATTGGTTTGGATGTGAGGGCCAGGAGCACTGCTTCCAGCTGTCCCAAATTGTTTCCAGGGAAAGAATTATCGAGCACTTTATTGGAATTGGACTCTTGTGGCTGATGGGCATTTAGAGCTTGGAGGTCCAAGACAAAAAATGTTCCATCAAGGCTGGACAACAAAGAAAAAGAACTAAAGAATTGCTTGTGCTGGAAATGAGAAACAAAAGCAGAAATTATTTTAAAATAAAATTCAGCAGGTCAGGCAACATCTGTGGGGAGTTAATATTTCAGGTCCAGTGACCCTTTTTGCAGAAATTTTTTTTTAAAGCAGAGAATCCCGACAGTGTGGAAACAGGCCCTTCGGCCCAACAAGTCCACACCGAACCTCGGAGCATCCCACCCAGCCACAACCCACCTAATCTACACCCCCGAACACTATGGGCAATTTAGCATGGCTAATCAACCTAACCTGCACATCTTTGGACTGTGGGGGAAACCGGAGCACCTGGAGGAAACCCGTGCAGACACAGGGAGAATGTGCAAATTCCACAGTCGCCCGAGACTGGAATCAAACCCGGGTCCCTAGTGCTGTGTGGCAGCAGTGCTAACCACTGTGCCACCGTGCTGCCCAGAATGTGGCTTACTCATAGCTGGGCACATTTCCCACACACATGGGCACCAGAAACAACCGAAGCTTCCATTATTTGCTACAGAGTACAGGAATGGCACATCACAGGTGTCAGCCCTGCTGTGACGGCGTCTGTAAGAACTCATTTGTAATTGTTATACCATGAATTAATCAATGCAATTAATCAGTTGCCAGTTGTGTCACTTTTTTGATTTGTTTCCCAGTTGTCAGTCCTCTGAAAGTACAACTGTTAAACTACAAATCCCTTCTGCCTGCTTAGTTGAAGCTGAAGCCTTACAAAAAGTAAATCCTGAAAAATGACCTTACAAACAATGAACAAGACAAACTGAAACACCTCTTCCATGTGCACAGAATTGCAATGGTGCACTAAATTTTCCAGCAGCACCTACTCACGAGTAGTACCTCACTCTGGACGTGTCTCCTCCCAACTGATCATTCAAAGTGTACTGATTGTCTCATTCATAGTCACTAAGAAACACCATGAGATCCTCACACTTGAGTTGATGCACCATGTGGTTCATAGAAAGCTGATTTATATAATTTTTATCCCAAATAGCTAACCAGACTTTAATGTTTACAAATATCATCAGAAACACACTCTAGAAAACATAGTTTGGAGGTACAGGTCAAACTCCAACCCCTTCAGTTAATTGGGCACTCATTAGTGTTTAACCAGTCCTGATGAACCAGAAAATCCCAATTCTCACACTGTGCAGGTGGACAATTTATACCCAGTGTCAATGTGCCGTTGTAAATTGATGTTGTGATCAGTTCAAAAATAAACAATTGTATAAACAAGTTAACCATAATATCAGCACTTTTAATGAAGCAGTGTTTAGTAACATCAATACAAATAGCTCAATGACTATGGTTCATTCATTGGTGTGAGTACAAGGAAAGTCTTTCAACTGTACACCTTTGCAAATTCACTGATGTGTGAACAGGATGGATGACCAAGTGAATATTTCCCATACATACAGCAAGTGAACAGTTTCTCCTCAGTGTCAACTCACTGTTGTGTTAACATGTTTGATCAAAGTGAAAAGACTTCTCCACACTTGGAGCAGGTGAACAGATTCTACCGTCTGTGTACTTGCTGGTGATTGAGTAAATCCCTTCTCACAGGGAACAGTTGAATGGTTATTCCCCAGGGTGAAGCTGTTGGTGTGCCAACAGGTTTGACGAATCAGCAAAGCCTTTGCCACAGTCAGCAGATGAATGGCCTCTCACCAGGGTGAATTCGCTGATGTCTCAGCAGTTTGGATGAACGAGTGAATCCCTTCCCACACTCAGAGCAGGTGAATGGTCTTTCCCCAGTGTGAACTCGCTGGTGTATCAACAAGTCAGTTGTCTGAGTGAATCCCTTCCCACATTCAGAGCAGGTGAATGGTCTCTCCCCAGAGTGTACACGCTGGTGTATCAGCAGGTTAGACGATTGTGCAAACCCTTTCCCACATTCAGAACAAGTAAATGGTCTCTCTCCAGTGTGAACTCGCTGGTGTCTCAGCAGGTGGGATGACTGAGTGAATCCCTTCCCACACTCAGAGCAGGTGAATGGTTTTTCCCCAGTATGAACTCGCTTATGTCTCAGCAGGTCAGCTGTCTGAGTGAATGCTTTCCCACACTCAGGGCAGGTGAATGGTCTCTCCCCAGAATGAACTCGCTGGTGTTTGAGCAGGTCAGATGAGCGAATGAATCCCTTCCCACACACAGTGCAGGTGAATGGTATCTCCCCAGTGTGAACTCGCTGGTGTTTGAGCAGGTCAGTTGACTGAGTGAAGCCTTTCCCACATTCAGAGCAGGCGAACGGTCTCTCCCGAGAGTGAACTCTTTGGTGTATCAGCAGGTTGGATGACTGAGCAAATCCTTTCCCACATTCAGAGCAGGTTAATGGTCTCTCTCCAGAGTGAACTCGCTGGTGTTTCAGCAGATTTGTTTTCTGAGTGAATCCCTTCCCACAGTCAGCGCAGATGAATGGTCTCTCCCCAGTGTGACTGCGTTGGTGAATTTTCAGCTGGGATTGGTAAAGAAATCCCTTCCCGCAATCCCCACATTTCCACAGTCTCTCCCCAGTGTGACTGTGCTGGTGTTTGGACATTTCAGATGAATCTTCATAGACTCTTCCACACACACAGCATTTGTGTTTCTCTCCGGTACAAACAGTGCATTTTCTTTCAATGTTCAAAGTCCTGAGATAATTAGGTTTTAATAAACAGAGTGACAGTCTGATTTGGATGGGATTCCATTTGAATTCTCCAATTGCATGTTAACCTATCAAGTAGAAAACAAATGTAGTTATTGAGAAACCAGAAAAATTGACATAGTTTGTAAAACTTAGAAATTAAACTGTTCAATTGTGGAACTGACATCTGGGGAAACCGCTGATTGTCCTTAAAACTGGTTTATAAACATCCTTTGGAAAAGAGAACTATGGAGTGTTTTCACAAAGTTACAGAAAGAGATAAAGGTAGTCAGGGTCATTTTATTGATCTGCAATTCAACTTGTTCCTGTTTTCATCCCATACCCTGTGATCCGTCAGAAGGACTAAGCACAAGTGCAGAAGCGAAATGCTGGAAATCTGACGTAAAGACAGAAACTCTCAGACATACTCAGCAGGTCTGGCTGCATTTGAAATGGTGACAGATACAGAAAACATTGTAACCTTGAAGTGTTAAAATGATGATGCAAAACACTACAACATAGGTTACAGGCTGAATGCCAGAAATGGGATGAATGTAAGGAGGTGCTTGATGACCAACATGGATACAATGGGAACAGTATGTTCAACAATTTTATATTAGAGTCTCTGAAGTCATTTTGTTTCATACTCCTCTAACTCTTTCAGTAAGCAGGTAGGTACAGCAAATAGAGAAGAATGCAACTGATACATTGTCCTTCATGGTGAGAGGATTCAAATACAGGAGCAGGTATATCTTTCTGTGAGGGCCTTGGTGAGACCACACCTGGAATATTATGTGCAATTTTGTTTTCCTTTCCCAAGGAAAGACATTTTGGATATTGAGAGAGCACAAAGGAGGTTTACCAGACTGATTCTTTCAATGTCAGGATTGATTTCAGAAGAGGGACTCCATCTGTTAGGACTGTATTGTGATGCTACTATGCCTTAAAGAAGCGTGGACTATCCTGTTCTCTTGCAGAGGAGTTTTGTCACAGTGGTGCCAAAGTGTGTGAAAAGTAGGCTCAGGTTGTTTTCTTTCGAGCAGACAAAGCTGAGAAGGGACATGATCAAAGTGTATTAGATAATGAGAGTCATAGACAGTATAAATAGGAAGCAGTTCTTCCTTTTAGTTGAAGGATCAACAAGTGGGTGTGAATTTAAAGTGAAGGGCAGGAGGCTTAGATGAAATGTAAGGAATTTTCTTTCATCTAGCTTGCATTTGGAAGCTCCAATGCACTGCCTGGGAGGATAGCAAAAGCAGGAAATTTCACACAGAGGTGGACTAGCAAGTGCTAGAAAGTGGGATAAGTATTGAAAGGTCAGCACAGGGTATACGGGCCAAAGGGCCTCTTCAATGTTGTAGGATCGGGTGATTTGCCCTGTATGACGTTAATCAATATCAGCACAGAAATTTAGAACAAACAAAAATTTCAGTTCTCAATCAATTTGTAGAATTAGAGTACAGCAGAGGCCTTTTGAATATGCAATGACAAAAGTATTCGTAACCTGAAACAAAAACATAAATTGTTAGATAAATTCGACGTTTTGTGTCCAGTGACCCTTCTTCAGAAACGTTAACTCTGCTTTCTCTCCACAAATACTGCCAGACCTGATGTTTTTCTCCAGCAATTTCTATTTCAGTTATTTTAATTCTACACGAGTCACACTTTGATGCGCACGAATCTTCCCCTTGCCCTATCATAGGTATTTCCAATATCAGTCCAGGACTGAAACTCAGAACAGACAAACATTTATATCAGAGATAAAAGGTACTGCAGATGCTGGAGAATCCGAGATAACAAGCATGGGGCTGGATGAACACAGCAGGTCAAGCAGCATCATAGGAGCAGGAAAACTTGATGTTTCGGGCTGAGACCCTTCATCAGAAATGGGGTAGGGGAAGAGGGTTCTGAAATAAATAGGGAGAGAGGGGGAGGCAGATACAGGATGGATAGAGGAGAGGAGACAGACAAGTCAAAGAGGCGGGGATGGAGCCAGGAAAGGTGAGTGTAGGTAGGGGGGTAGGGAGGAGATAGGTCAGTCCAGGGAGGACGGACAGGTCAAGGGGGCGGGATGATGTTAGTAGATAGGAGATGGGGGTGTGGCTTGAGGTGAGAGGAAAAACAGGTTAGGGAGGTGGGCTGGTTTTGGGATGCGGTTGGGGGAGGGGAGATTTTGAAGCTTGTGAAATACACATTGATGCCATTGGGCTGCAGGGTTCCCAGGCTGAATACGATTTACTGTTCCTGCAGCCTTCGGGTGGCATCACTGTGGCATTGCAGGAGGCCCAGGATGGACATGTCATCTGAGGAATGGGAGGGGGAGTTGAAATGGTTCGCGACTGGGAGGTGCAGTTGTTTGTTGCGAACTGAGCGCGGGTGTTCTGCAAAGCGGTCCCCAAGCCTACGCTTGGTTTCCCTGATGTAGAGGAAGCCACAACGGGTACAGCAGATGCAGTATACCACATTGGCAGATGTGCAGGTGAACATCTGCCTGATGTGGAAAGTCTTCTTGGGGCCTGGGATTGGGGTGAGGGAGGAGGTGTGGGGGCAGGTGTAGACCTTCCTGCGGTTACAGGGAAAAGTGCCGGGTGTGGTGGGGCTGGAGGGGAATGTGAAGCGGACAAGGAAGTCGCGGAGGGAGTGGTCCCTCCGGAAGGCAGATAAGGATGGGGAGGGAAAAATGTCTTTGGTGGTGGGGTCTGATTGCAGATGGCGGAAGTGTCGGAGGATGATGCGTTGGATCCGGAGGTTGGTGGGGTGGGATGTGAGGATGAGGGGGATTCTTTTTTGGTTATTATTGCGGGGACTGGGCATGAGGGATGTGTTCCGGGAAATGCGGGAGACACGGTCGAGAGCGTTCTCGACCACTGTCGGGGAGGGGGGGGAAGTTGCGGTCCTTGAAGAATGAGGACATTTGGGATGTACGGGAGTGAAATGTCTCATCCTGGGAGCAGATGCGGCGGAGGCGAAGGAATTGGGAATAGGGGATGGCGTTTTTGCAGGAAGGTGGGTGGGAGGAGGTGTATTCCAGGTGGCTGTGGGAGTCAGTGGGCTTGAAATGGACATCGGTTTCGAGGTGGTTACCCGAGATGGAGACAGAGGTCCAAAAAGGAGAGAGAAGTGTTGGAGATGGTCCAGGTGAACTTCAGGATGGGGTGGAAGGTGTTGGTGAAGTGGATGAACTGTTCGAGCTCCCTGTGGGAGCACTAGGCGACGCTGATGCAGTCATCAATGTAACGGAGGAAGAGGTGGGGTTTAGGACCACAACCTCACCAAAAAACCCGTGGACAAGGGAGGGGCAGTCGTAGTATGGCACACTGACCTCTACATTGCTGAGGCCAGGCGCCAACTCTCTGACACCTCCTCCTACCGCCCCCTGGATCATGACCCCACCCCTGAGCACCAAACCATCATCTCCCAAACCATCCACAACCTCATCACCTCAGGTGACCTCCCACCCACCACCTCCAACCTCATCGTTCACCAACCCCGCACCGCCCGCTTCGATCTCCTTCCCAAAATCCATAAACCTGAATGCCCTGGTCAACCCATTGTCTCCGCCTGCTCCTGCCCCACCGATCTCATCTCCACCTACCGAGACTCCATTTTCAACCCCTTGGTCCAGGCACTCCCTACCTACGTCCGTGACACCACGCACGCCCTCCACCTCCTCCAGAACTTCCAATTCCCCGGTCCCCAACACCTCATTTTTACTATGGACGCCCAGTCCCTATACACCTGTATTCCCCATGCTGATGGCCTAAAGGCCCTCCGCTTCTTCCTGTCCCGCAGAACTGACCAATTCCCCTCCACCGACACCCTCGTCCGCTTAGCCGAACTCGTCCTCACCCTCAACAACTTTTCTTTCAATTCCTCCAACTTCCTACAGAAAAGGGGGTGGCCATGGGTACCCGCATGGGCCCAAGTTATGCCTGCCTCTTTGTAGGTTACGTGGAACAATCCCTCTTCCACACCTACACTGGCCCTAAACCCCACCTCTTCCTCCGTTACATTGATGACTGCATCGGCGCCACCTCGTGCTCCCACGAGGAGCTCGAACAGTTCATCCACTTCACCAACACCTTCCACCCCAACCTGAAGTTCACCTGGACCATCTCCAACACTTCTCTCTCCTTCTTGGACCTCTCTGTCTCCATCTTGGGTAACCACCTAGAAACCGATGTCCATTTCAAGCCCACTGACTCCCACAGCTACCTGGAATACACCTCGTCCCACCCACCTTCCTGCAAAAATGCCATCCCCTATTCCCAATTCCTTCACCTCCGTCGCATCTGCTCCCAGGATAAGACATTCCACTCCCGAACATCCCAAATGTCCTCATTCTTCAAGGACCGCAACCTCCGCCCCAACAGTGGTCGAGAACGCCCTCGACCGTGTCTCCCGCATTTCCCGGAACAATCCCTCACGCCCCGTCCCCGCAATAATAACCAAAAAAGAATCCCCCTCGTCCTCACATACCACCCCACCAACCTCCGGATCCAACGCATCATCCTCCGACACTTCCGCCATCTGCAATCAGACCCCACCACCAAAGACATTTTTCCCTCCCCACCCTTATCTGCCTTCCGGAGGGACCACTCCCTCCGCGACTCCCTTGTCCGCTCCACACTCCCCTCCAGCCCCACCACACCCGGCACTTTTCCCTGCAACCGCAGGAAGTGCTACACCTACCCCAACACCTCCTCCCTCACCCCAATCCCAGGCCCCAAGAAGACTTTCCACATCAGGCAGATGTTCACC
>JAHRHZ010000108.1:4986447-5088629 GCA_024137785.1 Ginglymostoma cirratum
TGGGGCCTGGGATTGGGGTGAGGGAGGAGGTGTGGGGGCAGGTGTAGACCTTCCTGCGGTTACAGGGAAAAGTGCCGGGTGTGGTGGGGCTGGAGGGGAATGTGAAGCGGACAAGGGAGTCGCGGAGGGAGTGGTCCCTCCGGAAGGCAGATAAGGATGGGGAGGGAAAAATGTCTTTGGTGGTGGGGTCTGATTGCAGATGGCGGAAGTGTCGGAGGATGATGCGTTGGATCCGGAGGTTGGTGGGGTGGGATGTGAGGATGAGGGGGATTCTTTTTTGGTTATTATTGCGGGGACTGGGCATGAGGGATGTGTTCCGGGAAATGCGGGAGACACGGTCGAGAGCGTTCTCGACCACTGTCGGGGAGGGGGGGGAAGTTGCGGTCCTTGAAGAATGAGGACATTTGGGATGTACGGGAGTGAAATGTCTCATCCTGGAAGCAGATGCGGCGGAGGCGAAGGAATTGGGAATAGGGGATGGCGTTTTTGCAGGAAGGTGGGTGGGAGGAGGTGTATTCCAGGTGGCTGTGGGAGTCAGTGGGCTTGAAATGGACATCGGTTTCGAGGTGGTTACCCGAGATGGAGACAGAGGTCCAAAAAGGAGAGAGAAGTGTTGGAGATGGTCCAGGTGAACTTCAGGATGGGGTGGAAGGTGTTGGTGAAGTGGATGAACTGTTCGAGCTCCCTGTGGGAGCACTAGGCGACGCTGATGCAGTCATCAATGTAACGGAGGAAGAGGTGGGGTTTAGGACCACAACCTCACCAAAAAACCCGTGGACAAGGGAGGGGCAGTCGTAGTATGGCACACTGACCTCTACATTGCTGAGGCCAGGCGCCAACTCTCTGACACCTCCTCCTACCGCCCCCTGGATCATGACCCCACCCCTGAGCACCAAACCATCATCTCCCAAACCATCCACAACCTCATCACCTCAGGTGACCTCCCACCCACCACCTCCAACCTCATCGTTCACCAACCCCGCACCGCCCGCTTCGATCTCCTTCCCAAAATCCATAAACCTGAATGCCCTGGTCAACCCATTGTCTCCGCCTGCTCCTGCCCCACCGATCTCATCTCCACCTACCGAGACTCCATTTTCAACCCCTTGGTCCAGGCACTCCCTACCTACGTCCGTGACACCACGCACGCCCTCCACCTCCTCCAGAACTTCCAATTCCCCGGTCCCCAACACCTCATTTTTACTATGGACGCCCAGTCCCTATACACCTGTATTCCCCATGCTGATGGCCTAAAGGCCCTCCGCTTCTTCCTGTCCCGCAGAACTGACCAATTCCCCTCCACCGACACCCTCGTCCGCTTAGCCGAACTCGTCCTCACCCTCAACAACTTTTCTTTCAATTCCTCCAACTTCCTACAGAAAAGGGGGTGGCCATGGGTACCCGCATGGGCCCAAGTTATGCCTGCCTCTTTGTAGGTTACGTGGAACAATCCCTCTTCCACACCTACACTGGCCCTAAACCCCACCTCTTCCTCCGTTACATTGATGACTGCATCGGCGCCACCTCGTGCTCCCACGAGGAGCTCGAACAGTTCATCCACTTCACCAACACCTTCCACCCCAACCTGAAGTTCACCTGGACCATCTCCAACACTTCTCTCTCCTTCTTGGACCTCTCTGTCTCCATCTTGGGTAACCACCTAGAAACCGATGTCCATTTCAAGCCCACTGACTCCCACAGCTACCTGGAATACACCTCGTCCCACCCACCTTCCTGCAAAAATGCCATCCCCTATTCCCAATTCCTTCACCTCCGTCGCATCTGCTCCCAGGATAAGACATTCCACTCCCGAACATCCCAAATGTCCTCATTCTTCAAGGACCGCAACCTCCGCCCCAACAGTGGTCGAGAACGCCCTCGACCGTGTCTCCCGCATTTCCCGGAACAATCCCTCACGCCCCGTCCCCGCAATAATAACCAAAAAAGAATCCCCCTCGTCCTCACATACCACCCCACCAACCTCCGGATCCAACGCATCATCCTCCGACACTTCCGCCATCTGCAATCAGACCCCACCACCAAAGACATTTTTCCCTCCCCACCCTTATCTGCCTTCCGGAGGGACCACTCCCTCCGCGACTCCCTTGTCCGCTCCACACTCCCCTCCAGCCCCACCACACCCGGCACTTTTCCCTGCAACCGCAGGAAGTGCTACACCTACCCCAACACCTCCTCCCTCACCCCAATCCCAGGCCCCAAGAAGACTTTCCACATCAGGCAGATGTTCACCTGCACATCTGCCAATGTGGTATACTGCATCTGCTGTACCCGTTGTGGCTTCCTCTACATCAGGGAAACCAAGCGTAGGCTTGGGGACCGCTTTGCAGAACACCCGCGCTCAGTTCGCAACAAACAACTGCACCTCCCAGTCGCGAACCATTTCAACTCCCCCTCCCATTCCTCAGATGACATGTCCATCCTGGGCCTCCTGCAATGCCACAGTGATGCCACCCGAAGGCTGCACGAACAGCAAATCATATTCAGTCTGGGAACCCTGCAGCCCAATGGCATCAATGTGTATTTCACAAGCTTCAAAATCTCCCCTCCCCCAACCGCATCCCAAAACCAGCCTCGCTCATCTCCACCTCCCTCACCTGTTTTTCCTCTCACCTCAAGCCGCACCCCCATCTCCTATCTGCTAACATCATCCCGCCCCCTTGACCTGTCCGTCCTCCCTGGACTGACCTATCTCCTCCCTACCCCCCCACCTACACTCACCTTTACTGGCTCCATCCCCGCCTCTTCGACTTGTCTGCCTCCTCTCCACCTGTCCTCTGCTCTATCCATCCTGTATCCGCCTCCCCCTCTCTCCCTATTTATTTCAGAACCCTCTTCCCCTCCCCCATTTCTGATGAAGGGTCTAGGCCCGAAACGTCAAGTTTTCCTGCTCCTATGATGTTGCTTGACCTGCTGTGTTCATCCAGCCCCGTGTTTGTTATCACAGACAAACATTTATCCAGGTTTGAGTTTGTTGTCGGAAGATTCACACCCCAAAAACCCCTAGATGGGAGAGGCGAAAGAATACTGCGCACGCATATAAATAGCGGCCGCACAAGCATTCCCATTAAAGAAGACACTGATAAACCAGGGCTCTAAGTGCCCTAGGCCCGCAGCCGTTTTCTGTAAACGGAGGACGAGGAGACTTTATTCAGGTTTGGCAGATATATCCAGTATTTCCAAAACCTCTCAGTCTCTACAAGAATTCTATTTTCCTCCCGCTCTCGGCAGGCCCGCCCCATTTACCGTCTCGCTCAAACTCTGCGTTCATCCAGACTACATCGACAGCGGCACCTTTTGGGGTGATGGTCACGTGTCCGCCCGTTAGCCCAGCCCCACGTTCACTCCCATTGGCTGGAGGACCAGTCGCACGCGGTCTGTCCTCCAGCCCCGCCCCCCCGTTCACTCCTATTGGTTGAAGGGCCAGCCACTCGTGCTCTCCGCGTATCCGCGCGATAATCAAACATCCAATAAAATTCAACAAAACGAAGAACTGCAGATTAATCAGAGATAATAGGAGCTGCAGATGCTGAGAATCGAGATAACGAGGTGTAGGGCTGGATGAACACAGTAGACTTAGCAGCATCAGAGGAGCAGGAAAGTTTGACCTTTCGGGCCTAGAACCTTCTGTGTTCATCCAGCTCTCCACCTTATTATCAGTGATTCGTGCGCACTGGCTTGTTCAATCTATCTATTGCTCAGTTTCAACGTGCACCTGTCTGAGCTCCTCCTGTCTAAATTCATCTGTCTCTAATAATGTGTGAACTTTTAACTCTGTTTAGTATTTTACTGTCACTTCTGTGCGTTTTCTAAAATGAGGTTTCCATTTTTGTCGATCCGGGGATCATGTTGTGCTGCTGAATTGCCAGGTACGCTACTTACAGCATCTTTCAGTCCGGAAGGTTGTTTTTGTCTTGCACTGGAGATGACCTCTATTGCGGTTTTGAACATTATATCGGTCAACAGACACAATACTAACCCTGTAAATGATTTCATTTTCATGTCTGCATTGACTCTCTGAATCAGCATCATCACTTTGTCCCATTATCCTGCCTTCACCGCATGACCCAGAGCATTGTTTCCATTTTAATAATAATCTAATGTAATCTTGACTGCCTCTTTCGAACCTGCAAAGAGAACACATCAAAGCAGTGCATTTCATACCCTAATTATACTTGGTAAACTGCATTGATCACCTTCTTTTGGTAGTCCCTCTGTGTCTGTGTCTGTGTGTCTATGTGAAGCAATGAATTGAAAGTGGACTTGGTTGAGTAAGGAAATGAAAGGTGCAGATGAAGCCCAGAGAGGTAGACAAAAGAATGGACAGAGGCCAGCCTGAGAAAATAAATAGCTGTGAATTGGGAGCAGTAATGGCTGACAATAGATTATTTGTGGTAGCAACCCATGTTGTGTCAAAGTCTGGTATGTGGTGGTTGGAGTAAGGACGTGGGAAAAGATGCTCAAGCCCGACAATAGTTGTACTCAATATTGAGTTCTGAAGACTGCAAGTTTCCTAAGGATCGCTGTAACACTGTAGCAATCACTTTGTTAAAAAGGAAACTCATAATGAATATCTAGTCAGGGAAATGAAGTGGAGAGGTAGAAGGCAGAGGTGTGGGGGTGGGGGGGGGCTTCTCCCAAAGATATAATGCCCTTGCCCTTCACGACGGCAGTGGTCATGGGTAGGGAAGTTACTATGTAAGGAGCTGAAGTGAATTCCTCTTTTGCATCTTGTAAGTAGTAAACGCTGCTGCTACTGTACATAGATGGTGAAGGACATGGATGCCTATGGATGTGGTGCCAATCAAGAAGGCAATGTTCTAGATAATGCCAAGATTCTTGGCTGGTTTTGGACCTGCACCGACCCAGGAAAGTGAGGAGTATCTCCTCACACTCCTGATGTGTGATTTGTAGATTGTGGACAGGTGTTGGGGCAATCAAGTGGCAAGTTGTTCTACGCAGGATTGCTAGCATCGGACATAGCCCTCTAGCCGCTGTGCCATATACCCGGTCCCGTTTAGTTTCAGGTCAATGCTAACTCCAAGATGTTGATAGTGGAGATTTGGTGATCATAACGACTGTAAAGGGGCTGTGAGTAGATTATCCTTTATTGCAGACGAACATTGTCTGGTGTTTCTGTGAGCACAGTGTTACTTGTTACTTGTCACTTCTCAGTGCAAGCCTGGATATTATTTTGTTGCATTTGGACATGTACTGTTCAAGTACCTGAGGAGTTATGAATGGTACTAATCATTGCATAATCATTAGCAAACATCCCACTTCTGGCCTTATCATGCAGGAACAGTTATTGACTAAGTCGTTGAAGATAGCAAGACCTCGGACACTTCTCTGAGGAACGATTGCTCTTGTTGTATCATTATAGTATCTTTCCCTCTAAGCAAGAAGACCAAGGTTCAAGTCCCACCTCGTCCAGGAATGCAACATAATATCCCTGAACCCATGCTTAAAAACCGAAAGAACTGTGGATGTTGTAAATCACAAACAAAAACAGACTTTGCTGGAAAAGCTCAGCAGGTCTGGCAGCATCCGTGAAGAAAAATCAGAATTAACGTTCGACTCCAGTGACCCTTCCCCAGCATGATTAAAAATACTTACCCTAATGAGCTCCAGAAAGGATGCCTCGAAGCTGAGAAGACTGGCCTCCACTAATCACAACCAGCATCCTATGTGCCTTGTTCTCCATACCTTGGGTATCATAAGACTGAGAACAGATCTGATTAAAATACATCAATTTGCAAAGGGCTTTTCATGATAGATATTGATTTAAAAAGTTATGCCTCACCTAAATGCCAGTCTTGAAGAGGAGTCATTATCAACCCAAACATTCATTCTGTATTTCTCTGCACAGATGCAGCCGACCTGCTGAGTGTGTTCACATTTTACTCAGAATTTTCCAGAACTCTGAATCAAAGTTTCAGAAGATAGAGATTATTTCAAACTAAAACGAGGGGAAATGTGTTCACAGAAAAGTTTCTGAATCTTTATAAATTTCTGCGCTCAGAACTCAGGGTGCGTACTTGCTAAAAATATTCAAGACCAAGATTGATAGGAGTGTGTACCTGTTAAGGGGATCGTGAACATGGGGACAGTGTGGATGATGTCATTAAGACCGAGTCACAGTGAATGGAAGAGCTGTCTGGCAAGGCCAAATGGCTCACATTAGAGATAAAAGGTACTACAGATGCTGGAGAATCCGAGATAACAAGCATGGGGCTGGATGAACACAGCAGGTCAAGCAGGATCATAGGAGCAGGAAAACTTGACGTTTCGGGCCGAGACCCTTCATCAGAAATGGGGTAGGGGAAGAGGGTTCTGAAATAAATAGGGAAAGAGGGGGAGGCAGATACAGAATGGATAGAGGAGAGGATAGGTGGAGAGGAGGCAGACAAGTCAAAGAGGCGGGGATGGAGCCAGGAAAGGTGAGTGTAGGTAGGGGGGTAGGGAGGAGATAGGTCAGTACAGGGAGGACGGACAGGTCAAGGGGGCGGGATGATGTTAGAAGATAGGAGATGGGGGTGTGGCTTGAGGTGGGAGGAAAAACAGGTTAGGGAGGTGGAGATGAGCCAGGCTAGTTTTGGGATGCAGTTGGGGGAGGGGAGATTTTGAAGCTTGTGAAATCCACATTGATGCCATTGGGCTGCAGGGTTCCCAGGCTGAATATGATTTGCTGTTACTGCAGTCTTCGGGTGGCATCACTGTGGCATTGCAGGAGCTTGGTCCAGGAACTCCCTACCTACGTCCGTGACACCACACACACCCTCCACCTCCTCCAGAACTTCCAATTCCCCGGTCCCCAATACCTCATTTTTACTATGGACGTCCAGTCCCTATTCACCTGTATTCCCCATGCTGATGACCTTAAGGCCCTCCGCTTCTTCCTGTCCCGCAGAACTGACCAATCCCCCTCCACCGACACCCTCATCCGCTTAGCCGAACTCGTCCTCACCCTCAACAACTTCTCTTTCAATTCCTCCCACTTCCTACAGACAAAGGGGGTGGCCATGGGTACCCGCATGGGCCCAAGCTATGCCTGCCTCTTTATAGGTTACGTGGAACAATCCCTCTTCCACACCTACACTGGCCCTAAACCCCACCTCTTCCTCCGTTACATTGATGACTGCATCGGCGCCGCCTCGTGCTCCCACGAGGAGCTCGAACAGTTCATCCACTTCACCAACACCTTCCACCCCAACCTGAAGTTCACCTGGACCATCTCCAACACTTCTCTCTCCTTCCTGGACCTCTCTGTCTCCATCTTGGGCAACCACCTAGAAACCGATGTCCATTTCAAGCCCACTGACTCCCACAACTACCTGGAATACACCTCCTCCCACCCGCCCTCCTGCAAAAATGCCATCCTCTATTCTCAATTCCTTCACCTCCGCCGCATCTGCTCCCAGGATAAGACATTCCACTCCCGTACATCTCAAATGTCCTCTTTCTTCAAGGACCGCAACTTCCCCCCCACAGTGGTCAAGAACGCCCTCGATTGTGTCTCCCGCATTTCCCGGAACACATCCCTCATGCCCCGTCCCTGCAATAATAACAAAAAAAAATCCCCCGGTCCTCACATACCACCCCACCAACTTCCGGATCCAACGCATCATCCTCCGACACATCCGCCATCTGCAATCAGACCCCGCCACCAAAGATATTTTTCCCTCCCCACCCTTATCTGCCTTCCGGAGGGACCACTCCCTCCGCGACTCCCTTGTCCGCTCCACACTCCCCTCCAGCCCCACCACACCCGGCACTTTTCCCTGTAACCGCAGGAAGTGCTACACCTGCCCCCACACCTCCTCCCTCACCCCAATCCCAGGCCCCAAGAAGACTTTCCACATCAGGCAGATGTTCACCTGCACATCTGCCAATGTGGTATACTGCATCCGCTGTACCCGTTGTGGCTTCCTCTACATTGGGGAAACCAAGCGTAGGCTTGGGGACTGCTTTGCAGAACACCTGCGCTCAGTTCGCAACAAACAACTGCGCCTCCCAGTCGCGAACCATTTCAACTCCCCCTCCCATTCCTCAGACGACTTGTCCATCCTGGGCCTCCTGCAATGCCACAGTGATGCCACCCGAAGGCTGCAGGAACAGCAAATCATATTCAGCCTGGGAACCCTGTAGCCCAATGGCATCAATGTGGATTTCACAAGCTTCAAAATCTCCCCTCCCCCAACCGCATCCCAAAACCAGCCCAGCTCATCTCCACCTCCCTAACCTGTTTTCCCTCTCACCTATTCCCTCCTCCCACCTCAAGCCACACCCCCATCTCCTATCTGCTAATTTCATCCCACCCCCTTGACCTGTCTGTCCTCCCTGGACTGACCTATCTCCTCCCTACCCTCCTTCCTACACTCACCTTTACTGGCTCCATCCCCGCCTCTTCGATTTGTCTGCCTCCTCTCCACCTATCCTCTCCTCTCACCATCCTCTGAAAACATCACGTTTTCCTGCTCCTATGATGCTGCTTGACCTGCTGTGTTCATCCAGCCCCATGCTTGTTGGCTCATATTAGCACCCGTTTCCGCATTGAAGAGAAAAAGACAAAGTATTTTATGCAGAAAGGAGGAGAAAGTCGATTGTTGAGAAAAGTGTTGTGGAGGCAGAAGCAAAAAGAGAAGAAACAGTGCCACAATTTGCACACGTCACCAAGGGAAAATGGGCAATAATATCAAATCAATGTATTTCTAATGATGGCATGTAGCATTACACATGAACCATTGAGTCATTGAAGTCGACACCATGAAAACTGGCCCGTCGGCCCAACTTACCCATGTCACCCAGTTTCCACCAGTAAACTAGTCCAATTTGCCTGCATTAAGTCCAACTCCCTCCGTACCTATCCCATCTTCACATGTGCCTAAATGTTTCTTTAGTCAAGAAATTGTCCTTGCTTCTACCACTGCATCTGGCAGCCCATTCCAGACACTCGCCACCTTCTCTGTGAAACAGTTGCCCCCTCTGGGCCATATTGTATCTTTCACCTCTCATCTTAAACCTATGCCCTCTAGTTTTATACTCCCCAACCATAGGGAAGAGTTGTCCACTATCTGCCTTATATATGATATCATGATTTTATGTACCTCGATAATGTCATTCCTCTGTCTCCTATGTTCCAGGAGGAAAAAAGAACAAGGTCCCAGTCTATCCAACCTCTACCTATAATGCAGACCTACCCGTACAGATAGTATCCTAGCAAATATTTTCTGCAATCTTTCTAGTTTATTAATTTTCTTTCTATAGTAGAGTGATGAAAACAGCACGTAGTACTCCCTACGTCTTGCACTACTGCAGCAAGATGTCCCATTTCCTATACTCAGTGCTATGACAGATGAAACCTAGCATGCCAAACGCCCTCTTCACCACCTTGTCTATCTGTGATTGCAGGTTCAAAGAGCTATGAGCATGTACCCCGAGATTTCGTTGTTCCTTAACACTCCTCCGGGCCCTATCATTGAATGTGTAAGCCCTGCTGTGGTGTGCTTTGCCAGAAGGCAACATTTTGCACTTATCTAAATTAAGCTCCATCTGCCAATCTTCAGCCCACTGGCTCAGTTGATCAAGACCTCGCTGCATTCCCAGATAACCTTCTTCACTGCCCACTATACCACCAAGCGTGGTGTCACTGCAAACTTACTAACCATAGTTCTATTCTCATCCAATTAATTTAAATAAATGATGAATAACAGTAGACCAAGCAGCGATCTCTGTGGCACACTACTGATCACAGGCCTCCAGTCTGGCGGGAAAAAAAAGACAACCTTCTAACACCTTCCTCTGTCTTTTACCACCAAGCAAGTTTTGAATCTAATTGGCTAGCTTCCCTGGATCCTGTGAGATTTACTGAGCATCCTGCCATGTACCTTGTCAAAAACCTTGCTAAAGTCCATATGAACAACGTCTAGCATACTAACCTCACCTACTTCGTTGGCTATCTCTTCAAAAAATTCAGTCATGTGTGAAGCAAGATTTCCCACATACAAAGCCGTGCTGACTATCCTAAATGAGTTCTTGCCTCTCCAAATGCCTGAAAATCCCATCTCTCCTCCAACAACTTACCCACCAGGGAAGTTAACCTCACCAGTCTGTAGCTCCCAGGCATTTCACTGCAGTCTTCCTTAAATAATGTCACAAAATTAGCCACCCTCCAATCTTCAGACACTTGACCCGTGGATACAGAATAAGGAAGCAGTGAAAATAGGAGCAGGAGAAGGCTGTTCAGCTGAACGATTCATGACTAACATGGCTGATTATCCAGCACAGAACCCGATTCATGTTTTCTCCATATATGCTTTGATCCTTTTAGTCCTAAGAACATGACCTAACTCCTTCATGGAAATATCATTATTTTGGCTTCAACCACTTCCTGTGGCACTAAATTCCACAGGATCTCCACTTTCTGGGCGCAGAGATTTTTTGTTACTTCAATCTTGAATGGATTACCTTGTACCTCGGTTTGTGAAACCTGGTTCTGGTTGCCTCGTCACGAGGAACATCTGTTTATCCTGTCGAGTCATAGAATTCCTTCAGTGTAGAAAGAGGCTGTTTGGGCTTGCATCAACCCTCTGAATTTGCATCCCAATCAGACCCACTCCCTTAACCTACAGCTGTAACCCGACTAATCCACCCTACCTGCATGTCCTTAGACTATGGGTGGAAACTGGAACACGCAGGGGAAGCCCATGCAGACAAGGGGAGAACGTGCAAACTTTACACAAACAATCGCCCAAGGGTGGACTCGAACCCACCTTCCTAGCACTATTTCACCTGCGTACTGGACCCTAAAATGACTATGCCATCTTGCCTGACCATTAGTCCTCCTTCAGTTTTGTAGGCTATGAAGTTCATCCTCATTGTCCTAAATTCCACTGAATATCGTCCAAACCAATTTAATCTCTCTTTGTAACTAATGCCTGCCATCACAGGAATCTGTTTCACAAACCTTCGTTACACTCTGTAGCCAGAACTTCCTTCCTCAGATAAAGGAGACCAAAACTTCAGGGATGGCCCCAACAATGCCCTGTGTAGTTACAACAAGACATCCCTTTCCCCATACCTGAATATTTTCACTTGAAAGTTTACATACTATTTGCCTACTTCACCACATGCTGCATCTGCATGCTTATTTTGTGACTGGTGAACAAGGACACACAGATCTTGTTGTTCTTCCATCTTTCCCAATCTATGACGCTCACTAAATAATGTAGCTTTTTTTTGGCTCCTAAAGTAGATAGTTGTGTTACACCACATTGAGCTATGTTACACTTCATCTACCATGCATTTGGCCACATGTTTAATTGTTCCAAGCAGTCTGAAACATCTCTGCATCTTCCTCACAGCTCACCCTCCTACCCAGCGTTATCTCCTCTGCAAATGTTGAGATATTACATTTTGTTCCATCAACTATACCATTTATATGTCTTGTTAATAGCTGGGGTTCAAGCACTCATTCCTGCAGGACGCCACCAGTCAATGTTTGCCTTTCAAGATAAAACCAGTTTATACCTTTTGTTTCCTGAATACAAACCAGGTTTCTATCTATGTCAGTATATTATGCCCAATCCTATGCTCTTTACATTTTCGTACTAATCTATGAATTGGGACCTGATTGAAAGTCTTCTAAAAGTCAATGTAAAACACGTTTATTAACTTCCTCAATCAGCTCTACTGGTTTTATCTCTAAACATTGCATTTGACTTCCCAAGCATGATGTCACTTTTTGGAATCCATACTGAAAATGTTCAAGACTAACGCTCTGTTCTAAGTGCTCCATCATTGCATCTTTTGCAATGGACTCTTGCGACTTCCCCACTTGCAGACTAACCAGTTTATCATTCTGTTTTCTGTCTACCTCTCTTTTTTTTCTATTGGACGGATTCCACTATCCACCCCCAACCCGTGGAACTTGTCTCACAGCCTATAAAATCTGGAATGATGATCATTAAGAGCAGGATGCCATTTTCAGCTTAAAGGAGGATTCAGTTAAAGAGAGATGGCAAGAACTGTGGATGCTGAAATCAGAGACAATACAATATGGAGCTGGAGGAACACAGCAGACCAGGTAGCATCAGAGGAGCAGGAAGTGCTACACCTGCCCACACCTCCCCCGCCTCAATTCTACTCAAGGCACAAAGCAAACCTTTCATATCCAACAGGGGTTCATTTGTACATCTGCCAACTTGGTCTAATGTATCCATTGCTCCCAATGTGGCCTCTTCTACATTGGTGAAACCAAGCGTAGAATTGGGGACTGTTTCTTAGAGCATCTGCACTCTGTACACCACAAACGACATCCCCTTTCCATCGCCACCTGTTTTAACTCCTCCTCGCACACCCTGAATGACATGTCCATGCTGGGCCTCTTCCAGTGCCACAATGACACCACATACAACCTGGAAGAGCAATACCTCATATTTCATCTTGGGAGCCTACCGTCTAAAGGCCTAAACATAGAATTCACTAGTTTTAAAATCTCCCCAACCCCAGTCTCGTCCCATGTCCAAGCTTTCCTTTCATCCCCTACTCCTTGACCTGACACAGCCTGTCCATCTTCTCTCCCACCTATCCACTCCACTCGTCCCACTAAATAATCCCCACCACTCACTACCTGCATGCACAGCCCCATCACAATCCCACCTACCTTTCCAGCCCCACCCCTCCTTTCTCTATTTATTTCCCAGCTCCCTTACCCCTCCCCATTTCTGAAGAAGGGTTTCGAGCAAAAACATTAACTTTCCTGCCCCTCTGATGCTGCTTGGACTGCTGTGTTGCTCCAGCTCTGCACTGTGTTGTCTCTCATTCAAACTGCATCTTATAGGCAGACATTTGTTCTTTATTTCTTAAAGTGTACAATTTGGATATAGCCATGGGTATTGTTTGCAGCAATTCAGTCATTTGTGAAGTTGAGAAGTTGAGTTGTTGCTGAATGCACGTTCCTCTGCAATCCAAGATGTACATTTTCTGGAGGAGAAGCTCAGTTGCTACAGTATCATCACAGGTGGAAAAATGTAGCTCTCGGGGGACTAGAAGGAACTTAATCTTTCTCACAATCATAGAATAATTTGCACAAAAAACGGGGATTCCAACCCATTGTGACTCTACTGGACTTTGAAGGGGTTTTCCAATTCACCTAACTTCATGTTTTCTTTCTTAATCCAGTAACTCTTTGAAACTTGTCATTGGATCTGTTTCCACTTCATTTTTGGGTGATAGGTGTTTGCCATGTTAAATATTGTTCTTATTTCATAATGTGAAAGCTGCTAGCAAATATCGTTTACTTTTTCTGTTCTAAATAGAGCACCATAACATTTACTATATGGAATTGAATTTCCAAATCTCTGAAACTGCTCTAATCAAAGTCTTTGCAAGACTCAGGTGCCTCATCCTATCTCTCTCTGGGCCAGGATCCTATGGCGGAACGTCCAGCCATTGTGTCAATCACATTCACCAACATCATGTCATCTGGCAATGTTCACCACCCCCCCACCCCACCTCTGCCAACTGTCTCCAAGCTAATAGACCCCAACCTCATGCAGTTCACTACTATTTCGTTCCCCAAATCCACAAACAAGACTTCTCTGTTTCCACCTGCTCCTGCACCACAGAACACAACTCTTCCGACATTCACTCAATCTTTTCTACACTGGTCCACTCCTACCCATTTACATCCTCGACTCTTCTGATGCTTAAAGCCAGTTTCAGAATTTACATTTTGCAGGCTCCAGCGCCTCGTCATTACCATGGATGAGAAATCCCTTCAAACTTCCTTTCTCTAACCGGGATGGTGTCTGTGTGCTCCGCTTCTTCCTGGAACAATGACCTGTCCCCCACCAAAACACTTTCTCCAGCATGTCGGTAGTATAATCGGTGCTGCCTGCCTTTATCATTCGGAATTGAAAAAGTTTATCAATTTCACTTTTGATTTCCAATCCACTCTCACCTTCACCTTGTTCCATGTCTGACATTTCCCTTCCCTTCCTCGACATCTCTGGTTCTATTTCTGGGGATAGATTGGCCACTAATATCTATTATAAATCCACCAGAATATAAATTCTATAGTTACCTGGACTGTACAGTCATGCACCCCACTTTCTGTATTAACCTCATTCCATTCTCCCAGTTCCTCCATCACCATGTCATTTGTTCCGATTATGCTAACTTTGACAACTGTGCCTCTGAAATGTCCACTTTCTTCCTCAGCTGAGGACTCCTCAGCACTGTTGTTGACAGAGCTCTCAACCGGTTCAGAGCAATCTCCCGCACTTCAGCCCTCACTCCTTTCCTCAATCCAGTTATAATGATAACGTTCCCCTTGTCCTTACCTACAATCCTTCTAGCATCCACATACAGAGGATCATGAGCCACCAATTTAAGATGGTTGTCCATTTACTCCCTCCCTGGTCAGTATTCAAAGGCCGAAATATACCTTCCAGGTGAAGCAATGTTTTATCTGCACTTCACACAATCTATTCTACTGCATTCACTGCTCACAATGCGGTCTCCTTTACATCGGAGAAATGAAGCGTTGACAGCTTTACGGAACCCTTGCGTTATATTAGCAAAAAAGACCCTGAGCTCCCAACTGTCTGCCACTTTAACACACCACCCTGCTCTCTGATTATGACTACAGTCATGAGTGAGCTGTTGGAGGACTGTAGGGTGGCTAATGTTGTGACTTTATTTAAGAAAGACCAATTAGGAATAGCTATCATGACGTTATGCGGAGGAAGTCATGTCTCATAAACTTGAATGAGCTTTTTGAGGTCGTAACCAAAAGGATTGATGTGGGCATTGCGATAGACATTGTTTATATAGACTTTAGTAAAGCTTTAACAAAGTTCCACATGACGACTCAGTCAAGTTAGATCACATAGAAATCAGGGAGAGCTTCCCAATTGGCCAGAAAATTTGCTTGAAGAAAGGAGATGGAGGGTGGTCGTGAAGCATTGCTTTACCTTATTGGAGGCCTGTAACCAGTGGTGTTCTGCAGGGAACATTGACATGTCCACTTTTGTTTGCTATTCATGTAAATTATTTGAGTCAGACTTTTTGAGGCGTAGTTAGTAAGTTTGCGGATGTCACAAAAATTGGTGGTATTGTCAACAGCAAAGAAGGTTATCTGAGATTACAAAGGATCTTAATCAATTGAGCCAATTGACTGAGAATTGGCAGATAGAATTTAATTTGGATTAACATGAGGTATTGCATTTTGTTAAACTAAACAAGGGCAGGACTTAAACACTTAATGACAAGGCCCCGTGTAGTGTTTCAAACAGACAGGCCATTTATTCAGGTACATCATTCTTTGAAAGTTGTATCACAGGTAAACAGGGTGTTTACAAAGGTGTTTGACACACTTACCTTGATTGTTCAAACCATTGAGTATACGAGTTGGGACGTCATGTTGAAATTATGGAGGACGGTTTTGAGGCCATTTTGGAGTACCGTGCACATTTCTGGTCACCCTACTATTTTTGGAAATGGTTCAAAAATGTTTTACCAAGGTGTTGCCGGGCCTGCAGGATTTAACATATAAGGCTTGGCTGGATAGGCTAGGATTTTTTTTCATCGGAAGGTAAGAAGTTAAGGGGTGGCCGTATCGAGGTTTATAAAATCATGAGGGGCATAGATAAGGTGAACAGTAAATGCCTTTTCCCTAGTGTGATTTCTAAACTGGGGAGCATATTTGTAAAATATGAAAGATATAAAAGGGACCTCACAGGCAACTTTTTACATACAGAGTGTGATTCGTGCTTGGAATTAACTGCCAGAGAAAGTGACAGATGCAGGTACAGTTACAACACTTAAACGTCATTTGGATAGGTACATGAATGGGCAAGGTTTAGAGTGTTATGGGTCAAACACAGGTAAGTGGGAATAGTATCTGGGAAACTTTTCAGCATGGAGGAAACGGACCAAAATTTCCATGCTGTATGACTCCATGACTGTTTTTTTTTAGTTATGCTCTACTGGTTTCTAACGCCTTCCCAATCCTCTGGCTGTCCAGTAATCTTCACCACATTTTATGCGTTCTTTTTTACATTTTGCTTTTATAGTGTTCCTGACTTCCTTTGGTTGTGTCATCCTTCCCATAGTATGTTTCTTCTTCCTCAGGATGAATTTCTGCTGTGCCCCCGAATTACCCTCAGAAATTTCTGCCATTGCTGCTCCACTGTCTTCCCCACTTGGGTGCCTTTCAAATCAATTCTAGCTAACTCCTTCCTCATTTTTTTGTAGTTATCTTTAAGCAATTGCAGTACCACTACATCTGATTCTAGCTTCTCCCTCTCAAACTGCAAGGTGAAATCTATCATATTATGGTCTTTGCGCCACCTTCAACCCCCTAATCAAGTCTGCCTCATTACACATCACTAAATCTTGAATTGCTTCTTCCCGAGTTAGCTGTACCACAAGCTTCTCCAAAAAAACACATCTTGTAGACAGTCCACAACGTCCTTTTCTTGAATTCCAACATAATTTTCTAAATCCAACCACACATTGAAATCTCCTATGATAATTATAATAGCGCTTTTCTTTCATGCCTTTTCCATCTCCTGATTTTCGGTCACACACCCTGACTCATGCAAACAGGCCTATACACAACTCCCTTGAGGTTCTTTTGTTCTTTCTGGTTCCTCAGAGCTACCTACACAGAACCTACATCTTCTAACTCTACAACACCTCTTACTATTGATTTAATGTCATCTCTTAACAACAAGACAATCCTGCCCCTTCTGCCCGTCTGGCTGTTTTTTTGATAGGATATGTATTCTTTGATTTTTATTTACCAGCCCTGATTACACTTGCAGTCACGTCTCTGTGATACCCGCAATATCATCCCTGCTAATTTCAATCAGAGCTACAAGTTAATTTACCGTGTTTCATATACTGCACACACTGAGGTACAATACACTTAGTCCCGCATTGACTGCCTCCTTTCTCATAGCTGTCCCGTGATCTGTAGTGCCTGACAGTAGATTTCTGACCTTTCCTATACTCTGTCCTGTAACTTTTTCTGGAAAGTCTAACGTTTTTCATAAATTTCATTGCAACTGAACCCACTCCACCAACTATATAGTTTAAAACCCTGTCTACAGCCTAGTTACACAATTAGCCAGGATTCTGGCCCAGTTATGATTCAGCTGGAGCACACCCTATCGTAACAGTTCCCTGTACTGGTGTTAGTACTGTCCTGTGAGTTCGAACTGGTTTATCCCACACAAATCCTTGACACATGCGTTAACCTCTTTAAGCTTTTTGAACATATGCCAATTTGCTTGCAGTTCTAGTAATAATCCAAATATTGTTAACTTTTTGGTTCCGATTTTTAATTTAGTCCCCAGCTATGCATATTCCCTCAGCACAATTTGTCCTTTTCTACCTGTATCATTGGCATCAATGTGGACTATAACAACATGAACTATCTACTCTCACTCCAAGATCTTCTGCAGCCTAGAGGCAATGTCCTGAACGCAGGCATCTGTCAGAAAACACAGCCTTCAGAACTCTTGATCCTGTCCACAGAGGACAGTGTCTATTTCCGTGACTATACCTTATTGATTACAAACACATTTCTCTTATTTCGCACCTCTTTTGTCTGCTTGTACTCCCTGTGGTCATCCTTCCTCCAGTCCATACACTCCTCCACACAGGATGCAATACTCTCAAACCTGTTAGACAAGCTCGAGGGCTGGCTTCTTCAGTACTACCTCCAGATCCCTCTGGCAGCCTCTCTCATAGCCACAACCACCTGTCCGTGGCCACTGAATGAATTTGAGATAGTTATACTGAGTGGTGTGAGTGCCTCATCAAGTACAGTGCCCAGGTAACTCCCCCCCTCCACCCCTGCGATATATTGCAATGTTAGAAGCTCAGTCTTCAACTCATCAGCTGTGAGCTGGAGTTCCTTAAACAACCAATACAATGCATTTATGACAGCTATGAATGACGATGCAAGTACAGCGCATTGCCTCACTTAGCATATCTATTTTAATTATTTAGTACTTGAACTGATTCTAATGAAATAAAATAAAATCGTACAGGTCATTCAGTTTGTCCTCTGTAAATATTTCCGGTATTTACCTCTGATCTGAATGTAATCTAAAATAGACTGTCAAATTAGTAGCTATTACTAACCAATGAATGTACCGTTTCCTTCTGATGCCACTTTTATGTACTGGGCCCCTGATGCTGGGCTTCAAGTCATCCTGTCAAAAAAAAACCTTTTCAAGCTACTAACCTCTGCACTGAATTCCTGCACTGCCCCAACATTTCCTGAACAATATATTCGCTCGCATTCTGTCCCACACTGAATTGTTATTGCAAAAATAATGTTTATTCGTAAAAAAAATCTTTATGCACTTACACAGGTTTTAAAGCTTTTCTATACAGTCTTTGTATATTAAGAAATCCAAACATTGAAATTTGACATTCCCTGCATTTGCAAAAAACAACCAACAACTTTCAGTTATGCAGAACACTACTTACAGGAATCGAGTCAACAAGAGGGTCTGATAACTGAAGAGGCCCTCGTACTCACTGTCCTAATATGATGTGTCCACTTGACTGTTTAAACATAGAAAGAGGACTCTGATGCAGTATAAAATTGAAGGAAGTAAGAATTACAAACGGCCAGTAATCTCAGACTGCAGGGAACTCGGCGTTCATCTACAGATCCATATTATTCTAGGTCACATTATCGACAGAGTATGGTTCCAAAATTTGCAGTGGCTTTGAAGGCGATGGAATATTATGATTACTGTTCCTCGTGTTGTACTAATCTTTGACTGCATATGCTCTCTGAGTGTTCCCAGTGATTAGTGCAATGATAAAGTGGATGACGCCTGTTGGGTAGGTGGACCTGCTGTGTTTCTGCAGTGTTTTTTCTTTGGTTTCTCTTCAGATTGTATACATCTTTTGTCTCTTACCTGGCTGGACAGAAACCTTGATCCAGGGTCTGAGCTGAGAACCTTCATCATTGGAATATCTTGAGATCACTGTTGGATTGTGAGCAGAGTGTGAAAGATCGTTGGTTAAGCTGAAGTTGGTGGATCCTTATGCTGGCTTTGCCTTAACGCTAGTTCAGCGACTGACTAGCCAAAGAGAATGACCTCGTCTAATGCTTGCATCCCATGCCAGGGAGACTGTGTGGAAGACGGAGGAAGGATCCACCATTGACTGCACCTTCTTCATGAAAAAGAGTCCTTCTGGATTGTGGTGGCTTCAAAGCAGCAGATATTTTCTGTTTGCAGGATTTCTCTAGCGGGGACCACTTCGTTTTGACCTTCTGGAGCTTGAAGCAATGTAAACGTGTCCTGAAGTTATTGGAGGAGAAAGGAGGCGAAGGTTCCCCCCTCCGCCCTGTCTGTAGCAACATTGTTCATTCTTCCTGCACAGAGGAACCACGTTGTTATCATCCGCATGTGCAGCACCCACGTCCTACTAGTGAATGTTCTGACCTTCCTGGGAAGGTACGTTCAACTTGAAAGAGGCAGCATCGATGCTGTGGACCCCGCCTCCACCCGCCCTCCACCTACACACAATCGGAGAGAGCTGAGGCGACGTGACTGACTGGGAAGCCTAGACCGTGGTGAACCTGCTGGACGTCAGAGCACATGGCAGCAGAGTGCACAGTGATCTGCGGGAACTGAAAATGGTGGGGACTTCTGACTAAGGAATTCAAGGAGTCCATAAGCTGCATCCTGCGTGGGGAAGCCACCTTGTCAAGGCCTACCCAAGGTGTTGGGAGGGCATTGCAACACACGTGAAGGTCGCCAGAAGTGGCAACACAAAGCAGCGATCTTAAAGTACAGTGAGATTTCATTGTCCAGCAAGAAAACTAATTACAGGGGTTCCCAGAATATGGACAAGGCAGAGAAGTGAAAAACCTAAGCCAGCATTGAGGCACAACCATCGACCGAACCTCCACCTGAACCGTCAGACTCAATGGAGGAGTTAGATACGAAGGATGAGGGCAAATGGATACCGGTGAGAAACAACTGGGGAAGTAAAATGCACCAGGCCCCACTGGCCCACCGTAAAATGGAAAGAGGCACCTGCATGATGGATACACCAGCAGCTCCTCTGACAATGAAGATGTGGAAAGGGGTGGACATCAACAAAAAAAAAAGGCACTTCACCATGGGGGAGATGGAAAGGAACACTCCCCAAACTGGAAAAGCTATATATCCCAAAGGGCCCGGTGAATCCCAACCTCCAACTACAGGGAACTTCTGCTTATCCACTGCACCATAGCTCCGGGCAACTGGGAGTAACAAATCTCTGCATCGGGAACTGAGTGTGACAGTCCCTCTGTCGGACTCAGAACTGGACCTTCCTATCTTTGTCCCTGCCCAGACGTCATCTGATCAGGTGGAACTCTATCCACCTCAACCCCACGCTGGGAGGAAAAGGACGGCTACGTCAATGCAGAGAGTGTCCAACAGTCCACACACAACACTGGGATGCTGGGAGTTCAATGGAGTTTGGGAAATTTTGGGGACACATGTCTTGATAGTATCCTTACTATCTATCTCTGTAATCTGCTCCAGCCTCTAGCTGCTCAAAGGCAATTAGGCCTGGCCAATGCATGCTAACCCAGCCAGGGATGCCCACGTCCCAAGACAGATTTTTTTTTTAAAAAAATGCCCTCCGAGATATCTGCACTACCTCTAATTCTGACCTCCTAAGAATTCTCGATTTTAATTTTCATACATTTGGTGTCCTCAAACTTCAGCTGCCAAGGCCGTAAACTGAAATTTCCTCACTAAACCTCTCCACCTCTAAAGTCAGTTTTGCATTTTAAAATACTCCTTGAAACTACATTAAAAAGGCTCTATAGCATTTTTGTTGCTTCCTTAATCTCCTTTTTTTTCCTTTATTCATTCACTGGATGAGGGCGTCGCTGACTAGGCAGCATTTTTTGCCCAACCCTAATTGCCCAGAGGGCAGTTAAAAGTCAACCACATTGCTGTGGGTCTGGAGTCACATGTATGCTAGACCAGGTAAGGATGACAGTTTCCTTCCCTAAGGGACATTAGTGAACCAGATGGGTTTTTCCTGACGATCGACAATGGATTCACTGTCATCAGTAGACTCTTAATTCCAGATATTTTATTGAATTCAAATTCCACCATTTGCAGTGGCAGGATTCAAACCCAGGTCCCCAGAATATTATCTGGATCACTGGATTAACAGTCCAGCGATAATACCACTAACCCATTGCCTCCCTGGATACTGTATTCTGGGGTCAGTTGCTTTAAAACACTCCGGAGGAACATTTTGCTAGTTTTCCATTATGTGAAAACATTGTACTAAAAAATTGCAAATGTCATGGGTTTGGACATGTATCATAAGCCCTTAATCATAACTTGGTGAATAACCGCTTCACTGAAGACATTGTGGGAGCTACTATGGGAGGATAATTCTTAGCAGCCAAGGGTCAGATATTCAGCTATAAAAACCTCATTTAGAGATACAATAGAAGTAATAAAATATTCAAAACAGTTGCATTGACTATTGGAGACAGGCGGTTGGGCAATGATGGAGAGGTGAGCAGGGATAGCAAACATGAAACAAACCAATGGATTGATATTGATTCACAGCCGCAGTAAAAGGATTCACACCATCCCTGAAGTGATGCGAAGTGTTCACAGATGACTGAGAACAGCACTCGAATCTCAGCATTGTAGGTTACTGGTTAACAGTACCGAAATAATTTCATTGCTTCCAACTTTAAAATCAAATGCCAAGGCCACCGTTCAAAAGATATCAGAAGCATTGGGGTCAGAGGAAGCTGTCACAGTTGAGGAAATGCCACGGAATCATGGTGATGTCACTGTGCAATTGCCTATACATAATAACATTATCCCCATGAATTAAAATGGTTTGCACAAAACCAAACACATGATCTTCAAGAAAGATGTGAGGGATCATGAGAAAGTTAAAACGAGATTTAGCAGAATGTTTCAAAGAATGGGGGATACCAGTTGTAAGGTCAGGTTGAAGAAACTGAAGTTTTTCTGCAAGGAGCAAAGGAAACTGAGATGAGATTTGATACAGAGATAGTAGGAACTGCAGATGCTGGAGAATCTGAGATAACAAGGTGTGGAGCTGGATGAACACAGCAGGCCAAGCAGCATTAGAGGAGCGATAGGGTTAGGCCTAGACCCCCGAAACGTCAGCCTTCCTGCTCCTCTAATGCTGCTTGGCCTGCTGTGTTCATCCAGCTGTACACCTTGTTACTTGAGATTTGATACATCTGTTTAGGTTTTTTTAGGTTTAGTTGATGTACACCAAGAGCAGCTGTTCCTTTCTCTGATAATAATAGCGTCAGGGATAGAGATTTAAGATATTGTGCAAGAGTTATTATGAATTTAAAGAAAAAAATTTGATGTTTCTGTCACTTTATTCAATGCCTGCATTCATAGGCCTATAATAGCCAGTAATGTTTGAATAATGAATCAGGTGACGCTATCAGATCTTGATTTTTGGTTCTATTTTCTGATCTGTAAATCCTCTTCCAATAATATTACAAAACAATTACTGTCATTCCAGAATATACATTCATAAGAGAAAAATATTTATCTGATTTGGAGTATGCCGAGTGTAAATGCTAATCTTCTGTAAAAGGAGTTTCTAAACTCCAGCGTTGTCAGTCTAGAAGAAACATTTAAGGCATTCTCTGCCCTAGCCTAGGATGATTGCTCACGTGCCTGTGATTGATTTGGGCCTATCTGTGTGTCATGGTAAACAGTGTAAACCGATCTTCAGCATCCACCTTGAGCCCACTTCACTGGGTCCATAGTCAGCTCCCACAAATGACTATTGCTCTTCACTTATCCTAAGGTCTTTTCTGTTCTTGTTTTAAGTTGATTGCACTTCAAGCATTTGCAGATGATATTTTTGATGTGGAACGGTAACATGCAGTGAAGCAACTCTGGTCTACAACGTAACTGTACTTCTAAAGATCAATCATTGTTTCATATTTATTGCTGTAAATGTAAATAATGAACAGTATGTCTGAATACAATCATGGCATGGTAGTGAAACCACTGAATGCGAACCACTAGACTACTCTGTTTACAACTAGGAGTATACCCGCTAGTTCAGCCCTTTCTTCACGTCAGCTCGCTGTCCCAAGACATATGTTTCTCTGAAAAACGACAGCTCTAGGTAGAACATAGCGACGTCTCCAGGCAATGAGAACCGTTGCTGTGATC
Organism: Ginglymostoma cirratum; assembly: GCA_024137785.1. Taxonomy (NCBI): domain Eukaryota; kingdom Metazoa; phylum Chordata; class Chondrichthyes; order Orectolobiformes; family Ginglymostomatidae; genus Ginglymostoma; species Ginglymostoma cirratum. The sequence goes on from JAHRHZ010000108.1 coordinate 5,009,709, forward strand.
TGGGACATAAAATAGACTGTGCGCTGAAATAGTAACACACACGCTGTTCTTATTTAATTTTCAATTTCGAAAATTTACCAATTCAATCACTGCGGATCCTGGGAATGGAAATGAAACAAGACATAAAATCTAATCCCCAGATTTATGAGCCTTTGTAAATTCTTGGGGAACCGGAATCAGAGGAGAGCGAAGGTTGAACTCTGACTGATTAAAGATAGTCAAAGCATCCTCCACTTCTTTAAGAAGTGGGATATTGACACTGATGTTCTCTGCGACATTAGCTAATCTGACATATTGAAAGAATTTTTCTTCCTACCCATCAGGAATGCAAACCTAATCTTTGCTTCGAGACAATGAGGAAACTCAGGAACAGGTGAACATTGAAAGATACGAAGGAAGACTGAGACGATGACATCTGCAATACGTGGCATCAGACTCTTCCCATGTCTCCACAATGAATGCCCCAGCCCTTATTTTGGAAAAGTACAACCGATTGAGGTAAAGTGAATTAGAAGATTTGACTCACTGACAGCTGTTTCAGGGTATTGTGAAACTCACCATTCTCTATGGTGCAATTAGTCAGCCTGTTCGCATTTTAATCAAAGGATTGGCGCCTCGAGCCCACGTGGGGGCACGTACTTAGGCGATTTCATTCACTTTTTTGCAGCAGAGTTCCTGATTGTCAACGGAATCAGGAAGACATTCCCCAAACAGTAACAACGGAATGAACATTTATTGTAACGTTCTTGACAACCCAGACCCACTATGTGTCCATATCCAACACTTTGGAAATCGGTGAATTGATTTGATTTAAACAAAGCCATAAATTGATTCACTGTCCCTCAACTCCACAGTGAGGGGAGACTGGCAGAAACAGAAAGTAGCAGGATTCCAGGCCAACCGTTTCTAATCAGTTACTGCCAGCAGATAGCGGCGACTGCAGCCTCAATTAGCTGGGATGCAGCATCCTCCATCCCTGGCCAAATGTCTCAATACACCGAACACAGGCTCAGAAAAAGGGAGGGGAATTACTACCCTCTAACATATTTTGAGGAACATTGACACAATCCCTGAATAAGTTAACAATAAAAGTAACACCAACTTCCCCCCAAAAAATTACCCATCAAATTACCAAAATTACATGGAAAAAAATGACTTGTGAATCTGAAAATGCAATGGGATTTGTGTCATGAGTGACTTGTTCCCCATTGTTTGTCCGTTTGCTTTGTAATTCAATTTTTGTTGGATGTTGGACTGAATCTGATTTCAAAATGAGGGCAGAGAGCAGTTCAACAGAAAATCTGAGAAGTAAAAGCTGAAGAAATGGATGGCAATGTTCAGGAGGACAGTGAAGCTAAGATGTCTATATGATGGAACATTAATTCTTTTCATGTTTTTGTGGATGTAAATCCTCTTCAATATCCACTTGTTGGAATGTTGTAGATCTGTATGGGCAGAGTAATATGAACACTTTCGAGCACTGAATAGTTTGAATGAAGATCTATTGCAGAATATTCAGATTTTTAGATTGAGAAAGTGGCCACGGACTGTGGTCTCGACCAGCGAGTTCAGATCCGTTTTCAGAGTGTGCAGAGTCAGCAGCAGGGTTTGCAACATGCTCTGGAGCCAAATATGTGTCAAAATTAAAACCTTTACCATTTCCGGCTACTTCTATTTCTGATGAATGATCACTGGATTGGAAATGCTAACCCTGTTTTCCTCTCCACAGAAGTTGCCATCCAGTTAACTGAGCTAACCGACATCTTCAAATGTTATATTACGCTCGTGAAGGAGGGGGTCAAATCCATACTCCAGTTGCCGAATGTGGAAAACAAACTGCTTATTTGGCAAAAGATTTACAGCATTTGAACTCATGGGCATGGAGGGTGGTGTGGAGGAGTGAGAGCCGGGTGTGACTTGTTGGCGACAGAGTGTCAACAACAACTATCCAAACATCATGGTTGAAAACAAATAAGTCAAGCATTTACTCCAGTCAATTTTGGCAGTTGGATTAACCAAAAAGACAAGATAACGGAGACTGGGAAAGATGAAACAAGGTGATAAACCAAAATTCTGTCAAATATTTGAGCAACTGGGGACACTATAAACACAGCTGGGTTTCTGATGGAAATTACGAATGGAAGATAGATAGTCAAGCAACCAATGAAGGTTTAGAAAAGGTAAACCAGAAGCAGTGCTGCCCTGTCGATGGCGATGATGATGGTTATTATTGTTCTTATTATCACTAATTTCATCTTGGAGGGAGTTTTTTAAAAGTCCTTCGCAGTTATTTTTAATGAATCTGGTCAGACAGATCTTTGAAGAGGTTAGGGCTTCAATTCTAGGCTTTCTGGTCCAGAGACGTAAACACTATCACTGCAGCACAACAGCACTGAAAGTCCTTTGTTAGTTTGAGTAGTGGACTGTTGCGTTATGTAATGGTCGAGGAGAAAATTATTTTCTCTTCTTCAGTCATGCAATATCAGCGTGTTGTCAGGGCTAAAATGTATTGCTCACAATTCATTGTCTGTGAGAAAGTGGTGCTGAGCTGCCTTCTTGGCCTGCTGCAGACTATATTTTGTCATTAAACCAACGATGCTATCGGGAGGGAGTTCCAGTTTTGAGTTCCAGGCTTTTGCAAGTCATACTGATAAGTGGTTTTACGGTGATCTTTGGAAATGTGTGGTGGGTGAGTGATTTAATGCAGGTGCTGGTGTTCCCATATATTTGTTGTCCTTCTGTTTGTAGATTTTGATAGTCATGTGTTTGGAAGGTGTTGTCAAAGAATTTTGTTGAACTTCTCAAGTGAGCTTTTCTTGCAGATAGTTTCCATTGGTGCTACTGAGCTTTGGAAGGAGTAAATATTCGTGGATGTGTTGAGGGTTTGTCAGAGATAGCTTCAAGTCTAGTGAACATTGTTGGTGTTGCACGTATATTTGCCAAAGGGCATTTTCCAGTACACTTCTGATTTATGCCTTGTAGATTAGGAACAGTTTTTAAGGAGTCAGGAGACGATTAGTCACCTTGGAATTTTCAGACTCTGGCTTGGAGTTGTCGACTTATAGACTCAGGATTATGGATTTACATTTAACAAGTAGCATGCATCTTTATTTGGTTCCTGCTTATATATTTTGCACTGAGGATCATCGAGGTAAATCATTTTCCTCTGGTAGTGTACACATCCTGAAAAAGTCACATAGTTTATCTTTTGAAATGGTGGTGAATTATATATTGATGGATGGAGAAAGAGAGGAGGAGAGAATGGCAGGTGTTCAGTGAGCTAACACTGGTGAAATAACATAAAATGGTGTTATCATTTGTCTTGAAACTTACCTTTTTTTGTGGAATTTTCTGTGGCTAATGGTTTTGTACTAATTTAAAATGTTTCTGACACTGTTGTCATATATGCATCCATAACTCTACATCAGCGAATAAATATTACAATTACAGGGTAAATGTTTACATATATCTCATTTTATTTTCTTTGCAAATAAATGCCCAAGGACTTGTTAAACCTTTTATTAATTAGCGCCAGTCTTATCGCATCAATTGACAGGTTTTGAGAATGCACTAATTTGAACCTTTGATCTTTTGTTACAGTATGAAATTGCAGAGTTTGGGGGTGTTATACATTTCCAAGAATCACAGGTTTTAGGGTATTATGAACTAAATGTTCCAGTAGCGTGTTAATATGAATTTATATCATCTGCACTGCAGACAATAATTATTTTGACATCAGGTGAGTTCAGTTCAGTTGTACACATGCTCGCCGAGCTGGTGGGTTTGGATGCAAGCATTTTGTCACCCTGCTAGGTAACATCGTCAGCCCATCTCCGGTGAAGCATCGGTGTTCTTTCCTGCTTGTTATTTACATGCCTCAGTTTGCTGGGGTCGTTGGTATTACCTCCGGTTTTGTTTCTCAGTGGTTTGTGCACAGGGTCCAATTCAATGTGTTCATTGATGGAGTTTCAGTTGGAAAACCAGGCCTCCAGGAATTCCCTGCCGTGTCTCTTTTGGACTCATAAACTTATCGATGTGTTGTCCCAGTCGAATTTGTGTCCCTCGTTGTTCAAGCGCAGTGAGACAGGTGAGCATTGGTCAAGTCTCTTGGTGGCTATTTAGTGTTCATGTATCCATATAGGCAATTTTTGTCCAGTTTGGCCAATGTAGTGGTTATCTCAGTCCTTATATGATACTGTGTATATTTCCCAAGTTTTGCCTGTTTTGGGTATGGGATCCTTTACATTCATCAGTAACTGTCGGACGGTGGTTGTCGGTATGTTGGCTACTCTGAAACCTAAGATCTGAGTAGTCTTGTTGTAATCTCCAAAATGTCCTTGATCTCGTGTCTCACAAACCTCATTGAGTTTTTTGAGAAGGTGACCAAGCATGTGGATGAGGGTAGGGCAGTTGACGTGGTGTACATGGACTTCAGTAAAGCGTTTGATAAGGTTCCACATGGTAGGCTATTGGAGAAAATGCGGAGGCATGGGATTGAGGGAGGTTTAGCAGTTTGGATTAGAAACTGGCTTTCTGAAAGAAGGCAAAGAGTGGTGGTTGATGGAAAATATTCAGCCTGGAGTCCGGTTACTAGTGGTGTGCCACAAGGTTCTGTTTTGGGACGACTGTTGTTTGTCATTTTTATAAATGACTTGGACGCAGACATAGGTGGATGGGTTAGTAAGTTTGCAGATGACACTAAAGTTGGTGGAGTGATGGACAGTGTGGAAGAATGTTGCAGGTTGCAGGGAGACTTGGATAAACTGCAGAATTGGGCTGAAAGGTGGCAAATGGAGTTCAATGCAGATAAATGTGAGGTGATGCACTTTGGGAAGAATAATAGGAAGGCAGAATACTGGGTCAATGGAAAGATTCTTGGTAGTGTGGATATGCAGAGGGATCTTAGTGTCCAGGTACATAGATCCCTGAAAATTGCCACCCAGGTTGATAGTGCTGTTAAGAAAGCATACGGTGTGCTAGGTTTCATTGGTAGAGGGATTGAGTTCTGGAGCCGTGATGTCATGCTGCAACTGTACAAAATGCTACTGCAGCCTCACTTGGAATATTGCATAAAGTTCTGGTCGCCCTGTTACAGGAAGGATGTGGAAGCATTGGAAAAGGTGCAGAGGAGATTTACCAGGATGTTGCCTGGTCTGGAGCGAAGGTCTTATGAGGAAAGGCTGAGGAACTTGGGTCTGTTCTCATTGGAGAGAAGAAGGCTAAGAGGGGATTTGATAGAGATATACAAAATGATCAGAGGATTAGATAGGGTGGACAGTGAGAGTCTTTTTCCTAGGATGATGACGCCGGCTAGTACGAGGGGGCATAGCTACAAATTGAGGAGTGATAGATTTAAGGCAGATGTCAGAGGCAGTTTCTTTACTCAGAGAGTGGTAAGGGCGTGGAATGCCCTGCCTGCCAATGTAGTTAACTCAGCCACATTAGGGGCATTTAAACAGTCCTTGGATAAGCATATGGATGATGATGGGATAGTATAGGGGGTGGGCTTAGATTAGTTCACATGTCGGCGCAACATCGAGGGCCGAAGGGCCTGTTCTGCGCTGTATAGTTCTATGTTCTATGTTCTATGTTCTATGGTAGGGTGATAAGTGATTCTGGTCGTGTTGTGTCTTCCATGGAGGTAATGATGGATTGTGCTTCTCAGGTATCCATTTCTTTTGAAAACTCTGTATAAGTATTCCTGTGCTGCTTTGCTGGATTGTAGTTCTGGATTGCTGCAATGCATTGTGGCTCTTTTAAATAGTGTACTGATGTAGGTTCATTTGTGTGCATCGGGGTGGTTGCTAGTGTAATTGAGTATTTGTTCTGTATGTGTGGTCTTTCTATATATGCTAGTCTGGAATTCCCAGTCGTTTTTGTGTTCTACCGTTATGTCCAGGAAGGGTAGTCAATTGTTGTTCTCTTCTTCTTTTGTAAATTTTATCCCAGTTTGGATGTTATTTATATGTTGGTGGGTTTCTTCCAGTTTAGTGTGTTTAATAATCACAAAGGTGTCATTTGCATGTAGGGCCCAAAGTTTAGGTTGTATGGTGAGGAGTGCTGTCTGTTCTAACCTTCGCATGACAGCTTCTGTTATCAGGTGTGGGGCTGGATGAACACAGCAGGCCAAGCAGCATCATAGGAGCAGGAAAGCTTGACGTTTCGGGCCAGAATTTCCATTTTAGAATTTCTGATGAAGGGTCAAGGCCCGAAACGTCAAGCTTTCCTGCTCCTATGATGCTGCTTGGCCTGCTGTGTTCATCCAGCCCCACACCTTGTTATCTCAGATTCTCCAGCATCTGCAGTACCTTTTATCTCTGATACAATTTTAACCCCACTGCGAAGCCTCTTCTAAGGATACCTACCCTGAAGAAGTTACCCTCCTCCCTCCGGACAAACCTCAGGGAATCTCTCTCCCACTGCAACTCTCTCATAAGCTCTTCGGCCTTGAAACTGCTCGACCACGTCCTGAAGCAAACCAGGTACTACAGCCACATCACCTTTCTTAGTACCTGCCGACGGAGCCAGATCATCCCCAATGGACTACAATCCACATTCAAGCCTTCACAATGTGGCCCCAACCGTGACAATATCTACATTCAGAACATTGAGACCCTCCAGAAGTGCTTCCATTTCTGATGAAGGGTCTAGGCCTGAAACATCAAGCTTTCCTGCTCCTATGATGCTGCTTGGCCTGCTGTGTTCATCCAACCCCACACCTTGTTATCTCGGATTCTCCAGCATCTGCAGTACCTTTTATCTCAGTTTCTGTAATCAGTCCTGATATTGGGAATCACACTGGTATTCCATACTCGAAAACTTTAAACGAATTGAGTTTTTATGCTGGAACATGAGAAATGTCCTTTTCATCACTTAATAAATTTTCCAAATACTGTAATAGGATATACCATTACATTCTTCAACTGCTCCCTGAACTTTGTTTGGGTGACAGCATAAATGCAAGTGTTCGTGCAGCAACTCAGGAGCTGGAGCATGAACCCCAATTCCAGTACAAATTCAGGAAGCCACACAGATTCATAGCCAAAAACCCACATTCTCCACCATACTGAATACAACATAAACATTGACCATAACAATATGAAATTAGCCGAAATAACAAACAGTAAAATGATTGACTTCCTTCGACTCTCCATCTCTGGGTCTCTGGAACTGTCCCCACAACAGTGACCACGGAGTCTCCTGCGGGCTCTGCTGGCAACTAAAACATGCCTGATAGTTAAATTATTGAGCATCAGTATCAGAACAAATGGAACACATGGTGTAAAGATATAATGAAAAAATTCGACTATTGCCCAAAGTTTAGATTCCATCACACCACTTCTTACCTCACAAAACCAAGGGAAATTAATAAGCCAATATTTAGCTGTCAGCATATAATACCAGAAAACGTTCTTTGAACAACTTAGTACTGTCACCATTGTGAGGACTGAAGTTGCGACTATGCTGGTGCAATACTTTCCTTTTAGTTTCTGGCAACAAATAGCCACAAACCTATCAATGGTGAAAGTGACAGTGAACCAGACAGAACAGTCAGTGGATGCATAAAGAAGGATAGCATGGATATTACACACACGAATGGAATACATGAAACGAAACTGTTTCCAAAAAACAATTGGAACTTGTCTCAGAATAAGGTCGATTATAATGACGAGCAGATCTGCCACGGCCATGCCTACCAGATAGCATGTGACACATTTAGAAAGTCCACATTTTCCACGACACAGGATTACAATCGTTATTAGGTTAACTGCAAGGAAGGAAAATAAAGAAGAACGTATATAGCAAGTAATAACTCCTTAACAGATTGTGTGACATTTTTGTTACAGTAGCATTGCTAGAATCCAAAATTGCCCATGAGGAGATGGCTTCGAATCTCTGAAATGGATGTACTTATTCCAACAGTGATATTAGAGAAAGAAAGCAAGCATTGTTATACATTGTAAAGGCTTTATTGTATCTATTATTATATTGAGATGAGTACTTTCCCCCTAAAAATAGGCAAATATTTTTGGGACTCAAGGCCTCTTTTAATCTTTATAAAAATGCATCCAGTTGTAGAAATGTTGAAAGGAAGCATGTGCTATTGATTTAACTGGGAACAATATGTGGGTTACTGCCCAATAATTACTTGAAAGAGGAATGAAATCAAGATCACATCTGGAGCCAAACTTAATAACAGTATTATACAGGCCTGTCTTGCAGAAGATCCAAAATGTGATGAAGCATGATACAAATAATTTATAAATTGATCTATAAACGCAGCAGGGACATGAACAGCAATAAGTCAGGATGGTAAATGACAATATTGGGAATACAGTAGTACACAGAGACTTACCAGGAACACCAATAGCAGCCAGAGCAGGATAGAAAATCTCTTGGACATTAACGAGAAACGTTGTTATCTGGAAATTTAATGTAAGGGTCTTATACATTTTCTCCACTACTGTCAGTTTCTAATCACCGCTGGTGCTGGAGGAGATACATTCAATGATTGTGTGGAATGACACCCTGGAACCTCATTACTTCCTTATTAATAGGAGAAGTAAACCCTGTGGAGCCATCACGAGGGGCAATGGAGACAAATGTTACTTACACTCACTAAACAAACTCGTTATGTTAATCAGAGTACAGTCAACAACATGCATTCTACAACATGGTGAATTAAAATCTTGATGCGAAAACATTGAAGTCAGATAATATTGCAGCTTACAGATGACGCAGATGCTTCTAACGAATCCACAGATGCCAAGAGAGTGAAACAAAGAAACAGAGAAAGAGAGACGCTGTTTTATAAAGCAGCAAAGAAATGTGAAGCGAGTGTCAGATGAAGGAAGATAGACAGAGCAATTAAGATGGTAGTGATCAAGAAGATTCACAAGCTGGTGGGGAATTGATACATTGGTGAAGAGAGAAAGACATAAAAAAAGAAAAAAATGATCTAGATTTCACGAAACTGAGAGAAATGTGTGTGAGAGAGAAAGAGAGGGAGAGACTGCAGGACACAAGTCCATTGTTTCCTCACTCATTACAAGGGTCAGGCTCACTGTGACCTCACTCATTACAGGGGGTTTGGCCCATTGTGCCCTCAATCAAGTTGAAATATTTTGCTCAACCATTTCTTTGTCCCATATAATACATCTCCCCCCCACCCAAGTTTCTGTCTGTAGGAAATTTATGTTGTCTTCACTTATTTATTTCTATTCGGGTACCTACAGAAACCCTTCTGTTTTTTTATGTTCCCTGCAAGCTTACTTTCATACTGTATTTTCCCTTGTTAATCAATCCCATGGTCCATCTTTGCTGAATTCTAAACTGCTCTTAATACACAGATATATTAATTTTCTTGGTCAATCAATATGCTTCTTCCTTGGATCGGATACTATCTCTTATTTACTTTGTAAGCTATGGATTAGCCATCTTACCAATTTTGTTTTTGTGACAGACAGGATTAAACAGCTGTTGCAGTTCCCCCATGCATTCCTTGAATGTTTGCCATTGTCTCTCCACTGTCATTTTTATGTATTTCTCCCCAGCCTATCAAGGCCAACTCACACCTCATATCCTCGTAGTTTCCTTTATTAAGGTTCAGCACCCTAGTCTCAGAATCAACAAAATCACTCTCCATCTTGATAAAAATATTCTATCATATTATGGTCACACTTCCCCAAGACGTCTTGCACAGCTAAATTGTCAATTATTCCCTTCTCACTACAGAACACCTACTGTAAGATGGCCTGCTCTCTAGTTGGTTCATCCACATATCGATCTGAAGGCCATCCCGAATACACTCCAGGAATCCTCCTCTACAGCATTACAGCTAATTTGATTTGCCCAATATATGTGCAGATTAAAGTCACCCATGATCACTGATATTCCGTTATCACATGCATCTCTAATTTCCTGTTTAAAGCCATTATCACCATCACCACTGCAGTTTAGGGGACTATATATGACATCTGCTTTTTTTTTGCCCTTGGTATTTCTCAACTCTACCCATACAGACGCCATATTGTTAGAGCTTGCATATGACACCAAAATATATTGCATAATGGGCAGTGCGGAATGTTGTTAGAAATTGCTGGAAGATCTTGATCAGCTGGGGAAGTGGGCCTAGAAATGACACATGGAGTTTACTGGAGTTTACATGTGAGGTATTGCATTTTGGAAAGAACCAATCATGGTAGGTGTTTAATGGTGAATGGTAGGGCCATTAGGAGTTTAATGGAACAGAGGGACCTTGGAGTTCAGGTGTATGCATTTCTGGATGTGTACTATTATCACTTCTTTTTCTGAAGATTATGCCATGTAGACATTTCTGTGGCGATTTGGTAAAACCGCGTGACTTGCTCTGCAAGTTACAGTTGTACAGTTAAAAGTGCACCATATTGCTGTGTGTTTGAATTCTCAATTTAACCAGACCAAGTAAAAACAGCACTCTTAGCTAAAGCAATTAATATCCCAGGTGGGTATTTCAGATAATGGAGAGTACTTTCAAGGACCTACTGATTCTATCTTTTAAATTTTACTTTTATTCATTTTAATTTCATTAATTGACTTTTCAAATCTGTTCATGGGTTTTGGGCGTAATTGACTTGATTAGCACGTACTTTGCAGATGACAATCAAAAGCCAACGACACCATTACAGGTGTAGGGTAACAGGAAGATCGTACCTAACGGTAGACGTTTCCTTCTCTAAAGATCATTAATGAAACATATCTATTTTAACAACAAAAATCATGGCTGATATGGATAACCGTTCGACTAACTTCTTATTGTTGCTAAATCCCAATTATACCAGTTGCCATTCAAAACTGACACTCCTACGTTATTGTTAGTCCAATATTGTAAGGTGCAAGAACGATTTAAAAAAAAACTTGAGCCACTATTATATTGTGCCACTGTCATTTCGCTTATTTTCACTTCAATTACACGTGAACATGACCTGGTTATGCAACGTTTACCCTTCTTCTACATACCTACACACTTTTATGGATCTCAGGAAACAATAACAGATAAATGGTTGGCTACGGTCTGATGAGTTCAGAATTTATCGATGCCTAAATTGACCACAGAATCTGCGTTTAATACCGTTGTAACTGGCCTTCAGAAAAAAAAACTGACTGCACTGAGAGATACCTTGGGATGCCCTGATGCGGTAAAAAGAGTTGTTCATGACCATATACAAGAGGCAGAGTGGAGCTAGTCACCATGCCAAGGTTGGACACTTGAAAGTTAGAACGAGATAGATCCATGCTTTGACATTTTACTCAACATTTGACCTGACGAAGTATTTATTCAACTCCAGTGTGAATTTTACTGGTCAATGTAGTTCCAGCTTCCAGTAAGGCACCGGTTGTGACATCAACAGCAATTTAAATAAAAACAAAGGAATTCCCATTTTCATAGCTATTCTATTTCGATCAAAGGGTAAAAATGGGCTACTAGAGAGTCAATCGTGGAAGGAATATTGGTCCAGAACTTGAGCAAGAGCTCCTCATATTGCTCCTGCATGAGAGACCTTGAAATCATTCAGACTGCTAATATGGACCTTACTCCCATTCGAAGGAGTTACATCTTCGCTAGTGCAATAAGTTTCAGTACTGGCTACTAGTAACGTGCTGCTGGATAAGGCCCTGAATTATAGGCCGAACGTCTTTGGAAAGGGACTTGAAACCTCCACTTTTTCATTCCAGCCGGTGAGATGGACCACACAAGGAGGAAGAGAGCAATAAAGCTTGAACTGAGCGATGTGAATATGTTGTTCATTTCTCACCATTTACAGGAAGCAATGGTGGTGACGACGAGACAAAGCAGCAGATTTTTCATCTACTTGATGATCAAGGGAGGAGATGATGAACTTGCTGTCTTTTTTTTTGTTGCTGGAGCTGATTACTTAGGAACATGTTCATCATCTCTGAAATGATGTACTCCGGATCATTGAAATCAAGACCACTGAAGTTGGCCTTACCCAGAACCCACATGTAGAGGAAATGCCCGACAGATGAGGCCCACTGGATGCCGAGGCTGACAGAACAGGCCAATTGATCTCTTGCCTTTGGATATTTTCAGCTCTTCATGATTATTATCGCCCCAGAGCCTCCTGCCGGCTTGGCTGGCAAGAGTGATGCTTGAAGCTCAGGACATTGAGAAGGGTAATGAGGAGGAACGGGAGAAATAGTTTGAAGATGTGAGATGTGGTACAGCAGTAGTAGGTCTGCCAGGCGGACAAGGTGTAAAAGTGGGACCTCATGTCGCGGAACCAAGACACACGATCCACGTTGTGCAAGGGCCGCTAGCAGAAGTAGAAAGAGAGATTCATTACGTAGCTCAGTAGACAAATTATTCTTACGGCCAGCAACGCAGTTTTCTGGGTGCATTATTAGTCTTCAGGCTGTAACAGCACATGGCCACAAAATGGTGAATCGTGAAAGCCACTGTCAGCCAGGTGGAGCAATCCCGCATGGCAAAGTCCAGGACATTATTGAGCCTGCAGGAGAGAGTGGTGGACAGGACGCCTTCCCAAAGGTAAACTCCGCCAATTTACTTAATAATGACAACAGTGATATTGACGAGAAAATCAGTCACCACCGTCACTATCAAATGATGCACAAGGATAGTCTACGTCATCCCAGAAATAGGAGCATAATCAGGAAGAACCCGATTTGGAGAAAAAAAGGCGGTTATTATTGAGTACGCATCAAACAACAGATATTTCCTCATCCAAATTTGATTGAAACCCTCCGGATACTTCCCTTTGCCATGTCCAGGCTATGAGCATTCAATTGTTAACGTAATTTTTCAGTACCAATGTTGGGATTAAGCTATGTCGGGGAGTCGCTGACCTTGTGTAACTACTGCATGTAAGCCTTTCATAGACAACTTGTGGCCACTCCTAAATTCAGAACAAGAACCATTCAGCAACAAATCCTTTGTTAGCTGACTGACATTTACTCAGCATCTGGCAACTTCTCATTTTTATTTTTTTTTTCTTTATTCATTCACGGGACATGAGCGTAACTGGCAAGGCCTGTGTTTATTGCCCACCCCTAAATGCCCAGAGCGCAGTTAAGAATCAACCATGTTTTTATGTGTCTGGACTCACATGTTCGCCAGACTAGGTGAGGATGACATTTTCCTTCCCTAAAGGACATTATTCGTAAAGGAAATCAATTCTATCGACATTCCAAATACCTCAATAGCCCTAATATCCCTTTTCTTGATCACTTTTCAATGAACATAGGTTTTGGTGAATCTACAACTCGGTGCCATTTGTATTGATATTAACTGCTCCGTCAGTGGCGGTTATGCCCTCATCTATTGAGATCTGGATCTCTGGAATCTCGCCCAACCAAGAGTTTTCCTTTTTCTTTAGGATGTTCTTAATATCCTATCATTTGGTCAAAATTTGAGTCAAGTATCTTCTGATGTTGTTTGTTACCAAATTTCTTGTTAATGCTGCTGTGAAACATCCCCACTATATGAACTGCAGTGACTGAAAAAGGAGTTGGAACTTTAATGAAGCAAGAAAAATCTAGAAATGAGCAAAAAATTGTGACCTTCTCAGACACTACAGGCATATGATTTAAGAGCAGAAGTGGGCCATTCCGCCCATCAATCTACTTTACCATTTCTTAAGGTCATAGCTGATCAGTTTATTGTTTCAAATTACCTAGGGCAGTTTATCTCCAATCCTTTGTCTAACAAGAGCCTGTCTGCTTCTCACGTAAACATATTCAATGGCCCTGCATTCATGTACTTCCAAAACAGAGTTCCAAAGTCACACAACTATATTAGAGAACAAAAGATACTCTCTTCTCTGTCATAAAGGGTGACACCGAATTTGAAAAAGGAGCTCCCTAGTTCTGGGTTCACGTGCAAGAATAAGTGTTCTAAATGAATCCAACATTTCAGGACAGTTCAGGATCTTACACACTTCAATCACATCACCCCACGATCATCTGAAATCTAGACAGTAATATGTCACCTTAATAAATAAGAAATGTAATTGTCCAAACTGTACAAAACCTATCAGTGGATAAGAAAATGCAACACTATTAAATGTCTTAGAAATCCATTCAAATCTTGCAAACATTTCTGCAATGAATTCCCTAAGGTCATATTAATAATAGACACTGTTCAGTGGACATTAACTATACAGTAACTATCACAGTGTGGATTCGTTTAATAGCTGAATATGTCCTTACTGTTGCAGTCAATTTAATATAATCATTGAATTGTAATAATTAATTCTTCAGTCGTATCAGCGCAAGAAATACGTTGTAACAAATAGGTCATAATATATCCTGGCTGCAGTTTTAACCAAGGTCAGAGTTTAAACTAACTTGACCAAAATTCCCAGCGTGCTTGACTGTAGCTTGCGACGATACTGTGGTTTTAAGATCTGTACTTTCTGGAGTAAATGTAGTTCTTGTTCCAAATTTCCAGCATCCATCGTTGTTTCTTTGATCTTAACCTGAATAAAGTTTGGGATAATGAATATTCTACTGTCGCCTCCACAGCTTATTTCCTGCTTCTGAAAATCAGTTAGAAGTGCTGCCATCGCGATAAATTGGCAGAAAACTTATAGTGTCATTCCCTGACAGGGAATAGAATCCTGGCTGCAGTTGGTGAAAGTGCCACATCCTGGCCACTAAACTACCAGTAAACTTGTGTTGCTTCTATTTTTTTTTTAATGACAGTGCTGTTGACTTTTTAGTTGTGGTCGTTTTCACTGCAGATCAGTTTCCCACTGTCATCGAGTCTATTTTTTAACAACGTGGAAAAGATCGTTTAGCACATTGTGTCAATGCCAGTTATCAAATATCTAACTATTCTAATCTCAGTTTCCAGCACTTTGACGATAGCTTTGTATGATACGAAGTTTCAAGCGCCCACCTCAATGATATTATTTCTGTAAAGTTTTAATCTCAACGACACGACGAATGTGCTGAAAGTTAAGGTGGTAAAACTGTGTTCAAGCCCTTAGGGAAATGATCCACTTTTTCACCCACAGCTAGAAATACACAGATGCGTCCCACTAGATTACAGAAGCTCAGGACTATACCAATTCCATGTGCTTCATGTCAACTCCCTGTGCCTCAACAAGAGCTTCTCTGGCCAAAGGCAGCTTTACATGGAACACAAGCGACTTCTACATACGATGAGAACCGTGACTGTGAGCTGGGACAAGAAATAGACAGTGAGCTGAATAGTCCCAAAAGCTGCTTAAGCAAAATTCAATTTACAAAACCTACAGACCAAATCACTCCGGCTCCTGCGAACCTGACAAGACAGGGCCCGGCAGACATTCCCTACGAATGAAAACCACTGACACACGATAAACTCTAAACACTTTCAAGATGTATGTCTTTCTGCTTCTGTACCTGTATCACTACTAGTTCTCACGTCAATGAGTTGCTTGATACAAAGGCAGGCAGAGCATGAAGTCAAACTTCACTTGGAATACAGGACCAGGGAATGTAACACATTGAGCTATTGAGTCAGTCGAAGACCGGCACCTCTTCCAGCCCCATTTTCCACAGCCTTGTATACCTTGTCGTCGCAAGTGCATTGCAAATGCATCAAAATGCATTTTACATATCGTTGAGGGTTTCTACCCCTTGAGCAGTGAGGTCCAGATTCCCACCGTCCTCTGGTGAGGCAAAAGAGTCCCGGGGGGAGGGAGGGGGGAGGGACCTGTACTCAGGTCATAACTGCAGTCAGCATGATTCGAATCAACTAGATTTTGAATCCATTGCCTGAACCATACGGCCATGACAACACAATGACGCTACGAGTCTGTTTTGCCTGGCTTCCATTCTTGTAGAGCTAAGGAAGAGTGAATCATTTAAGGGTTCTTGAATCCAATTACTTCATAGAGTTCGCAAGTGTTAAAAATCAGTACATAGTAGGTTTTGTTGTTTCATTACGATATGTACATTGAATGAACATTTGTTTATAAAAATCAAGAACAAAAATTTCCCGAAGAACTCGGGAGGTCTGGCAGAGTCTGTGGAGAGAGTAGCGTTTCGGAGCTTCTTCAGAACTTTATGGGAGCTTAGTTTTCTATCTACAGATGTTACCAGACCTACTGAGCTCCTTGGGCAATTATTGCCTTTTTTTTCACCCAGATGTCCTGCTTCGTCTGTAAGTCATTTAAAACATTATGGAATAACTGTGCTCGTTCATTGGATAAGATTTCTGTTTGGGGAACATTTTCCTAAATCTATTAACAACCAAGAAATGTGAGGCAAAGAAAGTTGATGCAATGACAGCAGCTAAAGCTCAGCCCCAGAATGTCTGAATTCTGCAAGCTTTTGGTTAACATCCGAACGAGTTGACCAACCACATCACAGACATTGGCAACCCAGCACGTTATACTCTCCTCTGAAGCAGGCTTCAGTGAGTTAAAGCTTCACATTGCCTCTCCCGGAACTGCAATTACTCTCGATCAGGTTTACTTTTCTAAGCTAAAGCCTGGGGACATTCATTCCGGAGACATGGGAACAGTCTGATCCCACCTACTGCAGATACATCCATGTCACCAGAAGCCAGGTCTTAAACAATTGGGGCCATCTTCGTTCGAGCCTTTCAGTGTCTTGTCTATTCTCGAGATTTTTAATTGGTCGAAGCTGGGATGAAGTCTAAATTCCTGATGTTAAGGAATGAGAATCCTTTCAATGTCTCAAATCTGTTAAGGCCCGAGAGAACATCAGAATCTTGACTGCTTGTGCTAAGTCGGACAGTTTACCCTTTATTCTCTTCTTATTCCAGTTCCTGAAGAGTTTCTAAAGACCTACAAAGCTGGAGACTGGGCTAATTTTTTTTCCTTAACAATTTCCCCTTGCTAACTGACAATGATTTACAGAAATCCATGAGGTAGAAAGAGATATCAAAAACTCAGGTGTTTCCACTGCAATAAAGTAGGCCACATGAAGTCCTGGTATAGTTGATTTAGAAAACAGCGCAGGGAAAAAAACGCATTATGATGGATTAATCCCCAAGACCTGATCAGGTGTATCCTAGAACTCTTTCAGAAACTAGGTAAGTGATTGATAGGCTGCTTGCTGAGAGTTTTGCATGGAGTATAGCACAGGTAAGGTGTCGGAAGACTGGAGGTTGGCTAAAGTGGTGCCGCTATTTTAAAATAGTGGTAAGGAAAAGCCAGGGAAATATAGACATTGTATCAGAGATAATAGGAACTGCAGATGCTGGAGAATCCGAGATAACAAGGTGCAGAGCTGGATGAACACAGCAGGCCAAGCAGCATCATAGGAGCAGGAAAGCTTGACATTTTGGACCTAGACCCTTCCTCAGAAATGGGGCAGGGGAAGAGGGTTCTCAAATAAATAGGGCGAGAAGGGGAGGTGGATAGAAGATGGATAGAGGAGAAGATAGGTGGAGAGGAGACAGACAAGTCAAAGGGGCGGGGATGGAGCCAGTAAAGGTGAGTGTAGGTGGGGGGGGGGGTAGGGAGGAGATAGGTCAGTCCAGGGAGGACGGACAGGTCAAGGGGGCGGGATGAGGTTAGTAGGTAGGAAATGGAGGTGCGGCTTGAGGTGGGAGGAGGGGATAGGTGAGTCGAAGAACAGGTTAGGGAGGCAGGGACGAGCTGGGCTGGTTTTGGGATCCGGTAGGGTGAGGGGGGATTTTGAAGCTTGTGAAATCTACATTGATAGCATTGGGCTGCAGGGTTCCCAAGCTGAATATGAGTTGCTGTTCCTGCAGCCTTCGGGTGGCATCGTTGTGGCACTGCAGGAGGCCCAGAATTTCGTCTGAGGAATGGGAGGGGGAGTGGAAATGGTTAGCGACTGGGAGGTGCAGTTGTTTATTGCGAACCGAGTGCAGATGTTCTGCAAAGTGGTTCCCAAGCCTCCGCCTGGTTTCCTCGATGTAGAGGAGGCCACAACGGGTACAGCGGATGCAGTAGACCACATTAGCAGATGTGCAAGTGAACAGTGTCAGGCTCAAAAGTCTATATCCACAAATATCTATATCAAATGTCTATATCCACAAATCTAAAAATACACAAACCTGAATGCCCTGGTCGACCCATTGTCTCCACCTGCTCCTGCCCCACCGAACTTATCTCCACCTATCTCGACTCCATTTTCTCCCCCTTGGTCCAGGAACTCCCCACTTACGTCCGTGACACTAGCCACGCCCTCCACTTCCTCCAGAACTTCCAATTCCCTGGTCCCCAACATTTCATTTTTACCATGGACGTCCAGTGCCTATACACCTGCATTCCCCATGCAGATGGCCAAAAGACCCTCCGCTTCTTCCCGTCACGCAGGCCTGACCAGTCCCCCTCCACTGACACCATCATCCGCTTGGCTGAACTCGTCCTCACCCTCAACAACTTCTCTTTCGATTCCTCCCACTTCCTACAGACAAAGGCGGTGGCCATGGGGACCCACATGGGCCCAAGCTATGCCTGCCTCTTTGTAGGGTATGTGGAACAATCCCTCTTCCGTACCTACACTGGCCCTAAACTCCACCTCTTCCTCCGTTACATTGATGACTGTATCAGCGCCGCCTGGTGCTCCCACGAGGAGCTCAAGCAGTTCATCCACTTCACCAACACCTTCCACCCCAACCTTACGTTCACCTGGACCATCTCTAACACCTCTCTCACCTTCCTGAACCTCTCTGTCTCCATCTCGGGCAACCACCTAGAAACCGATATCCATTTCAAGCCCACCGACACCCACAGTTTGCTAGAATACACCTCCTCCCACCCACTTTCCTGCAAAAATGCCATCCCCTTTTCCCAATTCCTTCACCTCTGCCGCACCTGCTCCCAGGATGAGGCATTCCACTTCCATATATCTCAGATCCTTCAAGGACCGATATCGATGGTGGGCATGCTGTTGGAGGGAATCCTCAGGGACAGGTTTTAAATGTATTTGGAAACGCAATGACAGATTACGGATAGTCAACATGGCTTTGTGCACAGGAAATTGTGTCTCACTAAATTAACTGAGTTTTTTGAAGAAGTAAAGAAGAGGAGTGATGAACATGGACGTGATCTATATGGACTTCAGTATGACCTTGGACATTGTTTCTCAACCTAGACTCTTTAACAAGGTTAGATCACATGGAATACAGGGAGAACTAGTCATTATGATACCGAACTGGCTCTAAGGTAGTAGACAGAGGGTGGGGGTGGTGGTGGTGAAGGATTTCTTTTCAGACTGGAGACCTCTGACAAACAGTGTTCCACAATGATCAGTGTTGGGTTCACTGCCTTTCGTCATTTACATGAATGATTCAGCAGCGAACATAGGACGTATTGCAGATGACACCAAAATTGGAGGTATAGTGGACAGTGAAGAAGGTTACCTTAGTGTACAACGGGATCTTGATCAGATTGGCCAATTTAGATAAGTGTGAGGTGCTACATTTGGAAAGGCAATTCAGGGCACGACCTATACATTAATGGTAAGGTCCTGGGGAATGTTGCTGAACAAAGAGACTTTGGAATGTAAGTTCACAGTTCCTTGAAAATAGAGTCACAGCTAGATTGGTTAGTGAAGAAAGTGTTTGATATGCTTCACTCTATCAGTCAGTGCATAGAGTACAAGAATTGGAAGGTCATGTGGCTGTACAGGACATTTGTCAGACCATTTTTGCAATATTGCATACAAGGCATTCAAATGGGAAAATGAATAGGAAGTCTTTAGGGGGACATAGAACACATACTGACAAATGGGGCTAAATTAATTTACGATATCTGGTTAGCAGGGACGAGTTGGACCAAAGGGCCTGTTTCTGTGTTGTACAACTCGATGACTTGATGACTCTAAACGAATGGAGGAAAGGAGGATAAGCCAATGAGTTTTGTTGAATGTGCAAAGGAAATCACTGTGGAACTTAAAAAAGCTGCACAAGAATGTCAGAGATAACAAGGTGTAGAGCTGGATGAACACAGCAGGCCAAGCAGCATCAAAGGAGCAGGAAGGCTGACGTTTCGGGCCTAGACCCTTCTTCAGAAAAGCAAGGGTGTAGACCTGAAACGTCAGCCTTCCTGCTCCTCTGATGCTGCTTAGCCTGTTGTATTCATCCAACTCTATACCTTGTTATCTCAGATTCTCCAGTATCTGCAGGTCCTACTATCTCTGAAACAAGAATGTCAGGGGTTGTTTGAGAAGAACATGGCACACTGCAAGGGTATGGTTCACTCCTATATGCCAGGAAGAGCAGGTAAAGAAATTTAAATTTGAACAGATACTCGGACATGTCAATCTTTTATGGTGAGAGATGAGGAGATATGCAGTTCAGAAGGAGCCGCTATATAATTAAAAGTGGTAATATGCTGAAGTCATAATAAGACAAGAAATGCTCCATTACAAAAAGTGAGGCTGGCGAGTCCAATAAAAAAAAGTGGAGAAATAGTTGTAGGAGTACTTGAGAAACTCTCTGTTCCAAGAATACAATTTGTCCTTGGTAATGACATAGCTGGACCACAAGTGGGAGTGACTCCTGTTGTGTTTGAAAAGGCAGTGGAAAGTTAGACAACTGAGGTATTACTGTGAGTATATACTGAGATTTCCTCCTGGCTGTTTGGCAACAATGTCACAAATCCACACGTTGAAGCAGGAGGAGAAGTCAAAGAAAATAGGTAGGGAATTTGAATTTCAGTAATCACAGACTATGTTAGACAATGGGTTGAGAATAAAGAAGGAAAAAAAATAAATTAGGTATCTTTATTTCAGAGAAATTAATTCAATTCCAACAGGAAAAAAAAAGTGGAAAACTGGTGCAGTTTTATCAAAAAGCTTAAGCAGAAGAAGAATCTTAGTGCATCCAAGAATGCTACTTTCTTAAAAATGAAATGTTTATGAGGAAATGGTAGCCATCACATATTCAGGGCATAAGAAATCGACAGAAATTCATCAAGCTGTACTACAGGTGTTCCACAGAAATCAGGTGTTGTGGGTTCCACATGAATTACCAGTAGGGAGTTATTTTGGAGTAAGGAAGACGCATGCCAACACACCAAAATATTTTTATTGTCCTGAATGGCATAACAATGTGGTTGAATTTTGCTGAGCACGTCATCAGTGTCTGGTAATGGGAAAAGCTCAGGCTCAGTGATGAATATAGTAACCTTATTACGCATTCCTGCATTTTAGAAAACTTTTACGAGGTTCCTAATGGGTTGCCCAGGATCCCTACCTAGAACAAAATGCAAAAATTAGTATTTGCTGACAATAATGGATGCGTCCACTAGATTTTCAGAGGCCAATCCATTTTGCAGTATCAAGGCAAAAAAGATTGTAAATGAGTTATTCATTTTTGTTTACTGGATATGGAACATTCACATAGAGACAATGAGTTCAAGGGACAAATTTATTCAAGAAAGTTATGGAGATCTTGGGGTTAAAGCACTTTAGATCCACTGCGTACCATGCAGAATCACAAGGGGCATGAGAACGGTGGCTTCGTGCTCATATTCAAGTCTACCCAGACAAGTGGGATTACAGATTTCCATCTTCATTTTTTTTTCCAATTAGGAATGCATGTAATGGACCTATCAAGTTCAGTCCGTTTGAATTAGTTTTTGGCCATGAGGTGAGAGCACCACTGAAATTAATAAATAAAAAATTGTTTAGTCAGAGCTCAGACATTACATATTTAATATATGTAAAATTTTACGGAAAGATTAAATAGCGAGTAGACTAGACAGCACTTAAAATAGCACAGCATGCGATGAAACAGTGAGCAGTCAAAAAGTCAAAAAGTCAAAAATTCGCAATTTTGCTCGTAGAGATAAAGTGTTAGTGTTGCTTCCAGTGTTAGATGAACCTTTAAAAGGAAGGTTTACTGTGCCTTCGTAAATCAAAAGGCGATTGAATGAGGTGAATTATTTGATAAGAACGCCAGATAGAAACAAATCTCAAAAGGATTTTCATGTGACTACATTCAAAATGAATTTTGATCCGGAAGGAAATCAAAAAGAGAATATGCTATTTATAACAATTCAAAGTGAAGAACGAAGTTAAGACGATACTAAATTGGATATTTCTGAGGTTAAATTGGACAGTGAGGAAGTTCCCTAAAATTGGGATAAAGAACGATTTACCTTCCAGAGGATAATCAAAACGACTTGAATGAGTTATTCCAATCACATGGGGAAACATGTCAGAGTAAGCTGGGAAGTACTAATCTAATTGCATATGATGCATACGTAGCAAATGCAGTTGCTGTTAAGGAAAATCCTTGCAGACAAAACCCTCTAAAGTTGACACAGGTTCAAAAGGAGATTGAAGATATGCTCAAAGACAACATAATCGACGTGAGTTGCAGCGACTGGAGCTCACCTTTAGTAGTGGTGCTAATGTGCATGATCGAAAAGTCAATGCAGTTGCAACGTCTGATTTATAGCCTATTTAGCCCTTTGGAATATTGTATTGAGAAGGCGGAGCAAGCATATAATATTTCTAAGTTGGACATACTCGGAGTTTACTGTGAGGACGCTTTATCCAAAACAGTGAGGACAAAGTCGACTTTCACGTCACCGGTTGGGCTGTACCATTAAAAGTTACTTTGAAGGCATGTAATTTGTTGTGAAAACTGTGCCAGCCACATTTCAAAGACACACAAATAAATTAATTTCTGGATATTCCAGTTGTGTGGTTTCCGTCGATGACCTGACGATGTTTAGACACACATGGAAGAAACATTAACAGCATCTATTGGAATTTTCGTTGGACTTTGTTCGATGGGTTGAGTGATACAGCTGGCTATGAGTAAATTCGCAAGAGCCCAAGTCATGTTCCTGGTCCCTGTTATTAGATATGCACAGATGGCCCCACGGAATGTGAAAACAAAGTTTACTGGGGAGTTCCCAATCCCATTGACAAAGAGGGCAGTACGACGTTCCTTTGTATTTAACGTCTTTCTGTTGGAGGCTTTTATGGCAGGACAGCACGGTTGCCCACTGATTAGCAATGTTGCCTCACAGCATCGGGGACCTGGGTTCGAGTTGCACATTCTACCCACATCTGCTCGGCTTCCTCCGGATGCTCCAGTTTCCTCCCACAGTCGAAAAACTTGCAGGTCAGGTGGATTGGCTATGCTAACTTGCTCATAGTGTCTAGGGTGGCGAATGCAGTAATACGGTAGTGGTGGGACTGGGTGGGATGAGCTTTGGAGGATCAGCTTGGAATCGATGGACCCAATGGCCTTCTTCCACACTTAGGGGATTCTATTCTATGAATTTATCTGTTTGTACCGAATTTTAGCAGTGCGATCGCTGCGCTAACTGATTCATTGAAGAAGTGGACAGAAGACTGTCAGAAGGCCCGAAAGCAGTGTTAACAATTGTCACTGTGTTAGCTGTACCTAATAATGCAAATTCATTCAAACGTGCTATCAATGTGAGTGTTGGTGCCCTACTCTTGTAAGAAGATGATGGTGTAAATACCTTTTGGGTATCTTTTCAGAAAATTGAATAATCATTAACAGAAATAATCTACGATTGAGAAGGAAACCTTGAGCATGGTGTTGGCATTACAACGTTTCAACTTCTTTGTTGCCAGTAAAGTCTCTATGATAATTGTATATACTACTTTCCTTAAATTCGAACAACAGAAGCCGACCTGGATTTTTACATTTCTGTTAGCTTCGTAGGTTTATCTTCAAGCGGATGCTGCCGGAGTCTTGAAGAAATAAATACGATTTTACCCCTCTCTCGGTTACAGCAAAAACCTGGGGTTTCTCTTCCTACTGCAGGCATTGCGTGTGCGAAAATCTGATTTCTGAATATGCCTTTTCACAAAGGACTGTTGATGGGATGTAATTATATTGGAACAGTTAATTAGTAATAGTTACTGTATCTATGATTCTGTTAACTTTTCCAATTGAGTTAAATTATTCTAAGTTCTTCTTACTTTTGTTTTGTTTTAACTTTAGTGTTCGAACAAATAGTGTTTGGCTTAATGTCAAGTAGTTTAGTCAGTCGAATTGGATCCGGCACCAAACACTTTACATTTGTCTTTAAAATAAAAAAAGGTTAGGGTGTAGGCAACCTTTTCCAAATATTTTGAGGAGGACTGCTCTGGAACATAGCAGTTACACAGTCAATGAAACTGTCACACCAGAGCGATAACCCTGTGTAATCCAGTATCATTGAATTGCGAGGGACAAATTGAAATTTGCGCTATGTGAAAACTGCAAAAATATGGGAACTTTGGGAGGAGATTCCTGTCCAATATTCAACCTTGTCTGTTCTATGTAAACATAAATACATTTGTAGCAGAGAAAATGCATTAACTGCTCTAGGTGGAAACGAATTCATAAAGTTCTCCCATTGTCATTCCAACAAGAAGCTCTTACCTAAAAAAAAGTCATTCTCCTCTCAGTATGGAAAGAGTTTTGTTATTAATCCAAATGCAGCACCATTGAATTTGCACAAGGGAGGCTTTCTCTTTACAAAGAATTAATCACTTATCCAGTCACATCATGTACCTGTGATATCATACAATCAAGAGACCACTCACCTGTTCTCAGTACGGAAAAGGATTTTGACAGCCATCAGTCTATTGTGTCACTGTGACGGTTACATCAGTGTAACATATTTTTAAGCTCTTGCTGTCGAAGGTCCTTAAAGACTGATGACCTTCCAAAGTATTCACAGACACAATGTAAAGAGACACACGAACATAACATGATAGAATTTCACAGTGTGTCTGAGAGGGACAAGTGTGAATCTAAAAGTATTGTGTTAACCTTACATAAAGAAAATTAGAAAGGTATAATGAGAGGAGATGTGCATTGCATGTTTACACAGAGGGTGGGAGGTGCCTGGAACATGCTCCAGAGCACGTGGTAGATACACATAAAATAGCAATGCTTAAGAGGCATATAAACAGACACACAAATAGGCAAGAGACACAGGGATACAGACTACTTGCAGGCAGATAGGATTAGTTTCAAAAGGCATCATGGTTAAGCAATACTGTTCTCTGGTCTATGTATTAGGGCAGTGTTGGATAAATGAACTTGAAAAATATGTTAAAATCGTAGTACAGGAGAGAAACAGCAGCAGTCAGTTAAGGAAAGATTTCTGAACTCACAGCAAGTTTATATTCCATTAAGGAAATGAAGGCCTCATCAAATGTTATGCCATTCCCAAGTAAATAAAATTTCAGTAGTTTTCAGAAACCAATAAAGAACTAAAAAGAAAATAAGGACAAAGAATTTAAACTAACAGAGAAATCCAACATCCGACATGATGTGTAAATTTTACAAAATTATGGTAATTATTTTCCAAAGGCTTCTGAATAGTTAATGTAAAAAATACCTGTTTAATTCACATAAAGCTAAATGTAAAACATGCTCATTCATAATTGTCCTTCAAAGTATTGCTTCAAAATTAAATCACAAACACACTATAGAAATACATCATTCATAACATTTGAGCTAACTAGGTTCATCCAATCTATGTGGAAATGGAAGTCACGCATTTCTACTGTACCACTTATATTACATGCATACCTAGCTTTCTGATTTATATCCAAAGGACGTGATATTAAATAGATTTAGCCGGCCGTGTGTTCAACAGAAAGTCCATATATTTATTTTTACCCATAGTATTATCACATGAAACTGGGCTGGGAATTTTTCAATATCTATTGTAATAGACACCAGTGAGCATTCTTATGACCTGGATGTGATCAACAGCAAAACACAGCTCCTGAAAAGATTCGAAAACTCTCTGCTGTCTCCTCAAGTGTGCTATGATGTGAGATTTCTGAGTGAATCATTTATTCAATGCAGATGAATGGACTCTCTCCAATATGAAATCCAGGAGCACAATGAGTTGAAATGATCACTTAAGCCCAGTCCCATAGTGAGACCACCTGAACGATCTGTCATTGGTATGAATATGTTGATAAAACATCAGTCCTTCAGAACTTTTGGAGCACTCCCTCAGTCTGGGCATTCAAAAGTCCTCTCTTCAGAGTGAACACGGTGATGGTATATCAGGTCCCAAGAATTCACATGGTACTTCTCACAGTCTGTACATTCAAAGGTCTCTTTCCACCCGTAAACTGGAGGAGCAGCACCTCATACTCTGCCTGGGGAGCCTACAGACGATGGCTTCAACATGGATTTCACCAGTTTTAAAATCTCCCTACACCCAGCCTCATACAATACCACCACCCCCCTCACCCCGCCTCCTTGACCTGACACAACTGTCCATGTTCTCTCTCATCGATCTGCCTCTCCCACCTCACTGACCAATCCCCACCACTCCCTACCTGTACTCACCTATCACCATTCCACCTACATTCCCCAGCCCCATCCTCCTCTCTCTATTAATTTCTTCCCCCTCCCCATTTCTGAAGAAGGCTTCCAACCCGAAACGTCAACTTTCCTGCTCCTCTGATGCTGCCTGGCCTGCTGTGTTCCTCCAGCTCCATACTGTGTTAGCCGTGTAACCTCAGCTCCCCACAACTTTTGTAACTCCTCTTGCACTCTCAATATTTGAAAGGTCTCCCCTCAGTATGAGTTTGCTGATTTGCCTTGAGGTGGGATGATACACGATAGCCTTTCACGACATTTGAGTGCAGGTGATTGGTATCTCTCCAGTGTGAACTCGCTGGTGTGTTTTCAGAGTGGAGAAACTAATGAATACCTGTTCACCTTCAGAGCAAATACATGACCTCTCCCAAATGTGAATACGTTGGTGTAGAGTGAGTTGAGATGATCTCCTAAAACCATTTCCATCGTTAGAGCACCTGAATGGTCTCTCGCCAGCATGAACACGTTGACGGACCGCTGACTCATGGAAATTTTACATCACTTCCCACACACTGAATATTTAAAAGGTCTCTCATCAATGTGAGCACATTGATGGGATTGCTGATAGCTACAACTTTTAAAGCACATCCTGCAGTTTGGTCATTTAAAAAGGTCTTTCCTCAGTGTGAACGTGGTAATCTAACCGGATTTGGGATTATTGAGTGAAAATAATTCCTCATTCAGAGCTGGTGAATGGCCCCTCACAGTGTGAATACACTAGTGCACAGTGAGTTCAGATGGCCACTTGAAGCCACAGCATCTCAAAAGTCCCTCTTCAGCATGAACACGCTGATGGAACATCAGCTCACTGGAACTTTTAAAACACTTCCCAAAGTATGGACATTTAATAGTTCTCTCCTCAGTGAAAACTCGCTGTTGTATTAGCAGCATGGACACAAAATTGACTTCGTTCCCACAAAACGAACTTGTGAACGGCTTCTCCCCAGTGTGAATACATTGGCGAATTTTCAGCGCACAGCGGTGACTAAGCAATTCCCATATTTCTACAGTTCCTCCTCAGTGTGACTGCATTTATGGTTATTGAGGCCAGTTGATCGGTTTCACATGTATCCGTTCTGCCCACTGTGAATTTTGCTTTTTCTTTCCATTTTCAAAATCTGTTGCTATTCCGATTATGATAAATTCGGGGACTCGATCACATCATGATGTTATGTTTGGTTTCAGTTTTATGCCTGCAATCTTGCTTTGTGCAGACCCCATCAACCTGACTAAAGTAGAGAAGGGAATTAAGAGCTTCTAAGTTACAGAGGCAGGTTGTAAAATTGTCATGGATGAGTCTGGCAATTGGTGGAGTTTACACTTGAGAAAAGTGACCATGAAGGCAGCTGGATTATCATAAATGCTGAACTCAGACAAAGACTAATGTCAATCAGTGTAGGGAACCTGCTGCCTAGTCTGGCCTACTCAGGACAGTATATGACCTCTCTGGAAAAGAGAGAGAAAAAAGAGAGACTTGTTTACAAGGAAATGAGAGTCTCGGTTGCAAACAGACAGAGAGAGAACAGAGTATTCTTTCAACTAAATATTAGGAACATCAAATTCAACGCTTCCTCAACCCTGTCTGAAATCCATTCCCCAGCCAACGAATGAAGGTCCCTCTCTGGCAACTGTGGGATATTTGTGAATGATACCTCAGAAGGTTGGTTCAATATTTCAGCCCAATTTCAGATACTAACCACTTGTCCGTATCATCAGTCAAACCACCCATTTCCAACCAGTAAAATCGTCTGTCTCTGACGCCATCTCAGGTCATCTAAGTCCATTCCATTATTATCAGGAGATTGATCAATCCTAATACCTCCTATATTCAACTTCTCTGTAAATGAGATTACCCACTCTCTGCTGCCCGTCCAGTCACTAAGACCAAACCTTGCTGAGCCATCTCCAATGACGTCAAGACAGTCTCTCAGAGGATGGCCGTGCACACTCTCTGCGTCATCTTGAACATTTAAAAACGGTGACTGTGAAGCCTGCATGCATCCTTGTCCCTGAGCAAGATGGAGACGGCAAACTTGAGCGTCTTTGCGGATTAATGCCCCCGATTTCCCAACGCGAGGCCTGGAGTGTCTGATTCAGGATTTGCGGCCTACACAAGGTGTTGTGAAGTCAGCCAGTTCGTCTCTTGCAAGTACGCTCCCACAGGCAGGACCACTCCTCCCCTTTCTCCCGCTGGACAAAGCGGCTGCAAGTCTTTCACAGCCCTGAACAATGTACACGTGCTCATGCTCCAGATGCAATCCACATGCGCTTGCATCTGAGTTTTGTTGAATGAATAGGGTACGTTCACTTCCGCAACATATGTTGGATAGCAAGAAAACTATTTAAACTCCATATGGGCAATTGAAATTAACGTTCTCACTTGATTTCTACAAAGTAATTGGAAAACAGGGAAATCGACGTGATCTGCACCTCAACTTTTTTTTAATTCTTCCATCTATTTCTTAGAGAGATTTAATACTCAACTCTCTACTCACAATCATCAGAGTCATAGAGTTGCACAGCACGGAAACAAACACTTCTGTTCGAAAAGTCCAGGCTGCCAAGTTCCCAAACTAAACTAGTCCCACCTGTCTGCTCTTGGCTAATACCCTTAAAAGCCTACCTCTTGATGGCCTTATGCAAATGTCTTTTAAACATTGTAACTGTACTTGCATTCACTACTTTCTCTTGTCAGTACGCTGCACACACGAAACACTCTCTGTATAAACAAGTTGCTCCTCATATCCTTTTTAAATCTTTATCCTCTAAGATTAAGAAAAAAGTATGCTGTCTAGTTTTGAACTCCGCCACCCTAGGAGAGACGTCCTTGTCGTTCACCTTATCTATGCGCCTCATGATTTTAAAAGTGTCAATAAGGTCACCCTTCAACCTCCTACGTGCCAGTGAAAAAAAGTCCCAGAATATCGACCCTCTCCTTATAACTCATAACTTCCTTAGCCAGCAAAGTTCTTGTAAAACTCTTCAGAAGCCTGTCCAGTTTAATAATACCCTTCCTATAAATGGGCGTCAAGAAATGCAGCCGCTTTGTCCAGCGGGCGAAAGGGGACGAGTGGTCCTGCCTGTGGGAGCGTACTTGCAAGTATTCCAGAAAAGGCATCACCAATGCATTGTTAAACGTCAACATTACATCCCAATTTCGATAGTCGAAGGACTAAGCAACGAAGGCAAGCATCCTAAACGTAATATTAACCACCCTGTCGATCTGTGAAGCAAATTTCAAAGAATTGTGTACCTGTGTGATAACGCTGTGGATATAAGAGTTTATCCTGAACTTTTTTATTTTGAAAACAGGTTTTATTGTACGGAGCAGATTCTGCGAAGATAAACATTTTGCGAAGCATTGCTTGTATTTTTTTTTCAAGTTGCAGCAATCAAAGCAGCCTGATCGCAAATGGTCAATATCCTACTCAGAAAACCAGGGTTTTTATTTGCAGCGTTCAGCAATTGTTGCGTGGGTCTTGAAGAAGTGCAAGCTATGTTTTGCCTCCCGCTGTTACAACTCAAAGCTGGACGTTCTCTGTCTGTTATGGGAGTTACATGTGAGAGAATACTGAATTTGTCTTTTGCCAACGGTGTGTAAATGGGATGTTACTATATTAGAACAGATTTTCAGTAATACTTATTGTGATTATTATTCCGTTATGTATTTCAATCGAGTTGTTATTCTAATTCCTACTGTCTTTCTTATATTTTAACTATAGTCGATGAATAAAGTAAGTTTGCTTTAAATCCAGTAGTTTGACCAATTGAATTGCACCTGGAACGCAGCACCTAATATTTTCCATTAAATTAAGACATGTTAGGGTAAAGATTATCTTTTGGTTCATAGCAACTGAAATCCCAAGTCGGTCTGTTCTACAACATGACTCAGGGCCATACTATTAATTGTTTAAGTCCTGTTCTTGTTTATTTTATGCAATACCTTCAATTTATCCAAACTAAACGGCAATTGCCACTCCTCAGACCGTTGACCCAATTGATCATGATCTTGTAATCTTAGGTAACCGTCTTCATTGTCCACTATGCCACCAGTTCTCATATTACCTTCAAATTTACGAGTCATGCCTCCTATATCGTAATCCGAATCATTTAGATAAATGACAAACAAAAGTGACTTGTAAAGCTTTTCGCGTCTTCCTTTTCTGACTGATCTTGAAGGACTCACTCTCCCTCAGTCATCCAGCTCCGCCCGTCATTCACTCTGATTTTTAGAGGCCTGGCTGTTGCCACTTGATTGTATTGCCTCGCTCCCTCATCCCTATTCATACAAAGCTGCGGTCAGCAATCGGCCATCGATGACTGAGCATGTGCAGGATCGGCTGTGGAGAGTGAGAGAGGAATGGGAGGGTAGAACGAGGATGGGTTTCGAGGCTTCTGATTCATGCTGCTTTGGCCTTGATTCTGATGTGGATCCCCGCTAGTTCATCTGGTGGAAAGGGGGGTGGGCTTTGTGCTTGAACAAGAGGAGGAACAAATGTTTACCTAAACAGGGATTACCAGCTGTGAATCTCAATCATGCGCTGACAGGGTGTGAAGAGAGAAGGCTTTCATAAACAAAGCTCCAACTAAACCTTGTGGTAAACACATTCAAAGCGTGAATAACATCGACCTGGGAACGTGAAAGACGACTTTTTTTCTTTCTCTGCTCTGAATGTGGGAAGATATTTCAAACATCAGAGTAACTGGCAAAGCTCCAAGATAGACAAAAGTGCGCAGATAGTGGAATTAACTTAAACCAGTTAGGCAGTCTGAAAACGGTCACACGAGGGGGAAAAAACTGTACACGTGTTGTTTGTGTAGGGAAGGCTTCAACGAGTTATCAATCCAGGAGATTCTGGAGGTTCACCACACTCTAGGGAATATGTAGATATTTTGAGAACTGTGGGAGATGTTTCAATGCCCATCTAAGTTGGAAACACATGGACAATATCACAGTGAAGAGGACGTTCACTTGCCCTGCCCAAATTGGGAAGGTATTCACTCATTTATTCCATATGTTGACTCACTGGCGGGTTCATATGGACAAGTAACATTCAAATGTTCAAACTGCAGGCAGTTCTGTAAAAGTTCGAAGGGACTGATGCTCCAAAAACGTGTTCACTCTGATGGGACAACAATCTCATGATATCTCAGTCGGACTGACTTTAAGTGGCCATCTGATCTCACTGCATCAGCGAGTGCACACCAGGGAAAGGCCTTTCTCCTGTGCTGAACCTGAAAAAAGATTCACCACTTCATCCAAGCTGCTGACGCACCAGACGCTTCATTCTGCGAATAGGCCATTCACCTGCATGTGTGTGTTTTAAGGGCTTCACTAATTCACCTCAGCTGCTGATACACCGGAAAGCTCACATTGTGGAGACGCCTTTCACTCACCTCGAGTGTGGGATGGGGTACGGTAAAGCATCAAGTTTGCTAAAACAACCAGCGACTTCGCACAGAGGAGAGACCGTCCACCTGCCCAGAGCGTGAGAAGGGATTCTTTGCTCAGCCAGTGAATTCACACCGTGAAGAGACCATTCATTTGCCTTTGATGTGGCAAGTTCATACCGGGGAGAGTCTATTCACCTGCCTGGAATGTGGGAAGGAAATCGTTATTTCATCTGAAATTCTGAAACAACAGCAAATTTACACTGAGAAGACGCTGTTCACCTGCTTTGATTGTGGGAAGTGATTCACTCAAAAATCTACCCTGCTGACATATCAGCGAGTTCAGACTGAGAAGAGTTCATTCACCTTCTCCAGATGTGGGAAAGAATTCACCCGGTTATCCAATTTGCTGAATACCAGCGAATTCACGAACGACTACAGTGACTATTCATTTCTGTTAATGACATCACAGCTTGGATCATGTTTATTAACATCTTCTGATAGTGTTAATAAACTTCAGCCCACTTATACTGTCTTTTATTTTGCTTGCAGTCAGATAAATCAGCTTTGAGTTAAATTTAGAATTCATCTTGTCCGCAAGACCCACTTCCTATTAGAGCAATGCTATTCTGACCGAATTTCTGAATTGTCAGTTTCTCCATGCGACAAATTGTTTTCCGTTCAGGCGTTGTCCCTCTCTCCTTTAATTTTGCCATCTCTCCAGCCTAAAATAAACTCTTTATCCCCTCTTTTCAAACTGCTGCCCGAGCAACAATCTCCGTTTCTTAACTTGTCACCTCTAAAATTCGTGTCCACCTTTCATAGAACTCCGTGTTTGAACCCCTCCAATCAGAATTCTAATTGCTCATACAGCATACAAGCAGTTCGGATGAAATGACAATTTACATCCTCTGCGACTGACAAAGATAAGCTAGCTCATCTCAAAAACCTCACTCTGTTGTAGACTTTAACCATGTTGAGCAAAGCATTGTGCTCCAGTTCTGAAGAACACTGATACTATTGCTATCGCTCCACAGCTGCCGCTAGACCTGCTGAGTTTTTCCTTCATTCTCTGGGACTTTTTCAGACTTCTAGCATCAACAATATTTTGCTTATAATTGTTTCCAAAACCTCCCCATCATCATCCAGTAGAATGGAGTTGATTTCATACCGTCCTGTTCATCTCTATCTGATAATAGCACCGGCATTTTCTTCCTCTCACACTCATGCAGTTTCCTCTGGTTTTCTTAGAAGATCCACCCTCGGCCTCCTCTTATTTCTCATCAACATGCTACAAGAATGACAGCATCTGCAAACACACTATCAATTGTTACGTGTTAGCTGGCAGCTCCCAGATCAACCTCAGCACAATCTCAAAAATCATCACTGTCAGTCCGCATAAAAAATCAGGGCAAATCATTCCAGATTTTATGGCTACTTTTTTTTCTACTTGTGTCTCGCCATAGCTATAAATTTGAGATAACGAAGTCAAATGCTATGTCAGTGAGGAAAGATGCAAGTCTGTTTGCTGTCTTCCCTAGTGGTCTTGTGGTTAGGATTTGGCGCGTTCTTCGCCCTGTCCCAGGTTGGATTAATCTTCGAATTCATAGAATCCTTGCAGTATGGAAGCAGGCCATTCGTCCCATCGAGTCCTCAACGTCCATACCACGCAAATCCACCCACCTATCCTGCATACCCGGTTGCCAATCCACGTAAATGCATATCCCCGCACAACATGGTCAATTATCGTGGCAAATCTACCTCGCCTTCACATCTTTGAAATGTGGGAAGAAACCGGAGCACCCGGAGGAAACCCGCGCAGACATGGGGAGAATGTGCAACCACCACGCAGATAGATGCCCGAGAGTAAAAATCGAACCTGGGCCCGTAGCGCTACAAGGCAGTAGTGCTGACTGCTGAGCCACCGGGACTGAGTACGGCTTAGTTCTTTTCTGTCAAGTGTAGCAGAAAGTTTGGCTTAGCCATGGCCTTTTAAAAGGAACAATCTTGATACACCGTGATGTAAGCATCAGTAAAATATGCCTCTTTCAGTGAGGTTGTATTGTAACCACTATTAAAAACTACAAGGAATTCCCCACAGTGACAACAACAAAAGCTGAGCAGCTTTGTCAAAATGACGAGGGTTTTACATTAGGGATGAAAGCATCACGGAGGGCTGGTTACAAATCGCGTATTTGTTTTGTTTCTGAGTACTTCGGCGCTCTTAACTACCGGCTGCAGTACTACATAACTCCTGTTCCCTTTTGAAACACGCACGATTTTTAAGCTGCTTGGCAGCTGGAATGCGTAAAGGTTGTTTTCCCTTCTGGGACAGTCTTAGACCAGCGGGCATAATCTCAGAAAAAGGGTGGTAAATTTAAGAGAGAGATGAGGAAGAAATTCTTCTCTACGAGGGTTCTGAATCTTTGGACTTCTTTTCTACAGTCGGTTGCTGAGGCTGGTTCATCAGGTCTGGGGCGGCACGGTGGCTCAGTGGTTAGCACTGCTGCCTCACAGCGCCAGGGACCCGGGTTCAATTCCA
This sequence comes from Ginglymostoma cirratum, assembly GCA_024137785.1. Lineage (NCBI taxonomy): Eukaryota > Metazoa > Chordata > Chondrichthyes > Orectolobiformes > Ginglymostomatidae > Ginglymostoma > Ginglymostoma cirratum. Next base: position 5,043,977 of record JAHRHZ010000108.1, read on the forward strand.
GCCTCGGGCGTCTGTCTGTGTGGAGTTTGCACATTCTCCCCGTGTCTGCGTGGGTTTCCTCCGTGTGCTCTGCTTTCCTCACACGGTCTAAAGATGTGCCGGTTAGGTGGATTGGCCATGCTAAATTGCCTCTAGTGTTCAGGGCGGTGTAGGTGGTTGGGGTTGTTGGGGGTGTTGGGTCTGGGTGGGATGCTCTGAGGTTCGGAGTGGACTCGTTGGGCCGAAGGGCCTGTTTCCACACTGTAGGGATTCTGTGAAAAGGTATGTACGAGGCCGCGAAAGGCAAAGCGTAAATCAGTTAGGGACTCAAGGGGGATGCGGAAAGTGGAGCTGAAGCGTTTATTTCAAATCAGCCACAATTTAATTGAAGAGAGTACGACTCAAAACATGAATGCACGTCTCATAAAACAGAGGAGCAGTTATGAATAAAATGACGGAAATTTCCAGCAGAATAAGAGACGATCCGGAAGCAGCCAACTGGGAACAAGTGTGTGCTTTTGCCAGTGAAATTTATCACTTCCCAAAGTGGGGTCTACTGAAGTTAAGTATTGACAGTGATTATCTTTGCTGGTTGTTCACCTTGTGAATAATCGTATTTCCACTAATGTCCTTGTTCACACCGTAACTATGCAGCATGTAGACATGACGCATGGATTGGAGCAGTTGCACAATGGATAATTCTTATGAGTACGGATCAGAAATTTATAAGCTTCCTCATACCTGGCTCAACTGCAGTTCGCAATTTTCTTGTCTCTTCAAGTCAAGGCTTGAACAAATTCAGCGAGAAGCTTCTGGTCATTATTCGTCAGGGCTCTGGAATCATACTAATTGAATGACACCTGTGTTGATGCTAATCCTTCATCGCAGCTCAGCGCCTCAAAACAGGCCCCTGTTAGTATTAGCTTGTTCTGTATCTTCCTGCACTGCATTTGCTGAACAACATCAGATTATCGCAGCTCCGTTTACTTCACATTGAAACCGTGCTAACAATATGAACTATTTTGAAGCTTAGAGAGAAGCATTTCTGGTGAAGCTGGTTATGATGTGAAGAAATTACACAAGAGCGTGTATGTGTCAGGTCTCAAGGATTACTGTCATCATCACTATTATTCCAATGGTGAGAATTCAGTGTATGCACCGCCCAGGATTGGGTACATTCTTAATCAGGAAATGAAGATTTATTTATTTTGTGTGAATTATGTGAATGAAAGCTAATTCCTGGTTATAACCAGAACACACAGCCTGAAACTGCCAGAATCAATCGAGTGAAAGTTTTCTTCCATCTATAAGGACAATGGCCACAGATATAGGAGAAAACTATCACCCACAAGCTCCTCTCCAACCATCCGCCATCCTGAGTTGGAAATATATCGCTGGGTCCAAATCCTGGAACTCCCTCCCTAATGGCACGATGCCTGTACTGTACCTGCGTGCCAAAGAGTTCAAGGTTTCAAGAAAGCTGCTCATTCCCTCCGTCTCTGGGGGAACTAGGCATAGGCAAAGAATTCTATCTCTGTTAGCGATATTCATGTGCTAGGTATTTTTTTAACGCAGTTTCTAATCATAGACCTGCATTCAGTTAAGAGCAAGGGCAGATGCGGAGCGAGGAAATGAAAAAAAAATGCAAGGCAATGATGACTGGGAACCATGAAGCAGGGCGTGAGGGCTGAGCTGGTGGGGCTACACTCAATGTACGTTAATGGATCATATTTTATTTTCCACTGTTTACGATGTCTCACACATGGCTCCTGTTTAATTAACAACGTCTCCTTTCCTCTTTTAAGTTTCGCTCTGTGTATTGAAGCAATTAATAGGTCCCAAGAGAATAAACGTATCTTCTTTATCACGTTTGTTTAGCAAGTGAAAACATCACTTTTAAACCAATGTAACAGAAGTTTTATTTACTCGTACCCTGTGTTTTCCGTTATGAACATTTTTAATGAAAAATTCGATGATGATTGAAATTCCCAATGAGCAACGTTGAAACACCAGAACACTGAAGTAAACTGACGGAGCAGTTAAGGAAAGGGACATATTGATGGACAGAAGAGCTGCACCATGTGGCGCTTTGGCTTACTTGATTAATGCATATGCTTGCTGAACAACAAACTGTCATTTCATATTCCAGCTGCGTCGCAGCTGCACTTGGCAGTTCCCACAGCAAGCCTTTTTGCTGAGATCGTGTGGTTGATCCAACTGGGAACTTGCTGTTGTCTAACAATGCAGAACGTTCAACTGATACTCAAGGATTGATTGAGCATTTTTTCCCCAAAAATCCTTGATCTGTAAAGTACCGGACCATTAGGAAACGAGAAATATGACATCTCTTCTTCTTTAAAAAAAATGGAGGAGACAAAAATTGCCTAACTGTAGGTCGATTAGCCTAACATCTATTGTTGGAAAAATGTTGTAATCAATTATTAAAGAAGTAACTGTAGCCCATTTCCAACAGCATAACCAAATCAAGCAAAGTCATCTTGGCTTCATGAAAGGATAAGCGTCCCTCACTAGTTTTTCGAGGAAGTCTCTACCAGAGTGGATAGAAGGGAACAAGTGGATGTGTATGTTTGGACTTCGAGAAGGCATTTAACAAGGTACCTCACGAAAGTTTAAGAAAGAAAATAAGAGCTTATGATGTCGCAAGTAGTACACTGGAATCGGGATTCAATTGGCTAATGGTCAGGAAATAGTGACTGGGGAAATGGGGTTATTTTACACGTTGTGGACATGTAGCCGATGTATTTGCGTAGGGATCAGTGTTAGGATTGCAAATGTTTACAAATAGATTTACGACTTGGATGAAGGAAATGAATGCACTGCATCCAAATTAACCCGTGACATAAACGTCAGTGATAAAGAAGTACGAGAGGGATACAAACAGTTTATGAGACATAGAAACATTTTAAGTAAGTGAGAAAAAATGTTGGCAAACACAATATAACGTGTAAAATTTGAAATTGCTCATTTCAGAAGGGAGAACAAAAGAACAATGTAATATTTAAACGGTGGAAAACTGCGGAAATTTGGAACACAAAAGGGATTGGTAGTTTTGCACGAAACACAGAAAGCTAGCATCCAGGAGTAGCAGGTAATCAGGAAATTCGATGCAATGTTTCAAGGGTTCGGGTAAAGATTAAAGAAATCATATTGCCACTGTACAAGATGTTGGCAAGACAACACCAGGGGTATCGTGAGAAGATTTGGTTACATCATTTAAGAAAAGAGATCATTTAACTGGGGTGGATTAGAAGGATTATGAGGATGATCGCTGGTATGCAGTTATTGTCTAATGAGCAAATGCTAAATAGACTGGGAAATTTCTCACTGAGGTTTAGAAGAATTGGAGATGACCTCATTAAAACATGTTGAATTCTTAAGGTTCGTGTCAGAGTACATGCTGAAAAGATAGTACTTCTCGGTACATTCTAGGACTAAATGGCTTGGTCTCAAAATAAAAGCGTTTCCATTTTAGACCAAGATGAGAAATTTCCTCTCTCAGAGGTTTGTGAGTCTTTACATCTTTTGCACTTTATCACAGAGAGCTGTGGGAGCAGAGTCCTTGATATATTTAAGGTTGATGTAGATGGATTCTTGATCAGACAGTGAATCAATGGATACAAGAATGAGTAGGAAAGCGGCCATAAGACATATCAAATAAGTGATTCAGGTGGAACAGTCTCGTGGGGCCGATTGGCCGAATCCAATTCGTATTTCCTATGTTCTTATGTTCTTCTGACTTTGGTGCGCTTTGGAAGTTGAAATCTGCTGTGGCAATATACCCCCTCACAGTTCATTTTGTGTCCATGTTCAACACACTGGAAGCAAATATTGGCTGAGCAAGACATTCAGTGAATGTCGTCTCTTGTTACTTTGTGATCTGTAACAATTAAAGTCATTTATGACATCAGATACTCACAATATTTGAATATGTGCGATTTGTCAAAACTAACAATCGCGTATATGTTGACAATGCAAACCATATAGTGACTGTAGCAAAATCAGCGAACTTAGAGTTAAGCATCTCACAACTAAATCTCTCCATTTCAGTCCTTCCGGCTGTCCTGGTAAATCTCCACGGCAGCATCTCCAGTAAAATCACAGTTACAACATTACAGCTGCGTTAAACTCCAGGTCTCGGTTAATAATGGCGAACATCCAATACGCCTTCCTAGCCATTTCGTTACGCTTGATCACCAATCACAATTGTTCTTGCAAAGCAAAGCAGAACGTCTGACAGAGCCACCTGTTTCTTTGTTCTCACCACATATGCAATTTTGTCAGTTCTAAAGTCACCTTCTATTGAATGTTAAAATAAGAACAATCACAAAATTATGATAAAAATATTAGAATAATAATATCAATTATTGAATATTGGCCGGGAATAAAAGTAGAACTGTTGAGAGACTGTGATAAAGGCACAAATGTCGTAATTGGTGATTTTCATCTGCATATTGTTACCTGAATCAAAGTAGCTTGACCAATGAATTCGTGGATCATTTTCAGGGCAATTCGTATACTCGACCTTTTTTTCTTCTGAAGTAACTAAATACATATGTATCAGATCTGTAAATAAGACAGGGTCGCTTAATGACATCATGTATATGATACGCATGGGTAGCAGTGATTACAACATGAGTGAATATCAATTTAAGTTGGAGAGAGACATCTGTTGCCGTTTGATACTTAAATATTAACAAATATGAGGGCACAAAGATCGTTCTAATGAAGGGTCAGCAGACTCGAAACGTTAATTCTGTTTTCTTTTCTCCACACATGTTCCCTGACTCGCCGTTTTCTTTGATTTTCCAGCAATTTATGATTTTGTTTAACGCAGAACTTAAGTCAACATGGAAATTAGGTTACAAGATATGACAGCAGAGATGCAGTGCCGGGCATCTTATGAAATTCTGAAGAATACACTCAAGAGTTTACAAGCTTCGCTTCTGAGGCTTATAAAGTACGTTCAGTTCGCTGGAAAGCTAATGTGCGATGCAGAGTTATAATAACCTTGCAGATTCAAACCCCACATTGAACAAATTTGCCATTAAGTCCTTACAGTAACAATCTCAAACATCGCCTGACATTTGTGTGCCAATCGGATCTCTCTGTCTCTGAGATTTTTTGTGCTTCTACAATTTTTTAGGAAAGCGCAAATTGTAGGAATCCTATTTCTCCTACTTTTGCATTTGACAAAATCACTAATAGCAGTACAATATGTAAAGGAACAGTTATAACATAATTTAAAAAGTGTTGAAAGGAGACTTGATGTTGAAGCTTTTCATTTTGAACTGATCAGAACTCGGACACAAGATACAGTTTTGAACAAAGAGACATAGTTTTAAACAGCATAGCAAGAGAATGCTGATTATCTGGGCTATCATTAGAATAGAGTTGCAGCAAGAAATGTTACCTGTCAAGCTTAATTCTTATACCAGACAAGTAGATTCTGATTGGCTTTAATTGAACGACCAAACTGCGTCTGTTTAAGTACAATCATCGAACGATAAGTTTTCATTGTTCCGAGAACACAATGTTTCCATGAACTTACAAAATTTATGACCACAGTGCTAGAGAACAGACTATTGAAGAAATTGATGAAAAAGAAAATCAAAGGAAATAAGAATTTGATCATTAAGGAGCAATATTTAAAGATCTAGTATTTGAATTAGCATCGAGAAATTGAAAGCGATGCAGTCCAAAGAAAAATATTGAAATGGCAGAGACAGATCGCGAAATTATAAAGTCAAGTAGCAGAGTATGCATTCAGAATCAAGAAATGAAAAGTAATGTTTCTCAGAGATGGGTTTGAAAAGTGTGATTCTGAGAAAATGAATAGGATACAACAATGATGGAATGAAAGGAAGGAAGAAAGGAAGAAAGAAAGAAAGAACGAAAGGAAGGAAGGAAGGAAGAAAGAAAGGAAGGAAAGAAGAAAGAAAGAAAGAAAGAAAGAAATGATGGAAGCGAGGGAGGAAGAAAAGAAGGAAAGGCGGGAGGAATAAGAAAGGAAGACAAATAAAAATAAAGAAAAAGCAAATCAACCCAGACAAAGCATTGATTAAAAGAAAAGAGGTAAACACAGAAAGCTAAGCATGTTGGTTGCAAATAAGAGTTAACTATTAGCCCAATAAGCTCACCTTTGGTTTGTGAACAGTTAATGTAAGAAATTATTCGATCTAAGAATTTAACAGACAGTGTTTTAGCATCTCTTGAGTGAAGAATCTTCAACCCATAACTTTCAGATTAAAATGAAGAAAGGAAGGTTGGAGCCCTCTGATCAATGATAAGTGTCGTGAAATGTATTTGTTTCTTTAGTATTTAAAACAGCCAGTGAGAATGGTGAAAGGGAACATCAACAGCTCCTTCAGGTTTTCTTGGAACTTGGTCTGGGAGACTGCGTAAATGAAGACGTTGTTGCAAGAACTGAGTAACTGAAACATGTTCGTCGTCTCTTGAAGGATGTAGTCTGGGTTCTTGAAATCCAGGCCAGTGAAGTAGCCATTACCAGTAATCCGCACATAGAGGAAATGTGCTACATAGGTGACCCACAGGAGGAGAAAGCTCAGTGAAATAGTGAACAGCAGAATGATGGACCTTCTGCGGTTGGCATTCTCGTGATCTCCGCAATTGTTATTAACCCGAAGCCTTCTCCGGGTTCTGCTAGCAGTTAGGATATGTCTTATGGTCAGAACGTTGAGTAACAGAATGAGGAAGAACGGTAGAACAGGAGTTAAAATGTGATCCAGCCAGTCATATACTTGCCATGCAGGAGATGTGTAATAGGCAGACTTGATATCACAAAACCAGGGAACTCCATCCACGGTGTACAAGGGTTTGTAGGTAAAGAAGAAAGGAACATTCTTGATGCAACTCATGGCACTGATGCCTCCTATGACCAGCAACGCAGTTTTCTCAGTGCAGTACCTAGTCTTCAGACTCTGACAGCAGATGGCGATAAAACGGTCGATAGTGAATGCCACTGTCAGCCAGACAGACCCATCGCGGGTAGCATAGATAAGCACAGTGCTAACCGTACAACCAAGGGTGGTGGACAGAACACTGTACCTGAAGTAAATGCCACCAATCCTGTTGAGGATGACTGCAGTGATGATGACAAGGAAATCATTTGCTGCTATCACCACCAAGTAGTAAGTGATGCACCGAGAAAGTCCACACCGTCCTCGGGACAGAATTATGATTGCCATCAAGTTGGCTGTGAAAAGGAAAGATAGCCAGTTTATGAATTGACTTCAGGTCCGCCCACAGTATCTAAGTACCTGGTTCAAGATTCCAATCAGTGAAAAGCCCTAGATTCTTGTTCAATGTCCACTATTGGATGAAACTTGAGTCAATACAGAACACTTTGCTTTCAGTCATCGCTACTAACTCTGTTCTCAGGATACTGATTACGTCTCCATCTGGGCCATCATCTGAAGCTTCAGATGCTTTAGAATCTTGGATTCCACTTTCAGATGAGATAAGATCCTAAAGGCTATCATCCTAATTTTGATTGTTATCACTGATACTGCATATATCAAATTTTTATTTTAATATTATGTGTTCTGTACAGTGCCCTGGCTTATTGATGCTAGAGCCCTTGCCCTTGCCATTGTTCTGTCTATACTCAAGATCATTGGAGTTGTCCCTTGAGTGGCACTTTGAATCTCAGTGAATTAGCGATCACCTGACATTTGGCATCCATCTGTCAAGCAATAAGCCACCCCCACCCCACCCCACCATGTTATTGCTCACAGCAATTTCCATTTACCGTCACACCTCTGTGCAAACATTTGTATTGGGTACTGGTTCAACGATAACCTGCGTTTAATAGTCTCATCATCGTTGTAACAGCTTTCTATAGTCTGCCAGCCCCGATCAGTAGAGGTTTAGAATTTCTATAACAGTGCTGAAATATGGATATACGAAAGAAAAGCAGAACGAGACCAATAGTGATCTCCATCCTGTTCCACCATCCAATATGGACGTGAATCATGTTTGTCTTTCTAATTCAGTATTTCCATTTATTTATTGATCTACTTGCCAGACAAGGCTTTATCTACCTCATATGACATTATATGGGCCCAAAACCAGAGCCAGAGGGTCCCAAAGTTGCACAAATCTCTCAGAGAGAAAAGAAACGCTTTATGTTTGTTCTTCAAGGATGATCCCTTAATTTGAAACTGTGCTGTCAATTCTGGACTGGACACAAAGGAAACATCCTTTCTCTCCCAACTTGCCAAGATGACTTATGAAGTGATATATATTATTAAGTCACCCCTCTTTTTTTCTGAAGGTTCAGAGGAAACAAACTCAGCCTTTCCAATTTATTCTCATATAGTAACCCAGTTATTGCACATGCCAATTAATAAACCTCTTCTGAACTACCTGCAACACATTTATACAATTTCTTAAATAAGGAAACCAAAACTACACTTTGTACTTGAGATTTGGTCTCAACAATGTCCTGTAATACTGACTGATAAGATCCTTAGTTTTAAGTAACGTCCCTGCCATAATGTTGAAAAAAATCCCACTAGCATTCTTGATTGTAGGCTGTACATAAAACCTGAAATTTTGTAACATGCAATAGAATACCTAATCACCCAATGTGTAGAATATCTACTGCCGTTCTCCCTTTAAGTAATACTCTGCCTTTCCACTTTTCTTCCAAAAGTGAACAACTTCACACGATTAGGATTGCATTTATTGCCACTTCGAAGAATGAGTGGATCACGTTAAAACAAAATCTACAAAATTCGAATACAACTAGACCTGTTAAACACAGGAAGGAAGCTTTCAATAGCATTGGAGTTCAGAAGCAGGGGCCCCAGTCTTATGATATGGGCGAAAAAAGGTTTGGTCTGAAATGAGAAGAAATATCTTCATCCAGAGAGTAGTGAGCCTGTTGATTTCGATACCACAGATCGCAATCGATTCCAAAAACAGTGGATGATTCCAGAAGGGAGTTGGATATAGAATTCGGGGCTAAAGGAATCAAAGGGTATGTAGATAAAACAGGAAAAGATTGAGTTCGATGATCATTATGAATAGCAGACCAGGCTCTAAGGGCATAATAGGCTACTTTTCCTCGTATTTTCTTTATAACCTGCTATGACACACTTTGGAGCAGGTTGAACTTGAACTCAGATCTCCAGGCTCAGAGGTAGGGTGCGATTACTGCAACACAACGGTCGTCAGAGTAAGCCTTTTTTCTCTGACAAGAAAATGAAGCTGGGCTGCTGTGTTGATAACAAAGGTGGGGAGCTGGATGAACACAGCAGGCCAAGCAGTATCGTAGGAGCAGGAAAGCTTGACGTTTCGGGCCTAGACCCTTCATCAGAAATGGGGGAGGGGAAGAGGGTTCTCAAATAAATAGGGAGAGAGGGGGAGGCGGATAGAAGATGGATAGAGGAGAGGCTAGGTGGAGAGGAGGCCGACAAGTCAAAGAGGCGGGAATGGAGCCAGTAAAGGTGAGTGTCGGTCGGGGGATGGGGGGGGGGGAGGTAGGGAGGAGATAGTTCAGTCCAGGGAGATGATATCGTCCAATTCTAACCACATGGATGCTTAAATCTACTGCATCCTTTGCAAACAGCTCATATCTTCGTCAGTACGTAATTTTATGACTAGGTTGTTCATCAGCGAACTTTGCAACATTACCTTCTTTGCCACCATTTAAGTCATTGATCGAAATTATGTTTTTTTTAAAAAAAACACATCAAAGACCCCTGCAGGACTTTACTGATCAAGCCAAATGCATAATTATGTGCAGTATCTGTTTCTCCCAGCTAGCCAATTTTTATCCATTTTGAGACGCTAGCATCTGCATCATGAGTTGTTATTTTCTGAAATAACCTTTTATGGAGAAACATATTAAATGTCTCTGGAAATCCATGTGCATTCTCTTTGCCAGGTCCGCCTTAAACACAGCATGCACTATCTCTTCAATGATGTGTAATAAATTGATTTGAGATTGGTACACAAACCTCCCACATCCTCACATTCTTGCAGTTCTCCCATCTACTGCATGTTTGATAAAAATAAGTTACTCCATCACATTTCTGAGGCTCAACGGGCCCATCTCTGTACCACTCACGGACACTTGCTTTCTAACCTGCCGTTTGATCAAACTTTTGATCATCTGCCCAAATATCTCCGTCTGTATATCAATATGCAATCTTCATTATTAAGTTTCCTGTGCAACATCGCCATCACGCGTAATTCAATGGCTGAATTAGATTTTAAAAATAAATTCGAAGTTCCTAAGTGAAATTTGAAGAAAGGCAATAAATGTTCAGTTTGACAAAGCCAACCACAGCTTCTGAGTGATAAACGAAGACAATTATCCTAAACAAAAAAGCAGAAATGCACTCAAAATGCAGCTCAAAGTGAAACAATCAACAAATTTAAATCTTGAAAATCTATTCTCCCCTATCAAACATTTGTGCAACTAATCTTTAGGTCATATTGGCAATGACGACTGAACAGTTGAAACTATCTTTGCTTTGACTGTGGCATCAATACAGCTGTCAAACTGTGGATCTATGTAATCACTGAACGTACAATGAATTTACACTGCATTTGGGCGGATTCGTTTACAACGCTAATAGTTTCTCCACCACTGTCAATAAAATCAGGACTAATTCAAGTGGACTACACAGACAGAATTGTATTTTTCTACGTATTACCCTATTGTTCCCCAAACATTAAAATATTAAGCTGAGCTTTTGTTATATTAATATAAATTTTGCTCTCAAAAGTATCAGGTTTGCATAACGTCATTTATTCTAAATGCTAGTTCAGCAATTTAGCAAATAATCATTCTGTAAATGTGCCGCTTAATGCATGAAATAATATATTTAATACTGCATAATGGAAGTGGAACAAATATACTTATATAACTGTAGTTCAGCGTAACTTGCGCTCAACCAGTTGAGGCTCATTGCTATTCGTTCCATTTCAGAAAGGAAGGGCGCCATCCCGAATTAGAGGCTGTGTTCTGACGATTTACAAGATTAGATAATTTAAATAATATGTACGATTTACCCGGGACTCCAATGGCAGCGAGAACAAGATAGCAAATTGCATAGAATAGGCCATTTGCTGGACCATGCATCGCCTTGCAAACACAAAGAAAATTCTCCAAGCTATGAGACAAAAACTAAACGGCCTCATTTATACTGGATAAAATTCTCCAGACAAAGCGTTGTTTGAATACACACCTTAGTTACAGTTCAATGAATGCATTAGTTAGTTCACAGTGTCATGCCTTCTATTTGTAATGTTGACTGAGTGGATACATTACGCAATTGTGGGGAAAGGCTGCCTGATTAGTAAATCAAACCCACCCTGAAACATAACTTGGAATCTCAATTAAGTTCTTGATGTTAAATAATGTGATGAAATCCAGACTCGAATCTCAAACCATCCACGCCTATTTCAACCACAATCCCAATTATTTTTACTATTAGATTTAGATTTTTTACCTATTGTTTTACATCTTGTATTTGTTTCTGCTAAGTGTCTTAGTTTTGATACTTTCTGGTTGTAAGAATATTAACTAAATTTAGAGATTAAATATTTGGCATTACCTTTAGTTATCACCTAGAGCATCTCAGTGACACTGGTTACCATGCCAGCAAACGCTGTGCCTTACGAGAAGCTCAAATTACTGCACGTCATAGAGATATACAGCACTGAAACAGACCCTTTGGTTCAATTCGTCCATGCCAACCAGATATCCTATATAAATCTAGTCCCACTTGTCAGCATTTGGGCGATAACGCTTTAAAGCATTCCTATTCATACACCCATCCAGAATCCTTATGGCGGATATAATCATAATAGCCCCCAACACTTCCTCCGACAGCTTATTCCATACACACACCACACTCTATGTGAAAACGTTGGGCCCTAGGTCCCTTTTATGTATTTCCCCTATCACATTAAATGTATGCCCTCTGAAGGTTTTGACAAGATTTGTAGCTCAGGTTGTGGATGAGGTACCAGTGTACCAGTGGGTTTGGTTGCAAATGTTTAGCTACCCTGCTGGGTACATTGTCAGTACACCTCTGGTGAAGCTTGGGTGCTCTCTACCGCTTGTTATTTATATGCTTCAGTTTGTTGGGGTGTTTGGTATCACTTCCTGTTCTGTTTCCTCAGACTCTGTGTACAAACTACTGAGAAACAGACCTGGAATCATAGAAGCCCTATTGTGTGGAAACAGGCCCTTCGGCCCAGCAAGTCCACATTGACACTGAGAGCATCCCATCCATCGACCTCTGGGTTATGGACCCAGCACGCTCCTGCTGCGCCATTCTGCTTGATGAGTTCAAAGTCCTCGCAAATACCCGGACAAACTGAGGAATATAAATAACAAGTGGGACAGAACACCAGCGCTTCACCAAGGTGCACAGATGATGTTACCTAGAAGAGTGATGAAACGGTTGCAACCAAACCCACCGGTTCAGCGAGCGTGTCTACAACATATGCCCTCTAGTTATGGAATCCCACACCCCGGGAATAAGACCTTGCCTAGTTACCCTCCCCATGTGTCTCGAGATTTTATAAACTTCCACATTGTCACCCATCAGCCTCCGAGGCTCCAGGGAAAATATCCCTGGTGTATTCAGCATTTCCCTACAGCTCAAATCCCCCAAACCTGGCAACATCCTAGTAAATCTTTTCTGAACCCTTTCTAACATCACAATAACCTTTCTATAGAAGGGAGCCAGAACTGCACTACTTCAAAATTGGCTGAACCCACTTCACCACAACATGACCCCCTAACTCCTATGCTCAATGTAGTGTCCAATAAAGGCAAGCACACGAAACGTCTTCTTCGCTACCTTAATGGAAGTGGCGGAAATAGCGTCTGATGGTCTTCTGAATGTTGATGCTGATGGGCTGGTTGGTAAGAACAAGGGGAACTCTATTGCCGTTGCGGGAGTGAAGAGAAGTGATGAGGGTGGAAATGCGGGAGATGGGTCAGACACGGTTGAGTGCCCATTCAGCAACGGTGCTGGGGAATGCTTGATTGAGGAAGAAGGTGGACATTTTGGAGGCTCCCTTGTCGACGTTGGCCTCGTCTGAACATGTCCTAGCCCCCTACCCCACACACCAGGCCTTGTTAACACATAGGCTGCCATTACATGCTAAATGTTGCTAGTCACTAACAAGTACCCATTAACAGCTCTTAGCCAGATTGCTATCAACTTCTTTGTCTGTACAACTGTTCTTGTCTCTCTTTGGGCTCTATCCTATCGTTTACTCCCTACCCATACTCCTCCATATTTTCTGCGTACAAATCGATGTTTTCCCAGCTACGACGAGTTCCGTGGAAGGGTCACCAGACCCAAAATTTTAACACTTTTTTTTTCTTCACAGATGCCGTCAGACCTGCTGAGTTTTTCTGGCAACTTCTGTTTATGTTCCTGATTTATCGCATCCACAGTTCTTTCAGTTTTAATTAATCGAATAAATCTTTGTTGTACTGCTTCAAAAGCAATGACATCATTCATTTACAGATTAGATGATCAAACAGTGGATGTAGTCTCCTCAATGCCCTGCATTTATTATTTTATAATAAATTTACCGTGCAAGAAATGATAACTGTCCTCGTCACTTGCACCATCTGGATACCATCTATAAGCGATTCAAACACCAAGTCATTATCCCAAAATCCTGCTTCGTTTAAACATAAAGCCATTTTTTTGTTCTATTTTTCATGCCAAAATGGACAAAGTCACACGCTTTTTCACAATAAACTTCGTCAAATAATGTTTTGTCCACTCACGTAATCTGCATGTGGACATGTTTATACTCTTTACCTTGATTTGGCTATGTTGTTTTCTGCGTTTGTTTATGTCTTTGGTAAATTTAGCCGAAATGCAATGAGTCTGTTCATACAAATCATGCACATAGCCTTGAATAACTGATGATTTAGCATTTATTCCTGCGCCACTCCACTAGATGCAGCTAGGTACATCGAGAACGTTCCTTTGGTCCATACTATTTCCTTCAGTCATTTCACCAATCCTTCGTCTTCGTTTATATCTCCCTTCTACACAATGTTCTTTTAACGTACTTTGAAAAACGTGGTTGTTTGTCAAATACGTTGTAACAACCCAAATACACCATATTAATCTGTTCTACTCTTTTCACTTTACCCGATCAGTTAAACGACACTCCAGCGCACGTATCACCTACAACTGTGAGCTCGAGTTCACTTATTTTTTTCCACCAGGACACATGAGTGTTTGGCACTTCGCATATAGAGCAGAACATTGATGTCATGGTATTGACTTCCTTTTCAGGTGTCCAGCCATGTATGAATGAACGTTTCTTTTTTAAAAAATATTCATTTAATTATTAGTCACGATTTGTGATAAGCTTTTTAGAACTAAACGCAAAACTACATGGTAATCACAGAGTGCATGTTCGAAATTGACGCAAAATAATTGATAACACGGTAATTTTGGGAGAAATGCCTTTAGGCTCGAGTCAGAAGTCACACGACATCAGATTAAACCGGTTCATGTGACTTTTGAATTTGTCCATCCCACTCCAACACCGATACCTTCATATGTAGGCCAGAGACGAACATAGTTTAGCGTTTATCATCAAGGCTTTCACTTGACTAAAACTCTAAGGCATAGTTTTGCACTAGGGACACAGAATATGCAGACTTTAGTTCTGTCACGAAAACGATGGCGACATCTGTTTTGCCAATGCTATGAAGAAAAGACATGAAACATTCAGTTTATCTATTTGTTCAACAACCTGTAACTCAGTTGCATGTTGCAACTTAATGGTGTTTGTGTAGAATTTCACCAACTGTAAATAAATGACTCGTTTAATCTAGTCTGAAGGTAAGGTATACACCTTGAAGGTCTTCGTTAGATTTTGCAATACAATACATGGGCTAGCGAATAGACAATTTATTATACAGCCCTCGCTATATTTGGAGTTCTGGGTAAGTTATATATATATTTATTTCCAAATCATTAGGCTCCTTGGCTCCTCCGGTTTTGGTTTGTTTGATTGTAATATTGGACGCCATGTAAGTATAAATAGATTCAAATCTGAACTTTAAAATACGTATAATTTATGATTTGCACTGTATGTCAGTGAATTATGGTGCAATTGTTTCCGTTGCTTTACGTGCCAGTACTGAGTATTGTTCAATGTTTTATAGTGAGATTTATAGACTTTTTTGTATTATATCAGCAAATTCTAACATTTGAATTCGGTTGGTAACGTCTTTTTCTTTCCTTGTACCTCACAGACAATGTAGTGGCAATCATAATCATATGCCGTGGAAGGTGTGGCCTCTCCCGGTGCATCACCCACTACTGGTGACAATAGCTGTAGCTGATTTCCTTGTCATCATCGCAGCTGTCATCCTTAACCAGATTGCCGGTATCTACTTTTGGGACAGTATCTTGACCACATTACCTTCTTGAGCACACTCAGCACTGTTTTAATGTTGACCACGCGCAATGGTTCAGCCTGGCTGACAGTACCTTTCACTATTGACAGTTTTCATGCTATCTGTTGCCTGAGAGAACCGATTCACTTGTCGAGGGATAGTCCTTTCCCTCAGCTGCATCAATAACTTTCCTTTTCGCCTTAATCTGTCAGCCACTGCACGCTTTGGGTAGGATACCCTCGTTCTGTGACGTTAATTTCAGCTGTTGCATTTGGCTAGTATGGCAGGCCCATGACTGTTTGGCCCGACATTCCGTTCCTCCTTATTCTACTGCTCAAAGCCCTAACCATAAGATACATTCTAGTAGCTAGCCGAGACTGAAAGACACTCTGGGGTTCTGATAATCGACAAGGTTCGGCGTTGGCTAACCACAAGAAGTTCTTTGTCCTGCTGTTCGCCATCTCTTTCAGCGTCCAGCTACCGTGGGTGATCTACGTCAGAGATTTACTTTACTTGCAAATTACAGGTGAGGCTACTTCACTTACCTGGATTTTGATAATCCATGGCCTATCATTAAAGATACGACCAACATGTTTGAGCTACTCAGGTCCTGCGCTGACATCTTCATCTACGCAGTAACACAGGCCATGTTTTGAAAGGAGCTGAAGAATACTGACGCATCCTTGCACAACCCTTGCCTTCTGCTTCAAAATAGTGAAAGAGCAATAAACATTTTCATTTCACTGTTTATACTCAGAAACATATCCTCGCCTGCCTCCTTCCCCAAGACATTGTATCTCTAAAGGAATTACAAAGTTTTTAATTCACGTCCGAGATATGCAACCATGTTAGGTCTGGATTTCAGTGAAAAATGTCCCTGGTCTCCAGAAACGTAGGGTATCTGCATTACACTTACACTGAACACTGCTGATCCTCGGTCCATTAAATAGTTTTGCAATCCCACAAATACGGATCTATTTCTAGCATTTACTGGGAAACAAATTTATGATATATGTCCTAGAAATAATTATCCAGCCTTTCACAAATTAGCATCCTCCAAATAATTAAAAACAAACAGAAGTTCAAAGAGAGGTGAAAAATAAAATGAACCAGGACTTCCAACATCACAGCATTCAAGCCAGTTGACGTCAAAGAACTGTGTGGCACAACAGGTTCCCAATTAAGAATATGTTTACGAAAGTAAAAGTTTTGTTCACAAATGTAATGAAAAAAAGTTCGAAATTAGGGTGCAGGAAGTGTGTACTTTTATCTTGATATCATGGGTGCTTGTGGCTCGTCCTAACCGGTGATTAGCAACCATTAGAATTATAATACTTCATGAGGAAGTGGTTGTAAGGCGATTGTTGCAGATAGCAAATGAAAACAGAGAACTGTTACCATCACATGGAAGATGAACTTTAAGAAACTGACGAAGTCTATAAGTAACAATCCCGAACACTTCGGCTATAATGGCAGGATTTTGACTCTGTAACTTTAAAGCAATTGGTGCACACCTATTCGTCCTCTACCATTAGTTAACCGTCCTCTGTGATCACAGGGTGCGTACCGTTCTTTGTCTACTTAATTTATGCAAAATGTTACGTCTTAACAAGCTGAATAAATTATCCAAAGATTTTCTACAAATGTCATATACTTATTGATAAATAACTTTGTTAACTAACTACTAAAATCAAGCATGCCATTATGTTAGAGAAGAGCAATAGATAGCACAGCATGCATCCGTCAATAAGTAACATTGGAACCAATTTCCTGCTCTTTTATCTCACCACGGTTAGTCGAAGATTGATTTGTGTTTCTAGCACTCCGGCAATCATAATTGATGGGAATTTCATGAGCGATTGTAAACCAATTAAGAGGGATTTTGACAGGGTGAATGCAGAGACGATGATTCATCTGATGGGAGAATCTACCGCTAGGTAACAATTTCTTCAAGCTCAGGAGTTGCCCATTTCAACCAGAGGTGAGACTATTCCTTGTGCCAAATTCACAAGATGTGGCAAGTCTTTTCCTGAAAGAAAGTGGAGCTAAACCGTCTGATTTTTTTTTCGGAGGGCACAATTTTGTTGCAGGTGTAAGCGGGATTTGAGGTGATTGTCGTATTGTAGGATGGAGTGGGTTCCAGGTCGAATGGTCAACTCTCATTGCTCAATCCATGCACAAGACGTAGATCACACCCTTTGAAGGACTTGAGTGAATCACTTCAACTTTTCTGACAGTTCATAAGTTTCTATGGGCATATTTGCCCCTATTGCATACTCCACACATTGCCAAATACATTCAGCCAAATTTTACTATTCCCCTTTTATGGGATTTTTTCATTGCATCTTACATTAGTGCTTTTAGGTTATTTTTACAGGATATCAGAGAGAAATCTCGAAAACAGACACCACATAAAGACATCTGGCAGCCACTTAATTAATCAGGACCCAAATGTCGTCAGCCTATGAATGTGGAATGTTCTCCCTGTGGGAAAGATTTGGCTTATCCATGTGTAAATCTTGGAAATTGTAGGACAGTATGAAAGGTTTCTTGAAATAGAAGAAAAATCTCAATGGAGAGAGGCTATTGTCCTGCGGTAAGAGTGGAAAACTAATCACTCGACCACTCCGCTCCCTGAGACTCCAGTGAATCCATTTGGGAGCGATGCATTACCAGCTCCGAATGTGGGAAGTGTTATATCAGTTACCCGCTCCTAGTGCACACCAACCGATAATAGACTTTTTTTGACTTTCTGTTATGACTTTTAAAGGCGAGTGAGTGAGTGACGACATGCTAACATACTTACACTGAATTGAAGTCGTTCACATGTTCCCACTGTGGGAAAGTGTTTACTCGATCATCTCATTCAGTGAGATATCAACACCAGGGTTATCGTTACTGTAACTTGAAACCAGGATTGAAACATCCTCAGCACAGACAATGACCTTCTCCTGTGCCACAATTACACCATTCGCAAACTGAAGGAGAACACCTCATACTCCGCCTCGGGATCCTACAGCTCGATGGCCTAAACACGGAGTTCATTAGTTTTAAAGTCTTCCCACACCCGGCCTCAGTCCATGTCCAAGCGTCCCTCTCATCCCTGCTTCCTTGACCTGACACAACCTATCCATTTTCTCTTCCACCAAACCGCCCCTCCCATCCCACTGAACCATCCCCACCACTCCCTACCTGCACTCACCTATCACCATCCGACCTACCTTCCCCAGCCCCATCTCTCCTCTATTTATTTCCCAGCTCCCAGGTTATAGCAGGCAGTTCTGAACGACTGCCTTAAACAAGTTCTTCAAAAAAAAGGGCATAATCATCTCTTAAAGCCATAACATCAGCACATCTCCCCCGTTAAAAAAATGAACCATCAATACACAAAATGGCTTAACTGTTAAAATCAATCCGTTTTACGCTATTAGTATACAGCACGTATGCATTACATTGACACTAAACATGCAACTACGGCTCCAAACTCCTTTGTTTTTCTTCCATAAAGTTGGAACAATGTGCCTGCAATTACGTTCTCTCTTTCTGCCACGCGTATAATTTTCAAACTGAATAGCTGCAACAATAATCTCCATTTAAACATACTGGAATTTTTACCTTAAATTTCTCCAAGTATATCAGGGGTGATAGCCAATATATACAATTGCCTGAGTCAATTGCTGGCCATATAAATGTTGAAATGTTGTGTTGCCAAAACTGGGTTCCTTCTCAAATGTGGAATAATTCATTTGATAATTGTTCCTGTTTCCGGAAAAGGGTCCAATAGTTCTTGCTATCTTCTTGTCATCTTCTTGCAAGACTGCAGTACCGACGTCCACATCATTCACATTGATAGCCACCTTAAATAGCTTTGCGTAATTAGCTGTGGCTCACACTTGGACTGTGATTAATATCGCTTTTAGACTGTGAAATGCCTTCTGATAGTTTACTGTCCACTGAAATTTTCTGCTCTTCTTCAATAAGTCATTCAGTGGAAAAACTAAGCTGCTAAAATTCGGTGTGGAACGTACAATAAGACATTCATTCACAGGCATAGTAGTGCTCCAAAGTTCGTCTATGTTATGGGAAACTCCCCAGTCACGTTTGTTTTCATATCCCAGAGCGTTGATGTACACCACACAGTTGAGTATTCCAGAAATGACTTTGTTGCTTTGTATTTGAAATATGGCTGGCCATTTTTTCGTATCAAATGGCACATCATTAAATCGGTGCAGTCCATTTGCAGTCCACTTGGCATGAAAGCACTAAGATGTAACAACTTAAACATACCTACGTCCTTCCAGAACCTTACTCAAGAACCTTAGTCCCCTCTGACTCCATCACCTCCCACAACCCCACTCCAGCTATGTATCTCTCCTGTACAAGCCCTTCAGCCCTCGATGTTGCGCCGACCTGTGAAACCAATCTGAAGCCCATCTAACCTACACTATTCCATTATCATCCATATGTTTATACAATGACCATTTAAATGCCCTTAAAGTTGGCGAGTCGACTCGGGCAGGGCATTCCACGCCTTTACTACTCTCTGAGTAAAGAACCTACCTCTGACATCTGTCCTATATCTATCACCCCTCAATTTAAAGCTATGTCCTCTCGTGCTATCCGTCACCATCTGAGGAAAAAGGCTCTCACTGTCCACCCTATCTAATCCTATGATCATCTTGTATGTCTCTATTAAGTCACGTCTTAGCCTTCTCTCTAACAAAAACAGCCTCAAGTCCCTCAGTGAGATAACAAGGTGTAGATCTGGATGAACACAGCAGGCCAAGCAGCATCCTAAGAGCAGGAAACCTTGATGTTTCGGGCCTAGACCCTTCATCAGAAATGATTAATTCATTTGTGTTGTGTTCATCCAGCTCTACACCTTGTTATCTCGGATTCTCCAGCACCTGCAGTTCCTATTATCTCTCTCAAGTCCCTCAGCCTTTCCTCATAAGACCTTCCCTCCATACCAGGCAACATCCTGGTAAATCGCCTCTGCACTCTTTCCAATGCTTCCACATCCTTCCTATAATGCGGCAACAAGAATTGTACGCAATACTCCAAGTACGGCGGCACCAGAGTTTTGTACAGCTGCAACATGACCTCCTGGCTCTGAAACTCAATCCCTGTACCAATAAAACCTAACACACCATACGCCTTCTTAACAACCCTATCAACCTGGGTGGCAACTTTCAGGGATCTATGCACATGGACAATGAGATCTCTCTGCTCATCCACACTAACAAGAATCTTACCATTAGCCCAGTAGTCTGTATTCTTGTTACTCCTTCCAAAGTGAATCACCTCACACTTTTCCGCATTAAACTCCATTTTCCACCTCTCAGCCCAGCTCTGCAGCTTATGTATGTCCCTCTGTAACCTTGAAGAAGAAAAAGATGGACATTCCTTGCTGTAGTCCTATTCAGGCCGGAACCGGCAACTCTTTCACTGTTAAATTGGTGCTGCTTCCATCTCTTGTCCAAAATTGGAAAAAAAAAGTTTATGGACTGCAATTTCAATTTCTACCTCCTTCTCACTTTCATCTCATCCATCTCTGACTCCTCTCTTCAACATCTGTTTCCATTTATGATGATAGGCTGGCCAGCAATATCCACTATAACCCCATCAATTCCCAGTTACCTCGACTATACATCCTCAGACCCAACTTCTTGTAAAGATTCTATTCCATTCTCCTAGTTCCTCTGTCTCTGTGACATATCTTCCTATGATCACAATTTCGACAAAGAAACCTATAAAATGTCCACCTTCTTCCTCAAATGAAGATTCCCCAGCACTGTTGCTGGCAGGCCCCTCAGCTGGGTACATTTTATCCCTTGCACTTCAACCTTCACCACTCTCTTTCTTCCCGCAACAGCGATAGTCTGCCCCTTGTTCTCACCTACCATCCGACCAGCATGCACATCCAGAGAATCATTACCCGCCATCTCCGCCACTTTCAGCTAAATTTCAAAAACTAGATACATATTCCACTCCCTTCCTTTTCAACCTTCTGCAGGGACCATTCCTTCTGTATCACCTTGGTCCACACTTCCAACACTTCCAACAACCCCACACAGCCTCGCATCACCTTCTCCTGCAACCGCAGAAGTTGTAACACCTGTCCACTTACTTCCTCCCTTCTCGGTATCCAAGGGCTCAAGCAAATCATCCAGGTCAAGCAGCACTTTGTCTAGACTTCACACAACCAATTTTACTGCATTCATTGCTCACAAAGTTGTCTCCTCTACATTAGGGAATCAAAGTGTAGAATGAGTGACCACTTTGCAGAACATCTATGTTCTATTCACGAAAAAGACCCTGAGCTTCCAGTCGCCTGCCACTTCTATACACCACCCTGTTCCCTAGCCAACATCTCTATCTCAGTGATGTTGTGTTCGAGTGAAGGTCAGCACAAGCTGGAACAGCATCTCAGTTTCACTTCGGGACAGTGCAACGTTTTGGACTCAATATTGAGTTCAATAACTTTAGGGCTTCAGCTCGCCAATGTGCATTCCTGAGCTCCCATACACCAATAGTTGTTATCACATAATCAGCTACTACACAGAGCTCATCGTTAGCTACTAATACCTCCGATAACTAGCCTCATGCCCAGATCGTTATCTACTCTTTCGTCTGTTCAACTGTTCTCTTCAATGTCTTTGGGCTCTATCCTCAGATATCGTTTACTCCCCCACGCTATCTTCTGCATATAAACCAATATTTTACTAGCTACTATCAGTTCTGGGGAAAGGTCACTCGACCGTAAAGTTAACTTTGATTCATTTCCACATTTGCTGCCAGACCTGCTGAGCATTTTCCAGAAATTTTTGTTCCTGTTTGAAATAGATCATCCACGGGTCTTTCAGCTTTTATTTAGTATGGTTTCTGGCAAATGCACATCAAATTCCGTATATTAATTCTTTGATTGCTCCTCCTGCTTTAACTTGTGGCTTTCTGATCTTGTTACTATGTCAGGAAAAATCCCAGGCAATACTTCCTGTAATACCTCTGTTGTCTAGTTTTCCATTAGCTTTGCAACCACAGTAGACATCAGTCCTGCCTATGATCCAGCTATATCACCATCAAGGCTAAACCTTATGCCTGGAATCGAGATTCTCTCCATTACTCCCACCACTACTTCTCGACTTTTCACCAGACTCTCCAACCTTACCTTTTTTGTAATGGAACACTACTCTTCTCACCACAAATTCCACGTTACCATCTTTCTTGGCATTACTCCTTCTGAATTATTTACCTCCTCATCTCTCTCCATCGAAGATTCAGATGTTCCCGTATCTCTTAAAATTTTAGTTTTCTTACTTGCTCCTCGTGCCATATATGAGTAAACCTTACTCTCACAAATATTTTTTTAAAGAGATCTGGCACATTCTTCTCAACCAACTTCCGGTCAGATTGTGAATTATGGTGCAGCTTTTTAGCTTCCACTCTGCTTTCCTTTGCTGCTTCAACGGAACTCGCTGGTTCAACTTGATTTCCACATTGGTCTTCCCAGTGTTTCTATTCAAAGCCACCATCACTGCGACTTCATGAGGCTTACTTTATTGCAGTGAAAACAACTGAGCATTTTTACTTTTTTTGTTGTATGTTCAGGTAAAATATCTTTAGAAAGATGTCGATTTCACTTTCTACCTTTTCCCACAATTACTATCCTTCCCAGATGGAAATTGATGTCATAGGCCAAATATTAAAGTATGGACCAACTCGTAATTATCTGCAAGTTCCACTGCTGATCTTGCAGTTTTAACGCTCTGCACTCTCAAATGAGCTCTCACAAAGTCAGGAAGTGAATTTTTGAATTCCTCCAAAATAATCATCTCTAAGAGCGTAACATGTTTGATTTACATTCAATGCCCTTATCAACTATTAAAATACTTTGTTTGATCCTTTCAAATTCACTGGGTGCTTCACAAAGGTCCCTCCTTAGATTCCTGAAACGTTTCCAGCAGGTTTCTGATACGAACTCACAAGCACTTAAGATGGTATTTTTTCACCTTATACTACATTGCACGCCACAGATAGCTCCTCCGTTCATGATGCGAACACATCACTAATTCTGGGTACAAAGTTTGTTTGAATCAACAATATCTATGTGGCCACCGGTCATTTAATTATTTTTTAGGCAGTTTCTCCAATGAAATGTCGAAGGCTTCTACATTCTTCTCGTTGAAAGTAGGCAATGCTTGAAAATATTTACACAGATTCCCACCGGGCCTTTAGCTAGGATAGGTTTGTTTGTAATTACTATCACTATCACTAAGGATGGCAGCTCCCTACCCAAAAGGACATTAGTGAACCCTGCACCCCCCCTCCCCCAACAATCAATTTAGGGACATCATTAGACTCTTAATTCCAGTTATTTATTGAACTCAAATTCCATCATTTGCCATGGTGGGATTACGAACCCTGGACCCCAGTAAATTATCCGTGTTTCTGGATTAACAGTCCAGGGATAATACCTCTAGGCCATCGCCTCCCCATAAACATAACCTTTCTGACCGTGTCAAATCCGGTCATAAATGTCACATTTAGCAGTGCTGAGCTTACCATTCCGAAATTGAATGTAACACATGAAATGTTGTCAAGTGCATGATTTCGATGTTTAAAAGTGGAATTCTAATTAGTGAATGTTTCATGATTTGATTTATCCAATTGATGGGACTGAACTGAATCTTTTTTAAACTGAGCGGTGACATTAGAAGAAAAGTCACTGGATATGGGTACCGGTGGCTAGGCCAGAATTTATTTCAATTTGCCAGTTGCCCCGGAAAAGGTATTGGTGAGCTCCCATCTTGATATGCTGCAGTCCATGTGCTGTAACTAGATGGCCAATGCAGTTAGGGAGGGCAATGCAGTGTTGTGACCGAACGAAACAAAAGGAATGGCTACGTGTTTCTAAGTCGGGAAAGTGAATGGTTTGGAGGAGAACTTGCAGGTGGTGGTTTTCCCATGTATCTTCTGCACTTTCCCATCGAGATGGGAGCGCTCGTGAGTTTGAAATGCTATTTAAGGTGCTTTGATGAACTTATGCAGTGCATCCTTTTTGGATACTACCGCAATGAAGAGGCTGTTTGCTTTGGATGAAGAATGACGTCAAGGTCCTTGGGTGATGCTGGCACCGCACTGGATGAAGAAAAATTGGCATTGAAAACTATGGATCTGAACGGCGCTTTGTGTATTATATTAATAAATGTAACGTGATTGTCTTGTAACATTCTGATATTTCACTAAGAGGCCCTTCTCCTCTTTACGAAAGGTTAAAAACACTCCATTAAATTAAAACTTCTGCACGATACCTGAAGCAACTGCACTCATGTTTGATTCAAATTATAAACAAAAACAAACTATGTAATGGTCTCCCTTGTGTCTAGTATCAGATATAAATGTGACAAATTTCTGGGTGGTGCAGATCACTCTGAGAAATATCCATAAAAATGCACGGACTACCAAACGGTCTAGTGTTTAGCATTTACTATCCTGCTCTTGTATGTATGGGAGTTCCAGGTAAAACATTGTATTTTCTAGCATCACTGCTATTCTTTACCGCAAATATTCTTCCCTGCTCCTTATTTTTCCACTGCCCACTTATTCGTCTGTACTTTTCCATGCTCCGTCTTTCTACCCAACAACTGGATTATTTTGAACAGGACTGATTCCTCCATTCAATTATTGCAATTTATTCTGATTTACAGTATGTTTATTTACACTAGAGATGCTATTTCTGTTTTATAATGCTACCACAGACCCCCTTTCATGATATTCCCTCTTTGTTAGTGATATGTGATGAATAGTAATAACTATTCTTTCATAGCTGGATGTTATTCTTCTAATTGTAGGAATTCACAACTTTAAGCAAATTTATTGTCACTGTAGTATTACAATTTCCATCTTTACCCCTTCTACGACGATAAATTCATTCACTTGAAATGATAAATGTTCTCATTTACTTGAAATATTTCTGACAGTCACTGTCCGTGGACCTACAGAACGTGGGCTGCAATGGTTCAAGAAGGCAATTTATCACCAAGTTCTCAAGGGCAACCAGATCCTGGACAGCTAGCTATGTCCACATCCCGACGTTGCACATAAAAGAAAATATCATGTCAATGTTGACTTTCTATGCAGTCATGTGATATGGCAGTCAGATGCTCAGCCAGCATTTCATTCAGTTAGAATTGTCTTGGAGATGGTGCTGCTGAACCTCTCCCTGAACAACTGCAGAGCTTACGTTGTAAGAATACTGACAGTGCTCTTGGAAATGGAATTCAGGCTATTGATACTGCGGCAGTGAAATAATACCAACATGGTTCTCAATTAGAATGCTGTGTGGCTTGGAGGAACTGATTTTTGTGTTCATTCGTAGTCTTTTCCAACCTTTTTTTAAATTCATTTGTGGGATGTAGGTGTCATTGGCTGGCCAGCGTTTTTCGCCCATCGCTAGTTGCCCTTGATGACAGTGATTGGTACAACTGAATGCCTTGATATGCCATTTCAGTGGGCGATTGAAAGACAACCACATTGCTGTGGGTCTGGAGTCACATTTAGGTGAAACCACATGAGGGTGAACCAGATGGGTTTTTCCTGACAATCGGCAATGATTTCATGGTGGTCAGTAGATTCTTAATTCCAGACATTTTTTATTGAATTCAAATTCCACCATCTGCCGCGGTGGGATTCGAAGCCGAGTCCCCTGAATATTACAACGGATTAATAATCGAGCGATATTACCACTAGGCCATTGCCTACCCTATTAAAGTCAAGAGTTTGGAAGATGTTGTGGAAGTAGTTTTAGTCAGTCACTTCATTGTCTCTCGTTCAGGGTAGACGTGTTGCAAATGTTTGTTACCCCTAGATGGGAACAATTCTTAGGTGGAAAAAGCGGCTTCAATACAGAAATCTGTTTTCCTTTCTTTGATTGTTTTGAGCTCCTTAAGTGCTCACGTAATTGCATCCATCCAGGAGAATGAAGGCCATTCCGTTATACTCATGACTTCAGTCTTGTAGATTTTGAACAAATATTAGAGAGAGAGGAGGTGAGTTACTTACTGCATCATTCCTCGTCTCTTACATGTGTTTGCAACGATATGTTGGAAATGATACTGAAACCAATACATGATTTCTCCCCATTTCTGAAGAAGGGTCCCGACGCAAAACATCAACAGTCCTGCTCCTCTGATGCTGTCCGGCCTACTGCGCTCCTCCAGCTTATCTCTGATTCCAGCATCGGCAGTTCTCACTGTCGCGGAGTATATGATCAGATCCTCTTTTCATGTAGATAGTTGCTTCATGGTGCATGTGTTGTGTAAATGTTAATTCCCACTTCTCAGCCAAAAACGTGTTGCTAAAGTCCCCCTTACTCTGGATACAGACTGTTTAAATATTTTAGAGCTCTTAAAACAGTGCCGAGTTTTGTGGTATCATCAAAAAATAATACACATCTGACAAATTGAAAAGAAAAATTGCGTAAATGTAACTCTCTTGCGTTATTTGCAATGTTGC
This sequence comes from Ginglymostoma cirratum, assembly GCA_024137785.1. Lineage (NCBI taxonomy): Eukaryota > Metazoa > Chordata > Chondrichthyes > Orectolobiformes > Ginglymostomatidae > Ginglymostoma > Ginglymostoma cirratum. The sequence goes on from JAHRHZ010000108.1 coordinate 5,070,921, forward strand.
TGTGCATGAATTATCGAACTGTGATCACAGGATAATGTTCTTACTGTTGAGTCCATGAAATGATATTGATCCATGACAGTGTGCTTAGCACCCCATTTACTAGCTTCAAAATTATGTCTCTTCTGCACTGACGAACCATGGAAGATATGTCTATCATCAACAAGATGCATTGAAACAACTAATAAAGCTTCCTTAGCCAGTACCTTTTAACCATGCGAATTTACCTCTTAAGAGGTCAAGATCAGCAAATGTATATGAATACCTTGTCCTGTGTTATTTTATAGAACGAGAATGAGAAGGGGCAGTTGTGTACTTTGTTCTTTGAATGTGAAACTAAACTACAAAATGCTCCTTTCCCATGGCAAATCTTTTATTTATATAACTCACATAACACTGGTTCTTGTCTTAACTAAACTCTTAAATACCTTCCACAATATGTTTTTATTTCCCTGTATGTCGAATGTTCTGGATTTTTAATGCACTTCCAAATCCTTCTCAGTGCTTTCTTACAGTATTTCAAATTCTACTGTATTTGTAATGCCTAATTCGATATTTCATCATTTTATTCAGGGAGGCCACTGTTGCTGTTTTAAGAAACAAAAACAAAAGTTTCTGGAAAAAGCTCAGCAGGTTTAGCAGTATCTGTGTAGAGAAAGAAAAGTTATCTTTTAGTTTGCATTGACCCTTCTTCAGAGCTGATTATAGTCACTGAAGTGTCGCTGGGCCTTTCTTTTTATGATTTTCATTTCTGATTTCCAGCATGCACACTTTATATTTTCCTCATCATTTTAAGAAATAGGTTTGTATTGAGAATAACAGAGCAAATGTCTAAGGTTTCAATATGAATCAGACAACTTGAGTGAGAGAAAAACAAATGGAAGATGCAGAAGACAGTAATAAATGTGAAGTTATGAAAAAGAGAGGAACGATATTTGTTAATGTGGATATATTGGAAAATATGGAACCAGAACGGGGTATGAGTGTACTTTTACACCAGTCAATGAAAGTAGACATGCAGATGTCAAAAGCAATTAGGAAGGCAATTTTACTTCATTGAAAGAGATTTAAGTTGTGAATTATACTTGGCTTATGGCTGTTATACAGTGCCTCGATGAGACCACAACAGGCATATTGCGTGCAGTTTTGATCTTCTTACATTATATGGGATATATTTGACACTGCGGGAGTGCAGTGAAGGTTCACATGGCAGATAACGTGCATAGGCTGCATTCTGTCGAGTTTAGAAGGATGAAAGGTGATCTGACTGAAACGTATGGACTTTAACAGAAGCTGACAGGCTAATTACAATGAAGATGTTTTCTCTGGTTCCAGACACCCGAACCAGGAAATAAAGTCTCAAATACAGGGTAGACTATATGCAACTGAGATGAGCAAAGATGATTTCATCCAAATGACAGAGAACCTGTGAAACTTTCCAGAAAAGATGGCTGTGGAGGTCAAGTTAAATAACAAATGCCATTTAAAATGTTCCTTAATTTTAAATCATTAAGGAGATTCAGGAGAAAGGAAGAATATAACAATAAGATGGGGAATCAACCCATATCATAGTAAAATGTTGAGCTGGTTCCATGGGCCAAATCACATACTCCTACTCCAATTTTGTTTTTGTGTTTCTATTGTTAAATTAAACACAGAGACACAAACATAAGGAAACACTCACATATACAATCTCTTTCACACATGGATAACATTTTAAAAACCTTTATGTGTTACAGCTAACTTGGCAGTGATTGTGATTCTACCTCGTGGAAGATGTAATCTTTCCAGATGTATCACACACTACATGGTGGGAATGGCAGTGATGGACCTTTTAGTCATCATCACTGCTGTGGTGGTAAACCGGATTGCTCGCATTTATTTACAGTTTAGTTTCCTGTCCATCACACCAGCGTGCAGTCTCCGTTCTGCCTTAATTTATGCAACTATAGACTGTTCTGTGTGGCTAACAGTCGCCTTCACTTTTGATCGATTTATGGCCATTTGTTGCCAAAAGATTAAAATGAAATATTGCACTGAGAAAATGGCAATGAGGGTGATAGGAATAATTTGTGCTTTGAGCTGTTTCAAAAATGCCTTCTTGTACTTTATATATGAACCTATGTACACAATTAAACAAACACCCTGGCTCTGCAGCATAAAAGCAGTGTTTTACACATCACCAGTATGGGCTGCGTATGACTGGATACATCGCATTTTGACCCCTTGTCTCCCATTCATTCTGATATTAATGCTCAATGCTCTCACAGTCAGACACATCTTAGCAGCTAACAGAGCCCGCAAGAGGTTGCTGCACCAAAACAATGGAGAGCATGACCCAGAGATGGAGAGCAGAAGGAAGTCTATTGTTTTACTTTTTTCCATCTCGGGCAGTTTTATTCTGTTTTATTCATTATTTTTTATCACTTTTCTTTATGTTAGAATTGCTAGTCTCACTTACTTCTCAGGTTCAAACTCTGATAAATCTAATTTTATTCTGGAAGAAAGTGGATTTATGCTACAACTACTGAGTTCCTGTGTTAACCCATTCATTTATGCAGGAACCCAAAAGAAATTCAGGGAGGAATTACAGAATTGTATGAATCTGATACTTAAATTATTAAAATTATGGAAATAATAAAATCCAACAACAAGTTCCCAATCTCATGCACATATTTTCTGTTTGTCAATTCAGTAACAAGCTTTGTTCTTGGGGCCTTCACCATTCACTTTGGAATCGTAACAGACAATGTTTCTTTTACACAAAAGCATTTGTGATGAGCACTCATTACAGCAGTCAAATTAACTGTGATGCTGTTGGAAATGTCCAGAAACAACAATTCAGAGCAAAATAATTGGGATGGGGAGAAAAGAGCATTCCTCAAGTGAAAAACATTTTTAAGCAAATTTCTGGAGTTTCCTGACGGTGTGTATGAAAAGGGTGACCATGAAACTGCTACTGGTGCTATTTAAATAGTCCAAAAAGCCCATTGGTCTGAGATAAAAGGTACTGCAGATGCTGGAGAATCCGAGATAACATGGTGTGGGGCTGGATGAACACAGCAGGCCAAGCAGCATCACAGGAGCAGGAAAACTTGACGTTTCGGGCCTAGACCCTTCATCAGAAATGGGGGAGGGGAAGAGGGTTCTGAAATAAATAGGGAGAGAGGGGGAGGCGGATAGAGGATGGATAGAGGAGAGGATAGGTGGAGAGGAGGCAGACAAGTCGAAGAGGCGGGGATGGAGCCAGTAAAGGTGAGTGTAGGTGGGGGGGGTAGGGAGGAGATAGGTCAGCCCAGGGAGGACGGACAGGTCAAGCCCACTGGTCTGCTGCCTTACGACTGACTTGGAAGAAAAGCTATAGCTTATCAAATAAAACAAGGACAGAAGTAACGCTGATACAAACTTGACTACATGAGAGGAAACAGAGAGAAATTTTTTTTTTTGTATTCTTTTCAGACTGGGGGAATATTGTATTGGAGTTCCTTTGAAATTGGAATTGGGAACTCCATAAACTTGAGTTAATCCAAACCACTGCTACACATGTGTTAACTCCCAGCAAGTCCTATTACCTTATCACCTCTGTGTTCACTGACCAACATTGTCTCCTGGTCAAGCAATGCCTTTATAACCAAATGTCATAATCTTCTTCAAATCACTCCACATCTTTAAAACACTGTCACCACTTGCAGCCCCACAGTCTCCGAGGCATCTGTCCCTCCTCCTCTAACTCTAGCCTGGTGCACTTTCTAGGTCATATTTGCTCCATCTTTGGTGAATGCACATTCAGTTACCGTGGCCCCATGATTTGCTACTACCCCAAGAACTCTTCAGCTCAATTTTGCCTATATGACTGTCCTTGTTGACTGAATTTTTGATCATCTGCCACTACATATATTTGTGTGCATGTGTGTGTGTGCACGTGTGCATGATTACACACGTGTGTGTAATAGCAGCAAAATGCAGCACTTTGTAATTGCAACTAAACTGATGTTTTATTTTACATTATATGCAGAAAGACAAAATATTCTTTTACACCTTGTCATTTTTTATTTCAATGCACACACTTAATAGAAAACAAGAGTTGGCAGGTCATGTTACAGTTGTATAAGACTTTGGTTCTGCCACATTTAGAGTACTGCGTACAGTTCTGGTCGCCACATTACCAAAAGGATGTGGATGCTTTGGAGAGGGTGCAGTGGAGGTTCACCAGGATGTTGCCTGGTATGGTGGGCGCTAGCTATGAAGAAAGGTTGAGTAGACTAGGATTATTTTCATTAGAAAGACGGAGATTGAGGGGGGACCTGATTGAGGTCTACAAGATCATGAGGGGTATAGACAAGGTGGATAGCAAGAAGCTTTTTCCCAGAGTGGGGGACTCAATTACTAGGGGTCATGAGTTCAAACTGAGAGGAGGAAAGTTTACGGGAGATAGGCGTGGGAAGTTCTTTACGCTGAGGGTGGTGGGTGCCTGGAACACGTTGCCAGCAGAGGTGTAGACACAGACACGTTAGTGTCTTTTAAGATGTATCTGGACAGGTACATGGATGGACAGGGAGCAAAGGCATACAGACCCTTAGAAAATAGATGATAGGCTTAGACAGAGGATCTCAATCGGCGCAGGCTTGGAGGGCCGAAGGGCCTGTTCCTGTGCTGTAATTTTCTTTGTTCTTTGTTCTTTTGTTCTACAAGAGCATTGTGAAGTGTTTAAACAAGTTTCTGAAAAGACTAGCAGGTAGAAAGTGAGGATGTAGGCAATTGTGCTAAGTGATGCATCATTTCATGAAACAAATCTCCTATATGTTAAGTACTGAATGACAAACAAAAATAATGTGGCTGGAAGGCTTTCCTTGTGTTTAGTTAAGCATCAAGAAGGCCGGATTTTGTAACAAGTTAGCCTTAGTTGGCAGGATTTGGATACAATGTGCCAATTTCATGTCAATCACCTGCATCATTCAGCATGTTTACAAGTAGCAACGAGTGATAAATCTTCCATTGGATTTCTTCGGTGAATTTCACCATTTTGAGGGAAACGAAGATAAAACCAATCACTTGTAGAAAGAAACTTTTTATCGCTGAAGGATTGCTAAATGATCTTTGACTTTGCTCTGTTATTTTTTTCTTTCGCTGTATAACTTTTCACACCACATTTAAGCATGCCTCTGGTTGTCAGCTTAATTGTACTTTGCCAAGATAGCTCAAGTTGCTGTGAATGCTATTTGCCAGAGTTACCTTTTCTTTGATGAATGTTATTATTTCAAGTTGCATAGGTGATTTGCTGTTGGCCACTGCACTAATTATATTCAGCAAAATCAGAAGGTCGCAGCTGTAATGACATAATGAAAATATACTGTAAATGGCAGAACCCTTATGAACGTTAATATTCTGACGGACCTGGGCACGCAGGTCCACAGTTCCCTAAAAGTGTCACCACAGGTGGCCAAGGTAATTAAGAAAGCACACAGCATGCTTGCCTTCATTGGCTGGGGCATGGAGTACAAGAGTTCGCTAACCATGTTGCAGCTATATAAAACCCTTTTTAGGTTACATTTGGAGTACTGTGTGCAGTTTTGGTCGCCACACTATTAGAAAGTCGTGGAAGCTTTAGAAAGAGCACAGACAAGGTTCACCAAGATGTTGCCTGGTTTTGAGGCCTTTGGCTCCGAAGAAAGGTTAAAAAGACTAGGATTGTTTTCACTGGAAAGACGGCGGCTGAGAGGAGACCTGGTAGAGGTCTACAATATTATGAGAGGCATAGATAGGATGAATAGTCAGAGGCTTTTCTTTCCCCCCAGAGTTGAAGTTTCAATAACAAGGGTACACAGGTTCGAGGTGTGAGGGGTAAAGTTTAAGGGAGATGTGCAAGGGACATTTTTCACACAGGGATTTGTAGGATCCTGTAACGCACTGCCAGGAGAAAGAGTAGAAATGGGCACACTGGCGACATTTAAGAAGCACCTGAATTGTTACATTAGTAAGGATGGAATAGAGGGATTTGGACCAAATAAGGGCAGAAAGTTTGTTTATGGATTAGTTAGGTCATGTTGATCTACATAGGCTTGAAGGGCCGAAGGGCCTGTTCCTGTGCTGTACTTCTCTTTTGTTCTTTTGACATGCTGAGCATAGAAATATGTTTGAATTTGGACTCAGTGGAAGCACTAACAACTTATTCGATCAATAACAGAAATTAATATACTTACAGATAAACTTACCAACTTGTTGTCTGAAATAATGACTAATCATTCAATTCAGCTTGAACCATCATTTTTTCAACATCCCTCATTACATAAAGAAGACACACCAAAAAAAAACTACTGAAAGTGAATGCATGAAAATTAAGAAGAAGGAATTATATTGTATTCACATGGGTTGATGTATTAAAAAATTTACATGAAATAGTCAGCTCAATTTTAAAGTTATTCTCAGAAAGCAATAAGAAAATGTACATACATAATGTCATTGGTGTCAATGCACAGAAGGAAAACAAAACAGGTTACCTTGAACTAATGGCAGAAAACTATGACAGCTGTCAATGATCTTTGAGTTTTTGAAAATTCTGAGACATGAAGCAAAAATATCCAGAGTGATTCCTCAAGTAGACACTGAAAACAACAAGAAGAATGTAGTCTGAGAGACAGCATGAACAGACAAAATATATTTTTGTTGGAATCAAATAAAACAGAGTTCTATTTTAATGATATTATCAGAATATGTCAAGTGAATGTACAATTCCCCCAAGACTCTCGAATAAGATAAGAGCATACCTACTGGTAAATGTAAAATTAAATGAGAATAAATGATTAATGCTGGAACACAGAGACAGGAAAACAACAGCAACAAATAGGAATTAGAATATCGGACTTGATTTGGTAGAATAACAATTGTGCACCTACGTGACAAGCAGCATATCATGAAATGGTTAACGTGTTCATTAAAAGAGTAAGAGTCTTTAAAATCAGCAGAATACAGTCCCTTGCCTCTTAGAGAAATTGGCCTTAACACAAATATGATAGATTAAACGTACTGATGCCATCCAAAGGAAAAAGAAAGAAGAGTATTTGGAGATGAACATCTAAGGTTTTAGAAATAAACAGTTAGTGAGAAGTAGCCTCGAACTGGATGCAGATGTAAAAAGAACTGGAGAATTTCCTGTCCATGTATGATGTTGTTTTAATGATAAGGGTGAAGTGTTCTGCGGTTAGCAAATTGAAGAATACTAAAGCAGTGTTAATCTAGGTTAACAGCATTTAGTGATTATGGCTAATAGAATATAGTGAATTTTAACATAGCAAAATGTAAGCTAAAATCTTATCAGAAGTATAAGTGTGTGATCAACACAAAAAGATGAGACCAGTTTAATCCATCACAACGTCGAGATAATAGATTACAAAATAACATCCCGTTATGTAAGAGCTTTTCCAATAAAACTTTTTTTGTTTTATTTTTACATCTTTCAAGACATAAATAACATATATTACTTCCCAAGTGTTCGAATTCTAAACTTTATCGGAGATAAAACGTTTATAGTCTTGTTTAAATGTTACAATGACACGAGTGGAATCAGTGAGCTACCGTCACCTTCGGACGAACATCTACTACATGACACATCACAATATGTAACTAAACACAGTAAGTACAGTTATCACATGATGGAACTAATCTTCTATTTTAATCTATCATAGAACATGCAAAGAATAAAAAAAAAGTTGGTAATTTGAAATTCTAACTACATTTGCAAAATAGGCAAGATAGTCATCAGAGATAAAAGATACTGCAGATGCTGGAGAATCCGAGATAACAAGCATGGGGCTGGATGAACACAGCAGGTCAAGCAGCATCATAGGAGCAGGAAAATTTGACGTTTCGGGCCTAAACCCTTCATCAGAAAATGGTCATCACATCAGAGACTAGTGGAGAAATGAATATTTCATGATTGATTTATTCTAGTTATAATTAGTTATCACAATATTAATTAATTAATCTGAGATTGTGGTATTCTGCTTAGATTATAGCCAATGTAGACCTTGACATTCATGCACCACGCGACTTCACATAACTTCATTTGATAAAGAAATGAATCAGGGGATTATGAACAAGATAAACGTAATGATGTTATGTCTTGGACTTACAACTGCAAGGCTGAGGGCCGCCTGATTAGTTTCAAATTTAGATTTCAGAAGTTCCATAAAGCACTCCAATTTTTTTTTGGCTATTATCAAAAAAATTATGTTCACAATTGTGCTGTTGAAATTGTTTCACTGCAATTAGCTAAATAGCAGCTTAGTATCAAACTAAACTTTGTCACGATGTACTTAAGTACATTTTAATTTCATGGTGTACACTATAATAGATTATATATAAATGTATACCGATATATGACTCAATTGGTTCATCTGGATAATGGCAGTAACATGGTCTAAAGTCATGTTGGGACATCTGTTTGGAAAGTAAAGAGGGACTTGCTGTAGAACCCATATGGTCTTAAGTTTTCCAGGAAATGAATTAGTTTTTTACTCAGTTATCTTCAACTGTTGATGGTTGCAATTGATGCAAAACTAAAGACCTCAGCTGAAAATAAGGCTACTGATTAGAATTGCGGCAAGTCTCACCTGTTGCCCCAATAAAGTATAAGATGACAGCTAGAACATATATATAGATATATATATATGACTTCTAAGAGATAAGGTGGGGATGAAACAGTTTCAAAACATAAATCAGTACTGGTCGGCTCTAGTCAAAAGATATTCAGAGAGGACAAAGGAAACATGAGTGGTGAAACTTGGTCAAAATCCGACATTGCCAGTAGCCTGAAATCTTCTGGCCAAATACAAAATTATATGCCTTCTACTGAGAACCTAATAGAAAATTAGCCATTTAACATAACTAAAGTAATTAGGGAAAAAAACTGAACATTTGTAACACTATGTTCAGAGCACAGTCATTCTTCTAGTTGAGTGTTACCCAGTAACCTGCAATCAAGCTCTGTTTAGTTTTAAGCTACCAGAATACTGGCAGCCATTTAGAAATTACAACACTGTCAGTATGCACCATTAATTTCAGCTGGCTGTGGTGAAAAAGGAGGCACAGTTGCCTTCTCCCTCTTCCTCTTCTCTACGTCACAATTATTAAAATTGAAGTGCGCTCCGCATTGCTGAAAGAGAGCTGATTGGAACCTTTCCTCTGAAAAATGGAGCTTACTACTTTTTGAATAACAAGGAAGGGTGCAGCAGCAAACTGCGTGAGGTAGACACTCCTCAGAAAATGTGTCCCAATGTTATTATTCTGAAATAGGGAAGTTTGCATTAAGTTCACACATGTTGAACTTGACATGTGGATGTTGAATAGATCAGTCCTGAATCTGGGCCTGTCCATACTGATCGAGATTATTATCTTGGAACTGTTCACAGTGCAATGAACTTGTCCAAAATGAATGAAATGAAAGTGTCCTGGACAAGGACACGCTGAATGTAATAACAAGCCATTGGACCAATACACATTGAATCTGACAGCCCTTAAATAGACCTGTATGAACTGAGTAGGTAGATTTTCTGAAGTGGGTGCACAAAGTCTCTGGGAGATTTGAACCTAGGCTTCACCTGAAAAGTGATCACACAGACACAATCATGCTAAGAATTGAGACCTTAGCTGTGTTATCATTGAGAAATCTGCATTTTGTGTCCTGATGATTCTTAAACACCACTACTTTTAACTGAAATCCAGACCTGATGGATCAGGTGAAAAATATGTTGATACTCTATGGGCAATTCTTACACAGCCATGTCGTACGAAAAGTGAAATCATTTTTTCCATCAAAACAAAACACCTGCGAATCAGAAATTGCAGTAAACAGCTTGTGTATTGTAACTATAACGGGCATAAAAGAATGAACAAATGAATTATTTTCTTCAAGTCGGTCATCAGGTATAAATGAAGTTTCTTTGCAAGGATTTGCAGAACATGCCTAGAAATGCATGAAATACTGGCAGGTCTGCTGTTTGCTACTTACGGTCTAGTAGTTGCAACAATCAAGGTTCCAGGTAAAAAAATTGGACTCAGCTAGTAGTCCCATTAACCAATGTCTCGAACATTGAAAATCATGCTTCTCCACATAGCAGCTATCCTCTTTCTGTCCAATAGCGCTGAATATTCTCCAACATTTTTGTAGTATTTCATAATGTAATACGTTGAACTTTTCTTATTTCTTGTCATTCTTGGCTTATACAATTTATCCATGCTTATTTTACGATTTCTTACTTTTGTGGCTATAATTTTCAGCATTGATGCATTGCTTTTGCTCTGGAGTCACATACACATCAAACTAATTAACAACATCAGGTTTCCTTCCATGTACGACATTGGAGAGTCAAGTGGGATTCTATGATTATCATTTCATGGCAATTATTAGACTTTTGGTTCGACTTTTAAAATAAAGGTAGATTGGAATCTGGGGATCAACAAAGTTACTCCAGTCTCGCGATTACTTGCCTAGGTACAAAGCCACTAAGCCATCGTCTCCTCTTTTGAATGTTTGTTCTTAGTAATTTCCCTTTCTCTCCGTTGAATCTAACTTCACTGCGATTGTCATCCCGTCTCGAGAAAGATGTGGTTCATCTTATTGCGTCACATAGAGTTAGTGTACGTGGCAATGATGGATCACTTGGTGATTCCTGTGGCAGTGACATAAAATTTTGTTGCTGGAATTTATTCCCTGTTTAGTTTTGTGTGCATAAAATCAATATACAGCATTTGCTCTGCCTTAAATTACACAGCCCTTGACAATTCTACCTTATTAACCATTTATTAACCTTTTATGGATTGGTATAATTTCTTACAAGAGATTGAAATTTAAGTATTGTACCAATAATGTAGCTGCATATGTCATAGGAATCGTGTCTGTACTGAGCTGCCCAATAATCATTGCCTCATATTTTGCATGTGAACATATATAAGTAATTGGCACTATACCCTGGCTCTGCGGCATAAAGGTAATTGTTTATACTCATTCAAAGTCCAATGATTTTCAAGTTCTGATGAATCAAGTTACTCTGTCCATTTGTCGTATAATCCTTGGCTCACTTTCCCATTTGCAAATCCTTCCCAGTTATTATCCTAAAATGGAGTTTACAATAAACCACCATTATCAGTCCAGAAAACTGAGGAAATTAAAATAAAATCACTAGGTTTAAATTTGCTGTATGTAGATCTCTCCATTCATGCCCACAGTGAAAGAAATTTCCAAAATCACCCCTGTCTGTTCAGTGTAGACATTCATAACATTCTCTCCAAACTAAATCCCATTGCTCTCCATGGTTCTTCCAAAACTGATTCAGTGCCTGATTTTCCTTTCACCCTGTGAGCCTTTGAAATCCATCCTGGAATCCCACTGTGGATGTCTTCCATATCTCTTTAAGTCATCTACAGAGAACATCTTCAAATTTAAACTGATTCTCCTATCTAATAACAAATGAGTCCAACAGTCACTGACACCAATCTCCTCCAGTCTGTCTGTATGGAGTTTGCATGTTCTCCCCATGTCTGCATTGGGGTTTCCTCTGGGTGCTCCGGTTTCCTCCCAAAGTCCAAAGACATGCAGGCCAGGTGAATTGGTCATGCTAAATTGTCCACGATGTTCAGGGATGAATAGATTAGATAGGTTGTAGTGAGATGTTATTGGGATAACATCCCATTGATTTCTATATTCTCTATAAATTAATGCTCTTTATCTGCTTACACAGAGGTATGCAGGCACTGCCTTAAAACTTCCTGCCTAACTAGAATTAGGTGTAAAACTTTGTAAATCCTTATCTTCCTATACATAAGTAGAAAAGACACTGCCTTAAGATTCCTGCCTGAATAGAATTAGGTATAAACTTTGTAAATCTTTATTTTCCTGCACAGAGGTATGTGGAAGCTGTCTCAAATAAGATTAGGTGGCAACGTTTGTAAAGGTGTGAGACTTCTGAAATCCTGTAAAGAATGTAACTTCTGTTTCTGCTAAAGGGGCCAGGACACTGACCTTTGTTCAAGCCAGACACTTCTGAAGCTTGAAATTACATTCTGTCACTTCAGCAACTTGAAATCGCCTCCTGCTGTTAGAGTCACTTTGCGAACAATCGATATTGTATCCTGCTTTCTGTATGTTTTCCATGTAGTGATTGTTTGTGTGTATCATGTCATTGTCCGATGTAGTGATTGTTTCATGTAACATGCCATTGTGAGATGTAAAATTGCTTTATGGATTATGCACTCGATAAGGTATAAAAAGCGGGGACTGTCCTCAGGGAGCATCGCTTATGAGACTCTGCACTCTGTGCCGGGTTGAGTACAGTGATCCTCCACAGCTTGTACTTGCTTTGTAATAAAGGATTTATGTTTTTCTAAACAGGTCAATGCCTTGTTATTGCATCAAGTCCGTGAGGGTCTCCAAAAACGAACCTAACTGTAGGGGGATGGGTCTGGGTGGGATGCTCTGAGGGTCGGTGTGGACTTGTTGGGCTGAAGGGTCTGTTTCCACACTGTAGGGATTCTATGGATTCACGGTCACCAATGTCCTCCTCTGGTATAAAATTGTCCCACAGGCACTGACAGCAATCTGCTTCTGTCTGATATAAACAAGTCCCATAGACATGGTCTCCAAGCTCCTTCTGTATGATATAAACCAGCCCCACAGTCACTTATACAAAACTCATCCTATCTGATATCAAACAGTTCCACATTCACTGACTCCAATTTACTCCTGTCTGATATGAATCAAAGACACTGTCACCAGTCTCCTCCTCTCTGATATAATTCATTTCAACAGTCACTGACACCAATCTCTTCCGGAACAAAAACAGAAGTTGCTGGAAAAGCTCAGCGGTCTGGCATCATCTGTGAAGCAAAAAATCAGAGTTAATGTTTCAGGTCCAATGACCCATCCTCAGAACTGATGTTTTTCTTCACTGATGCTGTTAGACCTGCTCAGCTTTTCCAGTAACCCCTTTTTTTGCTTCCTGATTTACAGGATCTTTAGTCCTTTCTGATATAATCCAGACCCACAGTTTCAGTCATCTGACAACAATTTCCTCCTGTTTTATGTTAATCAGCCCTACAGTCAATGACACAATTCTCCTCCTATCCGATTTAAACCAACAACACTATCACTGATACAAATCTGCTCCAGTCTGATATACACAGGGTCTGAATCTAGAATCCCGACAGTATGGAAACAGGCCCTTCGGCCCAACAAGTCCACACCGAACCTCAGAGTATCCCAACCACACCCGTCCCCTTGTAACCCACCTAATCTACACATCCCTGAACACTACGGGCAATTTAGCATGGCCAATCCACCTAACCTGCACATCTTTGGATTGTGGGAGGAAACCGGAGAACCCGGAGGAAACCCACGCAGACACAGGGAGAGTGTGCAAACTCCACACAGACAGTCACCCGAGGCTGGAATCGAACCTGGGTCCCTGGTGCCGTGAGGCAGCAGCGCTAACCACTGAGCCACCGTGCCGCCCCCAGTCCACAGTCATTGAAACCAATCTCCTCCTTTTTGATATAACTACCCCTACATTTACCGTCATCAATCTCCTCCTGTCTGATATAACCCAGACCCACAGTGACAGTTAATCTCCTCCTCTATGATATAATCCATTCCCACAGTCACTGACACAAATTTCCTCCTGTCTGATATGGTCCATTTCCACAGTCACGGTCACCAACCTCCTTCTGTGTGAAATAATCAAGCTTCACAGTCACTAACACCAATTTCCTCCTGTCTGATATAAATCAGCCCCACAGGCAGTGACACAAGCTATACAGTCATGGACACCAGTCCTGACGAAGGGTTTCATCCCAAAATATTGACGCTCCTGCTTCCTCGGATGCTGTCTGACCAGCTGTGCATTTCCAGCTTTACGTTTTTTTGACTCTGGCTTCTAGTATCTGCAGTCCTCACTATCTCCAATCCTCTGTTCTTTGATAAAGACAAGCTCCATAGTCACTACCAACAATCCCCTGATAACAAGCAATGATTTCTGATGAAGGGTTTAGGCCCAAAACGTCAAGTTTTCCTGCTCCTATGATGCTGCTTGACCTGCTGTGTTCATCCAGCCCCATGCTTGTTATCTCAGATTCTCCAGCATCTGCAGTACCTTTTATCTCATCAACAATCCCCTCCTGTTTTATGTTAATCAGCCCCACAGTCGTGGACATAAATCTCCTCCTGTCTGACATGAACTGGTCCCTTAGTCCCTGCCAACAATCTCTTCCTGTCTGATATAACCCAGCCCCACAGTCACTGTCACAAACTTCCTCCTCTCTGATATAAGCCAGCAAGACAGTCATTGACTCCAATCACCTTCTGTGTCTCATAAACTGGTGCCCCAGTCCCTGCCAACAACGTACATCTGTTTGGTATAAACCAGTCTGACAGAAACTTACACAAATCTGCTATTTTCTAATATAAACCACAAAGATGATCACCAATCTTCTACACTCTGCTATAACCCAGCCCCACAGTCACTGACACCAATCACCTCCTGTTTCAGCGCAGATTCAGTGTCACAAGTCTCCTCCTGTCTGATATAAACCAGCAACATTAGTGTCAGTGACAATCTCCTTGTATCTGATGTAAAATAGCCCAACAGTCACAGTCACCAATCTCATCCTGTCTGAAAAGTCCAGCCCCACCGTAACAGACACCAATCTCCTCCTGTCTTATGTTAAGCAGCCCGACAGTCACTGACACCAATCACCTCCTATATGACACTGACACCAATCCCTGAGGACACGAGCTTAAAAGCAGAAACTGAAACGGGAGGATCCTTCACAAAAGGAAGTACAGTGCTGGTCTGATGTTGTGGAAGACCATGTCTGGGACAGCTTGGAATCGGTGGACTGAGCCTGTTCAAAAACTCAGTGGAAAACTTAGATTAGTATGCCGCCACTATCATGGACTTCATTAGTAAACGCATGGAGGACTGCGTACCAAAGAAGTCAATCCCAGTATCCCCCAACCGTAGACCTTGGATGAACTAGGAAATCCACTCCCTACTGAAGACCAGACATGCGGCATTCAAGTCAGATGACCCAGACCAATACAATAAATCTAGATATGACCACCGTAAAGCCATCAGAAATGCCAAAAGGAAGTATTGGACCAAGTTAGAAGCCCAAACCTACCAAACAGTCTCCCACCACCTATACCAAGACTTAAACAATATTACAGGATACAAAAATGAAGCACAGCGAGATAGAAGACAAAGACACATCCCTCCCTGATGTTCTCAATGCTTTCTATGCTTAGTTTGAGCAAAACACCAGCAGCGCAATGACTTGATAACCCCAGACATACCTGTTCCCTTTGTCACCGCTGCAGATATCAGATCGATCTTCCTGGGAGTCAATCCAAGAAAGCGTCAGGCCCGGACAGTGTCCCCAGCCGAGCACTCAGATCCTGTGTGGAGAAACTGGCACAGGTATTCACCAACATCTTCAAACTCTCCCTCCTACAAGTCAAAGTCCCCAATTGTTTCAAGGAGACCTCAATCATCTCCATGCCTAAGAAAGCACATGAAATGTGCCTTAAAGACTACCACCCAGTGGCTCTGACTTCAATAATGAAATGCTTTGAGAGGCTGGTCATGACTCACATCAACTCCAGTCTCCCAACCTGCCTCACTACAATTTGTCTACTGACATAACAGGTCCACAGCAGATGCCATATCCGTACACTCATCCCTGGAACATCTGGACAACCAAGACACCTACATCAGACTACTGCTCATTGACGACAGCTCCACTTTCAACACCATTATCCCCTCCAGACTGAACTTTGGCATCAGCGTTGCCCTCTGCAACTAGATCCTCAGCTTTCTGACCCACAGATTGAAATCAGTGAAGATAGGTAACTGCACCTCCTTCACAATAACACCCAACACTGCAGTCCCCACCCCCAAGGATGCGTCCTCAGCCCCCTACTGAACTCCCATACACCCATGACTGTGTTGACAAATTCCAGACAAATGCCATGTACAAGTTCGCTGATGGCACCACCATAGTGGGACAGCTATCTAACAACGATGAGTCAAAATACAGAAGGTAGATAGAGAACTTGGTGAAGTGGTGCAATGAAAACAATCACTTTCTCAACATCGGCAAAACGAAAGAACTGATCATTGACTTCAGAAGGAAAGGAGGAGAATATGCCCCCATCTACATCAATGGAACTGAAGTTGAGAGGGTGGAGTGTCAAGTCCCTTGGAGTGACGATGACCGACAATCTGTTCTGCATTTCCCACGTAGATACGACAGTCAAGAAGACATAACAACACCTCTTCTTCCTCAGGTGGCTCAGGAAATTTGGTATGCTCATAAGAACTCTCACCAACTTCTACAGATGCACCATAGAAAGCATACTGTCTGGCGCATAATGCCCTGATATGGCAACTGCTCTGCCCAGGACCTTAAGAGGCTACAGAAGGTTGCGTGTACAGCCCAGACTATTACAGAAGCCAACCTTCCATCCATGGATAACAAGCATGGGGCTGGATGAACACAGCAGGTCAAGCAGCATCATAGGAGCAGGAAAACTTGACGTTTCGGGCCTAAACCCTTCATCAGAAATGGGGGAGGGGAAGAGGGTTCTGAAATAAATAGGGAGAGAGGGGGAGGCGGATAGAGGATGGATAGAGGAGAGGATAGGTGGAGAGGAGGCAGACAAGTCGAGGAGGTGGGGATGGAGCCAATATGAATATGATTTGCTGTTCCTGCAGCCTTCGGGTGGCATCACTGTGGCATTGTAGGAGGCCAAGGATGGACATGTCATCTGAGGAATGGGAGGGGGAGTTGAAATGGTTCGCGACTGGGAGGTGCAGTTGCTTGTTGCGAACTGAGCGCAGGTGTTCTGCAAAGCGGTCCCCAAGCCTCCGCTTGGTTTCCCCGATGTAGAGGAAGCCACAACGGGTACAGCGGATGCAGTATACCACATTGGCAGAAGTGCAGGTGAACCTCTGCCTGATGTGGAATGTCTTCTTGGGGCCTGGGATTGGGGTGAGGGAGGAGGTGTGGGAGCAGGTGTAGCACTTCCTGCGGTTACAAGGAAAAGTGCCGGGTGTGGTGGGGCTGGAGGGGAGTGTGGCGCGGACAAGGGAGTCGCGGAGGGAGTGGTCCCTCCGGAAGGCAGATAAGGGTGGGGAGGGAAAGATGTCTTTGGTGGTGGGGTCTGACTGTAGATGGCGGAAGTGTCGGAGGATGATGCGTTGGATCCGGAGGTTGGTGGGGTGGTATGTGAGGACGAGGGGGATTCTTTTTTGATTATTGTTGCGGGGACGGGGCGTGAGGGATGTGTTCCGGGAAATGCGGGAGACACGGTCGAGGGCGTTCTCGACCACTGTGGGGGGGAAGTTGCGGTCCTTGAAGAATGAGGACATTTGAGATGTGCGGGATTGGAATGTCTCATCCTGGGAACAGATGCGGCGGAGGCGAAGGAGTTGGGAATAGGGGATGGCATTTTTGCAGGAGGGTGGGTGGGAGGAGGTGTATTCCAGGTAGCTGTGGGAGTCAGTGGGCTTGAAATGGACATCTGTCTCTAGGTGGTTGCCCGAGATGGAGACAGAGAGGTCCAGGAAGGAGAGAGAAGTGTTAGAGATGGTCCAGGTGAACTTCAGGTTGGGGTGGAAAGTGTTGGTGAATTGGATGAACTGTTCGAGCTCCTCGTGGGAG